>CM033625.1:32567882-32718316 GCA_019453435.1 Rhinogobius similis
CTGTTTCTTTTAAAAGCTTTGTATCACTCTTAGACCCTTAACTTGAGTTTCAAGCCATTCATGGATTTAATAGTTGTATATAGTCAATTATTACTATTTTATACTTTGTTGTAATTATGTTTACTAATGACACTTTTTTATTCAGATAAAAGTACATTTCATTTTCTTTTAAAACCTGAAACCATTCCAAGTACACCCTGGTAATTGTTCTCTACCCTTTAAGGTCCCCGCACCCCTGTTTTAGCTTCCGGACCCCCCCTCCGGCCCCCCCGCCAAGCGGCCCTGCATCCCCGAACTGGTCCCCAAAACCTTCCCCGCGCACCTCCAGCTCCCGCCCGTCGTCGCCCCGGTCGCGCCGCAAACCAGAGAGCTGGAGCTACAACGCCGCAACACCGGAGACTTCGGATTCTCGCTGCGTCGGACCACCATGTTGGATCGGAGCCCGGACGGAGGCGTTTACCGGAGGGTGGTCCATTTCGCCGAGCCGGGAGCGGGCACGAAGGATCTGGCCTTGGGTTTGGTTCCCGGAGACAGGCTGGTGGAGATCAACGGGAAAAACGTGGAGAATAAAAGCCGGGATGAGATTGTGGAGATGATTCGACAAAGTGGAGATACGGTCAGGCTAAAGGTGCAGCCGATCCTGGAGCTGAGCGAGCTGAGCCGCTGCTGGTTGAGGAACACGGAGGGGCTGCGCAGAGACGCCAGACATGTGAGTGCAGTGAATCACTGGGTTTTTACGCTACAGTGTCCAGACGAGATGTTTTTGTGGTGTTTTCATGAGAAGCTTGGCAAATACACCAATCAGATGTTCCATATGTTATGATGGCAAGACGTCTGGGTCAGAATGTTAGTTCTGGTTTTACTCCTGGTTTAGTCCTGGTTTCGACCTGCTTGATCTCTGGTGTAGAGCTGGTTTAATACGCCTTCTTTCAAATTTTATTTAGAGGCTTTCCTGTGCTGTACTGGGTCTTATCTATCAGAATCAACCTTTATGAGTGTCAGTGAAAGAAAGACAGCTTACTATGGGGCCAAATTCCTGCCAAAACATTGTAAAAGCGTCATACATAGTTTCGCAAGCATAACAATACTTGCAAATATAATTTGTGTTTTGCAAATACATCTTGTGTTTTGCAAATACGCAAAATGATTTGAACAAATGTGTTTTGCTTGGCAAATATAGCCCCTTTAACATGCACAAATGAGTTTTTGGATTTGTAAGGTATCAAATCAAAAGGTATCAAACATGAGCGTGAACACCGGCACCACCGGAGGCGCAGCGCCCCCGAGGCAAAGCGTCCTGGCACTGGGGAAGCAAGAGCTTGGCTGGGTACTTGCCACTTAAATATTATCTAATATCTTTTCATGAGTACAATAAGGCTTCGTACTCATTCATGCACCAAGGAAGACTTCTCTTCCACGTCTTCTGTTGGTTGCGTTGTACCTGCTACATCCACTGTGTTCATTTACTGCCATCTATTGCCATTATAAAATCCAACACAGTTTAGATGCTACAAGATCTGGATACATTGCTGAGCAACATGGCGTACCTGCTTCAGCCAATGAGAGCAGCTTGGTTTGTCACGTGACTTTTAGCAGGATTCTGGCGCAGTTTGGTTTTGCAAAGACATCCTGTGTGTTTTGCATACAAACGAAGCCTGTTTTGCAAGTGCAAAGTAAGATGCGCACACAAAGGAGAAACACATTTGTACAAATGAAAAACACATTTGTACAGATGTAGATTACTATATTTGCAAATAAAAACTTATTTCAACAATGAAAAAAATTGCATTTACAAATGAAAATATATTTGCATGGGGTTATTTAAAAAAAAAAAAAAAAACTTTGTAAAAATATGTAAAATGCAACATTTACACGGTGGTTCATATTAAGATTTTTATATTTCAAAACCAAATTATATTTGCACAAAACTATTTGTTTATTTGTACAAATCCAAAAACTCATTTGTGCATGTTAAATGGGCTATATTTTCAAAGCAAAACACATTTGTTCAAATCATTTTGCGTATTTGCAAAACACAAGGTGTATTTGCAAAACACAAATTATATTTGCAAGTACTGTTACACTTACGAAACTATGTATGACGCTTTTACAACGTTTTGGCAGGAATTTGGCCCCATAGATTACACGTTTTGTTTTTAGTTCAATCTGCTCAGTTTGTTTTCCATTTGGATTCATTTTTTGTGTGGTAACATATGCTGTCTTGAGTGGATAAGCAATAAGCAAGGTTTGGATTTCATTGAAACATTTAGGCCACACCGGAGGCACATAACTTGAATGTGATGTATCGTACAATTTTCTTCAAGTAAGTTTCTGAAAATCAGGAGTTGCCGCTTAGATTTAGGACAAAAATACTTGTAAACCCGATCATATTTGGAATATTTTGGCGCATGTAAACAGCTCGAGGTGGAGTTCTGGCTGTCAGAACATGTGTGCAGCTGTCATTTGAAGTTCTGTGGTATTTTTGAACCGTAGATGCTCATGTGACGCATTTTAAAGTTATGCAAGGAGTTACGGTTAGCTCCAGTGTTCCAAGACTTATTCTGTGCAACCAGTTTTTACTGCACAATATATGGGAATTTATGGGTATTTATTGATTGGTTTATTTTTTACTAATGGATTCAGAATTTTTGCACTCTCCACAAATGCTACTGCTCCCTTTGATCTTGTTTTGTCAATTTAATTTCCGTTTCATTAGTCATTTTGTCTCCAATCTTGACTTTTTATGAACATTTTCCCAGTTGAAAAGGAATCAGTTGCATGCTTATGGTTAATAAAAGCTGTTTAACTGCTCAAATAGTCATTTACACTTTTTTATTTTCTATTATTTTACGGTCTTGTGCTGTAACAATTGGCAGTGTCCTCATTCGGACCTCTGTTTTTCTCTAAGCACTACATGACTGTCCATGTGACCACAATAAATCAATATATCAATCTGTGCAGTTATAAATAGATCCTTATTTGGGAAATCGATTGGTGTTTCATAATTTTGGCCACACAAAGCTTTTGTCATTGATTTTAAAAGTGCATTTGGTAAGCTGTCATATTAGTGTTTACTTTGTCCTCTTTTGTAATAATGGCTTGGGGCAAAAGTGGTTTTGAAGTAAAAACATTTCACTTTGTCTGTGTAATGCAGTGTTATAGAGCTACAGTTAACCATTGTCTTCATGTGCTCTGAGCGGGTTTACTTTTTTGCTCTGTATTTCCTAAAGTCTAAAACCAGCCTAATAATTCAGCTATGTGCTCCTGAACAAGAAGGAGCAAAAAAAGTCCTGCGTTAATCCTGGTTTGGCCTTGGTTTAGTCCAGTTTTAGTCCTATTCTACTCCTGGTTTTCCCTTTTTTTAGTCCTGCTTTGGCCCTGTGTTTAGTCCAGTTTTAGACCCATTTTTAGTCTTAGTTTTGCCTTTTTCCCCAGCATTAGTTCCATTCTAGTCCTGATTTTGCCTTGATTTAGTCCCATTCTAGTCATAGTTTTGCCTTGGTTTAGACCTGTTTTAGTCTCATTCTAGTCCTGGTTTTGCCTTGGTTAATTCTGTCTGAGCTCCACCCTGGTTTGGTCTTGGTTTAGTCCTGTTTTAGTCCCATTCTAGTCCTGGTTTGGCCTTGGTTTAGTCCTGCTTTAGCTCCATACTGGCTTGGCCTCTGTTTAGTCCTGTTTAGTTCCATTCTAGTCCTGGTTTTGCCTTGGTTTAGTCCTACTTTAGCCCCATCCCAGGTTTGGCCTTGGTTTAGTCCAGTTTTAGTCACTTTCCAGTCCTGATTTTGCCTAATCCTCCATGTGAGCAAAATGAGAAGGTCGCCCACTGTATAAAACGAGTGGCAAAGAAGTTGATCAAATGTTCCTATAAAGTACCTAACATGCGCCATGTGACTGCTTGGTTCAAACTTGACTTTCCTGCTTCAATAAATAAATAAATAATGGCAGCTCTTATAAACACTGTTTTAACTCAGTGTTCAGTTGTGATTATGAATAAAACAATATTACATAAAGAGTCATGGAGTAAAGTCGCTAACGTTAGCAACTTACCTTAGCTTGAACAGCGACTACCGTAAAATGCGGGTTATAAGCCGCTACTTTTTTCTCACGATTCCAACCCTGCGGCTTATACAGCGGTGCGGTTTATTTATGTATTTTTCCCCAAACAGCCTCTAGGGTAGAGTTTAGATCGGGCTCAAAAATTCAAGTCCAACCTGCCCGAGCCCGCGCCCGTACTGTCCGTACCGACTCAGAGTCATTTGCAGCGTGATTTGACCAGCCGTGCACGTATGTCTGAACCCGAACCGAACCCGCGCACGTGGAGAACCGGAGTTACGTAAACTAAGTTCCGAGCAGAGGTTTATAGGCAGAATAAGTAAGTACTACGTGTTTAGTGTTCTACCTGCACCAACGGGACGTCTCCTGTACCAGACTGTCCTGTTCCTCTGCTTACGCTGGCTTACGCATGATCTCTGCTTAGCTCCTTTCTTCTCTCTCTTTCTCCTCCGTTGCGCTCTTTTTTTTTCTCTCCTCCTCGGTGTAGCAGCCGCACACTTTTATTAAGGGTTTTTCCCACGTCACATATTTTGACCACTTTATTAGAGGATGAGGAGGAAAACAACACAGCCAGTGCACACCGCCCTCTTTCGCGTGGAGCGCATGTTACAAAACACGTGCGCGCCTCTGTCACGTGCGTGTGCTCTTCCCAAACCGGCATGGCCCGGCAACGTAAATGTCTCAACGCGGACACCCGCGGCTTATAGTCAGGTGCGGCTTATATATGTACAAAGTTGTTTTTCTTTGTAAATATAGCTGGTGCGGCTTATACTCGGGAGCGCTCAATAGTCCGCATTCTACGGTAGTAGTTTTCCATTTGAGGTAAAAATCTGTGAAATCCAATCAGTTCTTCATTAACGTGAAATCATAATTAAAGTTAATTAAATGATGTGTGATTAATATTAGTCCACAAATACTGCACTGTCTCAGGGTTGTGTAGATGTTGCTCCCTGGAAGAAGACACTGGCGCAGATTCATTATTTTAACTTTTATTAAAGGTACACTTACATGCAGAGGTCTGAGCACAGTACAGGAGAGTCTAAATTCATGTTTATATTGAGGCGTTATATACCGTTCCCTTTACGTCACATGTTACAACAGTCAAGTTAAAAATACTGTGTACATGGCAGTCAAAATGAACCTCTGGTCTTTTTCTGTACTTTGAACGTCTGAAATGTAAGGCTAAACAAATAACATTGATACAGTGATATAGCCATTTCCCAGAATTCTGACAGACAGTTCAGTCTGGGGCATAATGCATACATGGCAAGTTACTATATTTAAATCATCCAAGAGCAATTATAAATGCAAGCACATACATATTATAGGAACAGATTGAAATTATCCACAATTGCTCAGTATTTATGAGAGAAATCCACTATTTTCAGAGTCTCAGTAAACTGTTTTTTCAGAGTAGAAGAGGTTTCAAGGGTCGTCATCTGGACACTTTTTTGAAAATCAAGATGTTTCGACTTCCATCCAAAAGTCATTCTCAATTGGTAGAACTGGTCTGTGAACTCTGACTTATATTCGACTCAGATCTGTGTAGTTTCAGTTAGAGACGTCACAGTGGGATGAGGGCCCTCGGGTTCCCTCTGCTGGAGCAGTTGGGTATAACAAGTAAAGATAAAAATAAAGGCAAATGAAACGTGCCAGTTAACCGGGCAAAATGTTTTCACTTGGGTAGGCATTACTCGATTATGTGAACACCGTATTTAAGATGACACAAGTAATCCACCTCAACTACTACTAATATACTGCTCCTACAATTTATGCTACTAAAACCAGAAGTGTGCCTCACTACGACTGGTACTACTTTATCTGTATACGCAGACACCGGATAGTACTGTACCGGTAATTAGAAGGTAAACTTCCCATATATTTGAATGGCTTTAGAATGATTTCACTTTCAAAGTTTTCCTCAGATGCAAATGTATGATGCCACTTGCTGTGTATTATAAATGAGCTTCTGATAGGAATTGGAAAACCTTTTTGAATTGCTGTAAAAAATCAATGTATTAAGTCTTATGTGTAAAATCTGCCAATCCTGTAGTTTAGACCTTTACAAAATGCTCTGAAATGTATGGGATTCTTTATATTAAACTTTATCATAATTCCAATTAGGGTATCAGAGGGCCAGTATTCCACTTGAGCGTGTTCTACCTTTATCTAAACCTTAAACCATTTAATCCCATTCACGTTCAGATTATGGCCCTAATCCAGTGTGTGACACAGCATGTATCTGTGAAGTAGTTTCTGTGTTGGTTTGGAGGTCATTTATTTCAATACATCATTTATTTTAGTCTTAAGCCCTGTTCAGACCACAGCGACAAAATCGCGCCTGTCGCCCCTAGTTTGTCGCCTTGTTTATTTTTAAATTTCCTGTGTCTCACTCAGAGAAGAATGATTGTTCTTCCTGTGTCTGTGTTTGGTTGTTAGTAGAGATGTGTGATAAATCTGTTTTAGTATCGGTATCGGCTGACTGATTTCCGTAAATATTAGTATTGGAGATATTGAAAAAGTGGCAGTTATTTGGCGCATATGTTTCTATATTTATTTATTTTTATTTTTTTAACAGACTAATGAGTAAAAATTGAAATGGAAGAACAATTAGGCTGTAACTATGGTCATATGTTTACACAATAATGCAATACATAATGTTCAGGGCTCTCAAGTTTTGATCAGAGATTAGAGTGAGATTTTGGCCGGAGGCGGGGTAAAGTGAGTTGAAAAGTATCTTGGAGCATAGAACGGACTCTTCGTTTTTTCTGCATGATCTAACTTACCCGAACAATAGGGTAATAAATCAAAAAGAACACTGAAAGACAAGACAAATGTAATGAATTAATTCAAACGTTTATTTGTGTTAAGTTAAGGCAGAGCACCAATTAGTGCCTCAAAACACATAAAAATCACATCTTTTAAAACTTAGGTAAACGCAAACTTTAAGTCTGACAGGTTCTCATGTTTTTCTAATTCTGACTTAGTTTGGTGGGAGGGCATCTGTGGTCAATATTTATCATTTTACATCCGTGAAGCTGCATTTTGTGAAGAAGTAAAAAAAACAACCTAAAAGCTCTAAGTGCTTAGTTCTAAAATGGAATCCCTGTGATGTCATCAAAAAGCGACGTACCATTGAAAATACAGAGACAATTAACACTCAATTGTCACATTTTTCTGACAGTTTAAACTGACCTTTAAAATAAAGGTGTTATCAGGTATTATTTGTCAAATCATAACAAATGTGTGATGTATATGGATGTTGGCCTTGTTTACAGTCTGGTTGCTAGGTAACAGTTGGCCCTTGTTTACAGTCTGGTTGCTATGGTAACAGTTATGGAATTACCTCTAACTATGTCATATTTGTCTCATGTTCAACCAGGAAGTAACATTATAAACTTTACACAAACTGTCAAACTGGGGACAAATAGGCAAAATCTTTAGTCAAATCAGACACCACAGGCAAAACCAATCTAGTTTACTCAAAAACTAAATAAGAAATCCAAAATCCCCTCTGTAAATTTTTTGTAACTAATATCTGTAAAAAATGATCCAAGAAATGTAAACCTTGTCCCAAAAATGTGCAATTTTAGCCATTTTTACACATAAAATATCTTATTTCTACATGAAAACATTACAATGAAAAACTTGTAATACATTTTTTCTTACATTTATGTGGACTACTACAGTTTACAAGTTTACAATTGATATCTTTAAATGTAAGTTTTTTTCCAATTCACCTGTAGTGTCCCACCATAAATATAATAATGTTCACTACATCTTAGTGAAATATGTAGTCTAACTTGTCATATATATTTTAACATCTTCATTTAACATGACTAATTTTCTAATAACTACTAAATTGGTTTAAATTGAACTTAAAACATGTAAATGTACCTGGTGGTTATTTGTAGGGCTGCAACTAACGATTATTTTGGTAATCGATTAGTCTAGCGATTACTCCTTCGATTAATAGATTAGTTGTTTAGACGCAAAAGAGCCTTGAATAGGAGAATTGTATTAAATTTTCCCCAGACAAAGCTAAAGTGAAGGGGTTTGACAACGTCCTGGTGGAGATAGATGATAATAGATGAACAAGAATTTTAATCAAAAACACACAATTGACATGTTTCCTGTGTGTTTTTGTCATTCCTGCTCCGTCTGTGTGATAAAACCTCTTCTTTCAGCAGAGAATGTTTTGGAGTCTGTGTTTAGACCAATTAACGATTACTCCATTATTTAATTAGTTGACAACCATTTCTATAATTGATTAGTTGTGATTAATCGATTAACTTGTTGCAGCCCTAGTTATTTGTTTTAAACATGTTTATGTGCGCTGTTGTAGCTGTTGGTTGCAGATTTGGCCTCTTTAATGATAGCTTTAGGGGGCTCCCACTTGAAACAATTGGGCTCAAGACCAGCCATTTTCACAGTCATTATAGAAGACAAAGTGCCATCTAGAGCTAAGCTATTTCTTGTTTTGGTTTTGTTGATTCCAACCATAGAAAAAACTCTTTCAGCATCTGCATTTGAGTGGGGCAGGACCAGAACAAGTCTGGCAACTGCAGACAACCGTTGAAATCGGTCCATACCAGTGATCTTTAAGAAGTTAAACCAAAAAACAAACAAACAAAAAAAAAAGTTATTATTTTTGCTTTCTAAGTAACTGATAGTGTGACTTACCTTAATGATAGTGTGACTTACGTTATTTTTCAGTGCTGACATAACTCCCCAAAAACCTTCCACGTCAAATGCTGCTGGGTCTTGTATTGTGAGGTCCATAAGCTGGTATTCCAAGAACTCCTCACTTAGCTGGTCTTGCTCTTGTGGTTCATGGAAAGGCAGAAGCTCAGGAAATCTAGTGTGAAAGTAAAGTGCATAGGTTTTAATCTGAAAAAAAAACAAAACAAAAAAACAAAAAACAGCCCAGTCTCCAGAAAAAATACCTACATAATTTACAAGAGCTATTGTATGTTATTGTTGTCAAAATATGTACAATAAGTACATCTGTGAAAACATTATGTATGTCAACAGAAAATGTACATATTTCGGAAATTATGTACGCATTTTTCTGGAGACTACATTGGGAAAAAAAAACTACTAAGGGAATGCTTCCTTACCTGTTGACAAAATACAGCACATCCTCCACTTCACTCTCAGAGCGCTGCCTGGCATCTACAAACTTCGCATGCAGAAGAAGAGGTTCTTTGAGGGGTAGCTTGGCCATGGCATACTCAACTGCCCTTAAAAGAAACCCCCGTGCTGCCTCCTGGAATTGGTCGGCCTGCTGTGTCGTTACATCCCCAGCATTAAGAAGCCTGTTGAGTGTGGCTCTTGTTGTGAACCCAACATTGATCTTTGTTCCTTAAAGAGAAAAATGTAAGCACAGCTTGGTATATCATTGGTTATAGGCTTTAAAGAGTGTTTGAAAATAATTGCATAAATGAGACTAGGGCTTAGGAAGTGAACAATAAGTGCTTTATGAAGGCTTAGGGCATTTGCAATAACTGTTATATATTATATGAGCAAAGGGATACATATATGTTTATGAGTGCAATAACTGTCTTACAGACTGCCCGGCCAAAAAAAAAAATTAAATTAAAAATCCTATGCTGTAATATTTGGTTGGACGCTTTTAGCTTTGATTACAGCACACATTTGCACATTGTTTCAATAAACTTCTGAAATGTCAAAACATTTATTCATATCCAATGTTACATTAATTTTCACCACAATCTTGTATTGATGATGAAGAATGTGACCAGTGCCAAAGCCTTCTACAGTACATCCCAAAGATTTTGAATGGGGTTCAGATGTGGAGGTTGATCCATGTGTGAAATTTAACCACTCTGTCACAATGTGGGCCATGAATCCTGAACCACTCTGTCACAATGTGGGCCATGAATCCTGAACCACTCTGTCACAATGTGGGCCATGAATCCTGAACCGCTCTGTCACAATGTGGGCCATGAATCCTGAACCGCTCTGTCACAATGTGGGCCATGAATCCTGAACCACTCTGTCACAATGTGGGCCATGAATCCTGAACCGCTCTGTCACAATGTGGACCATGAATCCTGAACCGCTCTGTCACAATGTGGGCCATGAATCCTGAACCGCTCTGTCACAATGTGGGCCATGAATCCTGAACCACTCTGTCACAATGTGGGCCATGAATCCTGAACCGCTCTGTCACAATGTGGACCATGAATCCTGAACCGCTCTGTCACAATGTGGGCCATGAATCCTGAACCGCTCTGTCACAATGTGGGCCATGAATCCTGAACCGCTCTGTCACAATGTGGGCCATGAATCCTGAACCGCTCTGTCACAATGTGGGCCATGAATCCTGAACCACTCTGTCACAATGTGGGCCATGAATCCTGAACCACTCTGTCACAATGTGGGCCATGAATCCTGAACCACTCTGTCACAATGTGGGCCATGAATCCTGAACCACTCTGTCACAATGTGGGCCATGAATCCTGAACCACTCTGTCACAATGTGGGCCATGAATCCTGAACCACTCTGTCACAATGTGGACCATGAATCCTGAACAACTCTGTCACAATGTGAGCCCAATCTTGAGAGTGTCATCTTGGCATCAGTGAAGAAGAAATCCATTGATGAAATAACCTAATCGTTCAGGTGGTTCAGGTTCAGCTGATTTAATTTTATGGGCACAAAGTGTTGCTGAACCTATACCTAATATACTGCTCTTTCTGCATCTGCATGCTCCTCATTTTAATAGTTTCTTTGTCTCCTTATATGTTTTCTCTGCTTGATGCCAATGATTTAACCCTTCTCAAACACACTGACAACTTTTCCATTACCACATTTGTTTCTTTCCATGTCTGTAACAGAAATGAAAAGCCACTCGCTGAAAGACAATCACCTGCAGCAATTATCCAACAGGAAGCTTGTAACATATTGCTTAGTAGAATCCAGGTGGTGACTATTTTTTGGCCAGGTAGTGTATTTGAGCTTAGGGAGTATGCAATAATTACTGTAAAATTTAAAGTCTATATGAAGGTTCTCCTGTTTTTCTAATTTTGGCTTAGTTTGTTGGAATAGAACCTGCGGTAAATATTTATCATAGTTTTATATTTACATTTATCAGTAAAGTTGCAGTTTGTGAAGACATTTTGAAAAATAAAAGTTAAAAATGACAAGTAGTGCTGAGTTCTAAAACAGAATCCCAACCAGGCCAAGGTGGTGATCCGCAGGGGGTTTAAAAGTAAAAGTGACAACTTTATCGATGTTTGATGATACCATGTTTGGGGATATTACCTGGTAGATGGTTAAGTGCGTCCTTGTAGGCTGTTTCATGCACATTTTGGATCCGCAGGGCCTCGGGTTTGAGAAACTTTGAGCGCAGTTTGCGAATAAACTTTGCCATCTAAAAAATCAAAATATTAACATGAATGAATGATCTAATGCAAATTAAACGCTGCAGTCAAACAGTCATTAAATTTTGTATCTTGCCTCTTCATGGAGGAGAAAGATGGAAGACTGCTCTCTCTGAAGCAAAAGGTTCAGGCTAGTGAAGACTGGCAGAGATGCTTGGTAGAAAAGTAAGTAGACCTCTGTCAGTGGATTTGAAAAGGCTTTGACCAACCTTTGAAACCTTGGTTGTTTCTCATCTGTGAAAGGATTATCAATACATGTAGTCATTTAAGTCTGACTGTGTGAATTATTATTTGTGTATATTCTTCATACTTATTGACTTGAAGTAGCTGGCGAGTGGTTTGTACTGCTGCAGAATACGAGTTAAACAACGCTCTAGGCTAAGCCATCGGATAGAAATATGCTGCAGTATTTCCATGTAGTCACTTCCATGTAACTCACAGAATTCTGGGACAAGAAAGTTACTTCTAACATTGTAGTAGTAAATGTATTAAGCTAACGTGTTAGTGTGGCACCAACCTGACAGATAGCCTTTGCGGTTGCTGCTTCCCCTGAACCATAGTCCAACATCGACAATAAGGTCTTCTGGGTCAAATCCAGATGCCTGAAAACACAAAATAAAATCATGTTTTAGAAACATTCCATCAGTGTCACTTAAAAAGAGCCTTTAAAATGTCATGTTGTAAAAATGTCCAATGTTCAGGAACTGTAATGAGGTAAAACATAAAACACTGTCAATGATTAACTGATATTAGATCAAAATGCTAATGTTATTAAGTCTATATTTTTAAAAAAGAAAGAAAAAAATATTAAATTTTAGCTACAAAGTTAATTTGCTATTCTATTACAAAGTATGGAGCTGTTTAAACCAGCTCTGATGTCACTCACATGAATCTGAGGCTTTCACTGACACAAAACCACCTGCATTTTTCACTGCGTGAGATTCTGATCTTAATGCCAGTTTCTCCACTGAGTCACATTATGTGACACACAACCTTTGCCTCCTCTCCTCCAATTTAGAATGATATTGCCAATGCTTACAAACTATTTAATCTATAGAAATTCAAGATTATACTCCAATCTTACCTCTGTAAATCTTTGCCCAGCCTGTCTTGCGGTATTGTGGACAATATGACAGGGACATCCATGGCAAGGCAAGGCAAGGCAAGTTTATTTGTAGAGCACAATTCGTGATCTATGTCCATGGACATAGATATTGTGATGCTTCTCCAGAATTCTCGATGTGATGGAATTTCTTGCACCAATGTTCACTAGTGCATTATCTAACGACAACCCAACACAATTCCCCCAAGGTAATGTGTTTTTTTCAAAGACTTCGTCAATTTTTTGATATATGACCTCAGCTGTACCACAGCTTTGTCCACTGGTGGTGCACATATCAAGAAATCGTTGAACGACTTTGTTGGTAGCACTGTCATATATCCTGACTGTGAGTGGATTCATTTTCTCTCGTCCTGAAATGACATAATGTCTTATGATAACATAATTTATTTTTAAGTAGATATAATTGAAGTTAAGACGGTGCTTCGCACATCATTCTGGTAAGCAGGTGCGTAGGAAGAAACATGCGTGGCGCACGTAGAAAACTGGTCAAAAGTAGACTCCCGCACACTGGCTACTTGCAAAGGTGTAGTTTTATTTACAGGTGAGCAACGTTGGCAACTGTTCGGCAACAGTTGCCGAAACGTTGCTCACCTGTAAATAAAACTACACCTAAGTAGATATAATTAAAAGTGTGAGTAAGTGCGTTGAGTGAGTAGCTGATGGAAAACGTAAGTACCTGTATCATTCGAACCATCAGTGATCAGTGTGAAGGGACAACTCCTCATGGTGGTCACCAACTGATTTTTGAAATATGGTGCCACCGCTTCATTCAGGATACACGTTGCCTTGGTACTTGAACATTTATAATTTTTTGCAGTCAAAGAATCAGGAAAGCAATTTTTAAGTAGAGGGCTGAAGTGCTCCGCTGCTGCAAATGGTACATTATGCTGCACCATAGCGACAGCAAATTTGACTTCCGCTCTCCTTGTCTACAAAGAAAAAAAATATACATAATGAGAAAACAAATAAACAGCAACCATAATAAACAGCAACAATTACTACTCGTGGTACATTTCAATTTAACCTAATCATGTTGTTTATAATGCATATTATACCTTTGCCTCTTGTGCTGTCATGCCACCAACAGTGGGGTCATAAAAGTGTGAAATTGTAGAGGACTGCAGCGCCTGCTGTTTAGCCTGATGCCCTTTGCTTTTTATATGCCTGTTGACATCGGTCACACCTTGATGGGCACATGAGTTCTCTTGTCTACAGACAGAGCACCAGTAACAGGAGCTGATGGAGCCAACAGTTATAAATGGCCATTTTACTGTCCACTCATTTTTAAATGTGCACCTATAGGTTGCCGCTCCACACAGAGTCCTACTCTTCACTTTTGTTCTTTCCCTTGTTGCGCTCTCATCCATTTCTCCCTTACTCAATGTTGACCTCTCCTCCTGGTTCTCCTCATTTGATGTTCTCACACTCCTCTCCTCCTGGTTCTCCTCATTTGATGTTCTCACACTCCTCTCCTCCTGGTTCTCCTCATTTGATGTTCTCACACTCCTGTCCTGCTTGTCTCTCTCATTTTTTGTTGGCTTGCTTTCTCCCATTCCCCTCTCTTCAGTTGTATCGACTTCATCCTCATTTGTCCTCCTCTTGTCTATTTTCTCATTTATAGTCGCCTTTTCTGTCGTCTCATTTCTTTTAGTCTTTTTAGCAAGCTGACCCTGAGCCTCAAAAAAGGCAAGAATAGATTTCTGCCTCTTCCCTGGCATCTTTAAATAAAAAAATAATAATACATGAATACACTTATACTGCACCAAATACATTTGTTTCACTGCCAACGATCTATTAAAGCTATTAAGAATTAAGGTCCGTGTACCTGATGGCCATTTGGTTTTCGTTTTTAAAACCAAATCAGAAACGAAAAACTGTTTATAATGATTTACTGTTTGCTCCCGGTTTTGTCCCGAGAAACTACTCTAAGCCCCGTGGCACGTGCGGCGAAGCTCTTAATTTGTATCCCTGGACCAAAGCGCCTCCGAGGGGTGCGGAGATGCAAAGCCGAAGAGAGGTGAAGGGCTCTGGGAGTGAGATTGTAGATACATACGGTGTGCCCGCCACGTGTGTATCCACAATAAAGCCCTTCGCCTCTCATCGGGGTTGCCTGAGTTGGACCGGGTCAGCAACCACTTCCCGGGAAACGACCCTGGGCACTTGCCACGGCACTTTCAGGGTCGCTACCCGAGAAAAAGTGGCAAATAATTCTGATTTACAGGGTGAAAGTAAATAATGGCTGACTCTCGGATTTGGGATTTTCGGCTTCAAAACGAATCAAATGGCAAGGAGGCAGGCAACACGGACCATTAGCTTGGCAGCATTCATGTTTTCAAAACGTAAGAAAGACCACAATTATTACCATTTTGGAGTAATCAAAAGTCTTGCCTTACTTGCCGTAGTTATTGTGTGTCCATATCACTGCAGAAAGTTTTGGCAGTTATTTGTTTGAGAATTGCGCGCGTGAATTTTGCGCTTCAAATTCACTGGCCAGTGTTTACATTTAGAGGAGCTGGAGCGTGACGAGCGTAACGTAACGAGAGAGAGAGAGAGAGAGAGAGAGAGAGAGAGAGAGAGAGAGAGAGAGAGAGAGAGAGAGAGAGAGAGAGAGAGAGAGAGAGAGAGAGAGAGAGAGAGGGGGAGAGAGAGAGAGAGAGAGAGAGAGAGAGAGAGAGAGAGAGAGAGAGAGAGAGAGAGAGAGAGAGAGAGAGAGAGAGAGAGAGAGAGAGAGAGAGAGAGAGAGAGAGAGAGAGAGAGAGAGAGAGAGAGAGAGAGAGAGAGAGAGAGAGAGAGAGAGAGAGAGAGAGAGAGAGAGAGAGAGAGAGAGAGAGAGAGAGAGAGAGAGAGAGAGAGAGAGAGAGAGAGAGAGAGAGAGAGAGAGAGAGAGAGAGAGAGAGAGAGAGAGAGAGAGAGAGAGAGAGAGAGAGAGAGAGAGAGAGAGAGAGAGAGAGAGAGAGAGAGAGAGAGAGAGAGAGAGATTTGCTAAATTCTCTTGAATATTTTTTATTTAAACTACTTTCTACCATTCCTCTACTGTTGTTGTGATTTTACAGAATAAATTCAGTTAGAGACGTCACAGTGGGATGAGGGCCCTCAGGTTCCCTCTGCTGGAGCAGTTGGGTATAACAAGTAAAGATAAAAATAAAGGCAAATGAAACGTGCCAGTTAACCGGGCAAAATGTTTTTAAAGATGACACAAGTAATCCACCTCAACTACTACTAATATACTGCTCCTTCAATTTATGCTACTAAAACCAGAAGTGTGCCTCACTACGATTGGTACTACTTTATCTGTATACGCAGACACAGGATAGTACTGTAATTAGAAGCAAAACTTCCCATATATTTGAATGGCTTTAGAATGATTTCACTTTCAAAGTTTTCCTCAGATGCAAATGTATGAAGCCACTTGCTGTGTATTATAAATGAGCTTCTGATAGGAATTGGAAAACCTTTTTGAATTGCTGTAAAAAATATTAAAAATATATATTAAGTCTTATGTGTAAAACCTGCCAATCCTGTAGTTTAGACCTTTACAAAATGCTCTGAAATGTATGGGATTCTTTATATTAAACTTTATCATAATTCCAATTAGGGTATCAGAGGGCCAGTATTCCACTTGAGCGTGTTCTACCTTTATCTAAACCTTAAACCATTTAATCCCATTCACGTTCAGATTAAGGCCCTAATCCAGTGTGTGACACAGCATGTATCTGTGAAGTAGTTTCTGTGTTGGTTTGGAGGTCATTTATTTTAATACATCATTTATTTTAGTCTTAAGCCCTGTTCAGACCACAGCGACAAAATCGCGCCTGTCGCCCCTAGTTTGTCGCCTTGTTTATTTTTAAATTTCCTGTGTCTCACTCAGAGAAGAATGATTGTTCTTCCTGTGTCTGTGTTTGGTTGTTAGTAGAGATGTGTGATAAATCTGTTTTAGTATCGGTATCGGCTGACTGATTTCCGTAAATATTAGTATTGGAGATATTGAAAAAGTGGCAGTTATTTGGCGCATATGTTTCTATATTTATTTATTTTTATTTTTTTAACAGACTAATGAGTAAAACTTGAAATGGAAGAACAATTAGGCTGTAACTATGGTCATATGTTTACACAATCATGCAATATATAATGTTGAAACTCAGATTAATATATTATTTTACATTATTTTTGTTATTTGTCATTATTTATAAGAGAAATGTCGGTAAGTCAAATATCTACTATAAAAATCCCTCGTTTTCAGGTTGTACAATGTTCTAATGTTTTTTACTTTGTCTTCAAAATATCCAAAAGAAAAATCTACAGACTGATTCAGAAGATTTATCCAACCACATCACAAAAGCTTTAATATTTGTCATTTTGCCTGTCCTCATCTCAGTTCCAGTTGAACTTGTCACCGACAGTCCCAATCAGAACTCAAATGCATCTGCTAAGAATTGTAAAAGAAAAAAATAAAATCAAATGAAAATAAAATACATTGGAAAAATAAGTATTCAAAGTACCAGACACATTTGAATCAGACACTTCAGCTTGATTTGTTTCCCTGTGTTACGCTTGATTTAGACGAATGAGGGATTACATCGACGCTTGATTTAGACATTTGTCAGTGAAATCAGTTCAGGATCAGTGACGTGGCATGACACGTTTTATTCCTCGTGCAGTTTTTTTTTTTTTGTCTACGTTTTTTGTTGTTTTTCTTTGCCGAGAAGGAGAGGGTCAAGGACAGGGGGCGCTCTGGGAGTTATCCATTTGCTAAACTGCTTTCTACCATTCCTCTACTGTTGTTGTGATTTTGGGCTCTACAGAATAAATTGAATTGAATCGATCATGAGTTTATTAAAAAAACAAAGCTTTCAATGCCAATTGTCTGAACATAAACAACACAGACTTTGTCATCCAACACAGAAAATAGTCAACGTTTTTCTTCCAAAGTCTGAACTCCAAACCTCTGACAGATATTTGTTTGTGGTTGAGATTAGAAATAACTGAAACTGAATCTCAATTCAAACTGAATTAATTGCACATCCTTAAACTCAGTCCCCGTTGCAGTACAGTGACATGTTTAATATTACTGTGTCAAATGTCATAGTCGTTACATCCCTCTAAACAATGTCACAGACTCTTGCTCACCGAATGCCAGAGCTGCTCAATTCTGAAAACTAAGTCATAATTAATCTAACTTTAACTTCTCACTTTGTAAAAATACAAACGCAATGTATTTACATGGGGTTTGAATTCATTTGTGGCATGATTACGTAAACATACAGCTATATTTTTAATTTTTTTTGGACCATTTTGCCATTTGTTTATGGCAGTAGATACCTTTTAACGATACTGCATTAAAAAGAGTTTATTGGGATTATCCTGCTCTATGGTTATTGTGTAAATGACATAAAGTAGTTTCAATATTATCGTTTATTGCAGTATTTCTCTGTAGCATTATATCATGCTTCAAAATGTAGTCGGGATTACAAGATTATTAGGTTAATCAATAATCATGGTTATTCTGGTCACAGTATAATCGTAAAAATAATAATCGTGACAATTTTAGAGGCAAAATGTGGTCTTTTAATTTTATAATTCTATATATATATCTATTAATTCTATCTATAATCCAAAAAATACATCAGATTGTAAATAAGTGTTTATCTAGCTGTTTTTGTCACATTAATTTTATTTTGCCATTCAGAAAGTTCAATTTCATAAAGCTGTTCGAAAATTTGTTACAGTAATAGTTAAAACAACTTGAATGAAAGAAAAATTAAGATTCCACCATTGTTTGGGCATGTCTTGGTAATCGTGAATAATCATTAAAGCGTTTTGTTTTTTCTTTTTTTCAATAATTGTATCACTAAGGTTTGATATCATGACATTCCTCGTGGCAGGTCTACTGGAGAAACCCATAACTCATCCATATTTTAAAAGCTTTGTCGTTTAATGTCATTCAGAGCATTCACTGTGACTAAAGCGAATGTACTTCTGAGTTTCCTGTTCTAACAATTCAAATTCAGATTGCACAGCCATAGCTAAAATGGATATCCTGTTACTGTGCGGATGTCCCACTGGTGGAACGTTGGAATTTTCTTAGTTTGAATAGTTAGAATAAATTATCAGCTGCTGGACATGTTATTGATGAAAAGTAAGCTGTAATGTCTTATTTTCAGTCAAATCAACCGTTCTGGGATGAATTAGTCAGTTTGTACTCCAAAAACACAAATACAAAAATTCAGATTTAATAGAACTGTTATATGAATTCTGCCTGGACTTTTTTCCTTCATTATAAGTCCCTAAAACTCATTTTTAGTTAAATTAGCTCCAGCTTTGAAAGAGGAATGATCAAAACCAACAAATGTCCAAACTAGAGTCACTCTGGCAAAACTTACACCAACAAGACCAGCTTTACCTCTTCAGATATTTAACAAAGAAAATCTTGACGGAATTTAAAATCTGATTTTAAGTGTAATCAGAGTAAATCAGACACCAGAGGACAAAACTACAGAGTCTCAGTTTTACAAAGAGTCCAGACAATAGTTTGTGCTCCAAAGGGTTCAGGAACAGCTTCAGTTTGAATGAGGCTCATTTAAGATAGACGTTTTGGGAAAAATAAGCCCAAAGCTTAAGGGGATATTCATTTCAAGCCAAAAGGTAGAAAGCTCTTGGTTAAAATAGTCCTCTATTTAGCTTTGATCACTTTCTCTCCACTCAATATCAGCACCAACGACAAAGCATTTATGTTGTTCATCCCGTGCCCAGCTTATTCAAATAATTTTGGGCATTTGTTTATTGTTCGAGAGTCTTCTTATATACCGGTTGTGGCCACTGAAGTCGTTTCGGGACGGATCTGCTGCTGTTGAGACTGAAATGAAGAAAATATTACAGAAAATGAATGATAAAGTACTTCTGAGTTTCCTATTCTGTGGTAAGTTCTCTTAAATTTTAACATTCCGGATACATTCTCCATTGCAGTGTGCATTTTATAGTATATAGTATGTGTTTTGAATTATAATATATTTATGATTTAATGACGCTAATGTTTAGAGGTGGATAATATTGACAAAAATGAATGTCTCAGTATTTTTGAACAAACCTGTCAATAATAATCAAGTGTTATTAAAGCAATCCAACATAAATATGATAAAACGTGTATTTTAAGTGTATTTTTAGGTCAGGAATCCACGATAACAAAGGTTTTAAGATAAAAAAGACTATTTAAACCCTTGTCCTGACGACTATAACTTTGTACACAGCTATAACTAAAATGTAATCTTTTATCACATTCTTTACTTTTGTTGTTCGTTTAATATATTTTGTATAATAGCAGGCAACAATTTCTCAACTGTAACGCTGAATTATTTTCATGATTTATCTTTGTAAATGAAATGATTTCCTCAGGGCTTTTTGCAGTGTCATGTTCACAGCTTTATGAGTATCATTTTGTGAATGGTTCCATGACCTGGAGTGAAGCTCGGCAGTTCTGCAGAACACACTACATAGACCTGGCCACGTTCAACAACACACAGGTATGGTTTTCACATCGAAGTGACGATTATGGAGCCGCTTATCATGAAGATGACACCATCAATGAAAGAAAATGCTTTATCAACGGAAAGACAGTATACATTAGTATAAGTAGAGTATCTTGCATTATGACAAGAAACAAAATTTTACTTGATACGTTTATTGAAAATGGAATAGTAATAGTGTTTTTTATTACTCCCGTTGGGACATGATACAGCTGAAATGCATTTATCGTCATTTGGCTTTTGTTCATTTAAACAAATTTGATTTGGTCATAGTTCTTTTAGTTTTGTCATAGTGCTATGCTAATTTAGCATACATAAATTAGTATGGCATAATATGTTTAGTCATTTACCTTTACCTACATGGCATGCAAATTATTTTATGATATACACCCTTGAACATTTTATTCAACGTTTTTGATAGAAGCAACTACACCAAAAATATAGTAAAATATACATACTAAAGCAAGAACTGAATTGTCATCAAGTAAACATGTTGAGTAACTTGAGGTAATAACTAAAGTACTAAAAAGTACTGGAACTACGTATTATGTGTAGGGCTGTCGAGATTAACGCGATTAATGTGAAAGCCAAACATTTCCCTAAACTACTGCAGAGCCTGAACCTCTCGCCACAAGAGCAGCTTCTTTATGACATTTTTGCACTATTTGCACTGCTAGTCTTGCACTATTGTTCTGATCTTGTGTATATATTGTATTTTATTTAAGTTACTCTTTTATCCTTGCACATGTTCTATTTTGCGTGCCCTTATTTAGCATGGTCTGTAACTTTTACTATTATCATTATTCATTCTTAATTAATCTTAACATTCTCACCTGTAGGAAATGCTCCGTTTACCCCGACCAGACTCGAGCTCTGAGGACATTTGGATCGGGCTGAACTTTCAACAAGTCTTTTTATTGAAATGGAGGAGTACGTACCCCAGGGCAGGCGAATGTCCAGGCTATATAGGGACTTACGAATGGATAACCTTTCCTTGTAGTGATCGTTACGTCTTTATTTGTTACAATAGTAAGTTCTGATCTTGCTCCTAAAATATTTGATCCCATTTTGTCAGCAAATCTGAAAATCTTAAATGAAGGGATTAGGCCACAATAACACATTTTGTTGCACTATATTGCTATAGAAACATCACAGTTAACGATAATATTAAATACTTTCAACTGACACAATAACCTAAAAGCAGGATTTATCCCATTTTCTAAAGAAATTATGTCAAAAAACTTGGACTGAAACACATTCAAATAGCAGAATTAAACTTTTAAACTGAGTTGGCGTCTATGAAGACTGTGTGAACTTTATTTATTCCACTCTCTACAGCTCAAATATTATTCTACTACAGATAAATAACAATGATCTTCCTGCAATTCACAAGGAAAACGTACGCACGATAAAGATTGAGTCCCAGTATATATTGTTTTTTCTATCATATATTGAACGATAAGTCGATATTATAATTTTGTTTTCCATTTCCAGGGTTTATGTGGTGTCACTGTTGTTTGACGGATGTGGACTAACCAAGCAATATATATAAAACCATAACTTGACAAATAATGTGATTAAACTTAGTTATAAGCCCTAAGAGACACATCATTGGAATGTGTGGGCCATTTATTTAACCTGTATTGAATAAAGCTACCGCAATGTCCTAAAGTGCAAATCTTTTTAAAATTATAGCCACTATCCGTGGCGCTACCGCGCCTCCTACTTCTCATATTTCATTGAAAATGTCTAAAATGTTGTCAAAGTTTGCGGCTGCGCCGCACAAAGACTGTAATACTTGTGCTAAAATCCTGGATAACTTTTGATGTCCCACTCCTCAAGATCGTTTTCAAGAAATTTCACGATGGTCGGGCTTACGACCGAGGAGGAGTTCATAAAAGTGCATTGTGTAAATTTGAGTGATTTTGCATTTTCCCCATAGGAATAACATGGGATGTTTCTGTCATTTGTACAAGTTTGGGCAATTTTTGCGGCTTCGCCGCACGGAGGCTGTAATACTTATCCAAAAAATGTGGATAACTTTTGGTGTCCCACACTGACATGATTGTCACCAAGTTTCACCTTGATCGGGCTTACGCCCGAGGAGGCGTTTGTTAAAGTACAAAGTTTAATTTGAGAGATTTTGAGATTTCTTTTCTAAAATATTGGCGAAATTTGCGGCTTTGCCGCACGAAGACCGTAATACTTATCCCAACTTTTAGTGCACCGCTCCTCAGGAAGACGTTCACCAAATTTCAGGTTGGTCGGGCTTGCGCCCAAGGAGGAGTTTGTTAAATGCGTAGTAAAAAAATATGCAAATTTGAGATTTTTCGATTTCCCCATAGGAATAACATGGGATGTTATGTTCATTGGTACGGCGTCGTTGTACAAAATATGACATGGGTCTGATTGGCTTTTTTGATCAGTAGGCCAAAATGGAATTTTGGGCAAAATTTCAAAAAATTCTAGCTCCATTCTAGCTGTCTTGGCGAAAGGGTTCTTTCGCATAGCAGGAGTAAATATGCAGGTCCCATGCCTTCGGCATGGGCTCTTTCACTGTTCTGACGCCTGACGGCATCGTTACGAAAGCAATAGGCCCTACGCCCTGTAGGGGCTCAGGCCTAATAATAATATTTTTAGCAAAAACAATATATCCGTTTTACTGAGAGACATACGATTTTTGAAAGCTCTGACCCTTCCCCACCCCATGGTGACGTGACCCCCACCGAGTCGGGCCCGCGCCTGGGTTCCCCATTGGTTTCCATGTATTTTAATAGGAACAAGTATGGTTACTGAGTAGGGCTTGATGCCAGGAGTGTGGGGCAGTTCAGTGTCAATGTTTGGGGCCTTGGGGGGGGCCCTGTAGGTGCTCGGGCCTAATAATACTCTGATGCGAAAACAATGTTTACCATTTTTTTTTATTTCACAAACTATAAACGCGCGTGCTTTCCTACGTTTTGGTATGGGTCCCTGGTCACTGGTTCGAGATTTTTGAGTGGGCTCCGCCCACTTTCTGTCATTGGCCCTATTTACAATAGTAATGTAATTTTGGCATTACATTACGTTATATGCACGGAACGTGCATGAGTTGGGGAACGCATTAGTGGGCGACTCAGCGCACACTTCGTGCGCACTTTCGCACGGGCTTCGCCCGTTTACAACAATAATGTTCAATTTTTCCACTACTAATTGCTACGCACGGAACGTGCATGAGTTGGGGAATGGGTTATATTTCATGCACACTTCGCGCGCACTTTGGCAGCCTAATTCGCTGCCTAATTAAAACAAATTTCCTGCTCACTGTGACCTGCCACTTCTCAATGTTATTAAATGTTGGTTAAATATGTTTTTTCTTTGTTGAAATAGATTGAAGAAATACTCAACCAAAAAGGGCCCCGAGTCATCGTGGCAGGAAAGTCTCCACTCAAAAAAGCAAATCTGGGCCCATGAGAATGTACCATGTAATTTTAAACAGTTTTGGTACTTTTTGTGATCATTTATGCAATTCTTTGTTGCATTTTTTTGGTTTCTGTGTTTGGATTCATTCAAATTGTGAGTGTGTGTATGTTTTAAATTAAGTTTGATGAAGTATGTAAAATTATCTTCAAGAAATTATTTAAGTTTTATGGTGATTTAGGTAAAAATGTCTTCAGGGTTCGGCTAATCTACCTGTTAGTCCCACACTGCTGCACAAATGGTAATGATAAAATACAGGTTATAAAATGTCTGATAATTTCTCTTATAATTAGATACTTGATGGATAGTAGTTTTATTTAGAGATTACAAAGAGACAGTCCCATTTTTTTGTTTTTAATATATTGTTGGTCATAAAGACATAGATCAGTAGAAATACACTATCAATATTTATATAAGTTACGTGTTATTGTGTGTGTAAGTGGTTAACTACTTAACAATATGAATATAAATATATAATATATTGTGTTTCAGGGCATTTAAAAAAGTTGCCACTATTTTAAATGAATTGTAAAAGGTGTGCTTAAACATTAAAGGACAAATATTATGCATTATTTGTACTATTATTGGCCTTTAAACATTCTCTTGACTATCTTTACTTTGACATCTCATGTTTTACAACTAAAAATGAGATGTTTTTACAAAGAACATTAACTTTATCACAGCCTTGGGAGACGCTATATTAACTTCTATCCACTGGCCTCCATCTTCCATCTGCTGGCTGCAGAGGCAATTACAAATGTGTATACACAATGGATATGCGGTTGGTATGCTAAGCTATCACGAAGTTACAGTCATCGTGTTTCGAGGCAGAAAAGCTCAGAACGAGTCGGGCGAAGTTTTAAGGACTTAAAACACACCGATGGTGACAACTAAAATCGGAAAAAATGTCATTGATCGAGGAAGTTCAGCAGGAAGTGTTTTCGACGGTCTGAGAGAGAGGATTTTCTATCTGGGATTCATCCAACTAGCGTGAATCCAGTTAAATATATCTCCAGGTGTGTTTTTGATGATGGAACATTGTTAGAACATGATTAAAAATTCCCTGTAGCTTAATATGTGTCCTTTAAGATGCATCCTCTCTCACGGCTTGTAAGCTTCTTAGTCATAACCAAATTAAATGATGGGACAGACTTTTGCATTTATCAAATACCATGTTATTCTTCTCGTTGTCATATACAATTTGCTTTTACTTCAAGTTGGACTATATTACTGATCTCAAGATTTTTCCATCTTTCTGTTTCAGATTAATTCCCCAAGTGCCCAGGTGTCATTTCCAGTTTGACTTCAGTGCTCTGAACTCAGTTATATCGTATTATCGATATGAAAACTGTAGTAAAATCAATTTGAAAGAAATGCACAGTCGTTGTTCCTGTCCACAAATGCAAAGTTCTTTCCTCCCCCTTTTTAAAAAACAAAATGGTCTGTATTTATGCTAAAATTGTCAAAGTATGTACGCCAGTGTCACCATCATGTTTGTTTTGGCACTTAGTTGCGTTTCTGTCATTTTTAGTTGCGTGGTTGTCGCTTTTAGGTGTGTTTTTGTCACTTTTATAATCAAATTAGTCATGTTTTTGTCACTTCTAGTCGCATTTTTGTTGCTTAAAGTCACAAATTTCTCACCATCATGTTTGTTTTGGTGCTTATTCACAGTTTTGTCAATTTTAGTTCTATGGTTGTTGCTTTTAGATTTGTTGTTGTTATTCTTAGTAACGTTTTTGACGCTTTTACACAAGAAAATGAGAGAATTCAACTTGCTGGCCGGGTTAGAAGTCTCTCTAAGCAGACTGTGGCCAGGAAGCTTAGTCATAAATTATATTCCAAAGAAACACATTCATGATTATTTTTTTCAAAGGTGAATAGGTAATTGGTAATCTTAACTTCAACATAACAAAAATGTATATCATTTTGAAATATCTCTGAGCAAGTAATGCATTTTGTGACTTCTAAAAATGATCAGATTCAACATTTTTTGTTTAATTTTGCTTATTTCTCATCCAAATGCCAGATTCTACAAAAAGTCTTATTTACGAGGCCACAGTCTCTCTGGTGCCCTCAGCGCTGCCTGTTAACTTTGGCACACTTTCTGTTTTTTCAGGAAGCAATTCCCACTTCCACTTGTATTGAAACAAGCAGCTCCTACAATTTCCTCACCAACTCATTTCAGATAAAAAGTAGTTGAAACAATCACTCACAACAAGAGCTGCAGTTTGTTTGGGCTTAAAGCCTGTATGGCAGGTTCGACGACACATTTCAGTAAAACGTGGTGAACATGATTATGTTTAAGATTTTACTAAACAGTTTGCCTATTTGTCCCCAGTTTGACAGTTTTTTAAAGTTTATAATGTTATGCAGCAAAAATGACAGAGGTAATTACACAACCTAGCAACCAGACTGTAAACAAGGGCTAAAAACCATTTAAATTACACAACAGTTATGATTTGACAAATAATAATACCTGATAACACCTTTATTTTGTTGAATGACAGTTTAAAGTGTCAATTGAGTGTTAACTGTCTCATTTTCAACAGTGTCTCCTTTTGATGACATCACAGAATGATTCCATTTTAGAACTCAGCACTACTTTCTGTAATTTTAAACGTTTATTTGTCAAAAAAAATTCACTTTTGCAACTTCATGGATGTAAAACTATGATAAATATTTCCCACAGGTGCCCTCCCACCAAACGTCAGAATTAGGAAATACATGAGAGCCTGTCATATGGACTTTAAATGCAAAATATATGTGCTTCTCCATTATTTTACAAAGATGTGTAGTCTGGACGCTGTTTTTTTTTTTTTTTTTTGAACTTTATTGCCATCAATACAAACTCACAGACAATTTACATCGTAATGAACAATAACAATAACAAGTGTCGAGATTGGGTTTAAACAGAATATCCTGCAGAAAACAAATGAAATATACAGGTACAGAGACAAGAATCACTCAAACAGAATTGGTACACGTGACCATCGCTTTAGAAAGATATCCATGTTAAGTTGTAGTTGAGCAGTCAGACACTCCATTAGATATACATGTTTCAATGTTTTTGGCCCATTGAGTAGTGGTGGGAGGGCCTGGTTTAAGCCAGTTCAGAGTGATCATTTTTCTTGCCACCAACAGAAGCACGTGTAAAATATAACACTGATCTTTAGTAAGTATTTCCTCAGGGTACAAGTCAAATAAAAACACAAAGGGGTCCATTGCAATGTCTGTTCTTATAATGTCCTCAATTTTCTTCTTGACATTCTCCCAAAATGTTTTTATTTTCGGACAGTCCCAAAAAATGTGGGTGTGGTCTCCAACCATGTCACATCCTCTCCAACATTTATTAGTAGTGGTGATCCCAATTGTGAATGTCCTCAATGGAGTCATGAAGAACCTGTTTTTCGTTTTCCAATCAAACTCTTTCCAATTTTGGCTACCAATCCCTTTATGACAATGCAGACACACCTTTTCCCACTGCTCGTTCGTTATGATAACATTCATTTCAAGTTCCCATTGATGTTTAATGTACATTGTATTATCTGACATAATCTCCAGTAGGTTTCTGTACATTAAGGATATAATTTTTTCCTTTGTGGTGTCATTTTCAAACAGTTTAACAAAGTAGGTCTCAATTTTAGTTGGCTCCCTCATAATCACCTCCCGCTGTGCATGTCTTGTTACATAGTCTCTAATCTGCAAGTACCTATACATATCCTTCTGGGACAAAGAAAATTGTTCTTGTAATTGTGAGAAGGATTTAAATGTTTGTCCACAAAGCAAATGATCGATAACAACCAGGCCCTTATCAGCCCACCTCTTAAAGACTCCATCTGACATAGACGGTAGAAATTCAATATTACCTACAATGGGCATCGCCCTTGACATTCCAGAAGTGCCTCTGTTTTGTTTCTGTATTAAATTCCATACCCTAAGCGTTTGTACAATCCAAGGATTATTAATTTGGACCTTTTTCAATGAGTGCTGACTCATGAACGGAAGAACATGAATCAGCAATCCCAGGATTGAATTTTGCTCTATGGAGATCCATAAGATTTCTGGATCTTTCATCACCCATGCTGAAATTGTACGAAGTCGTGTTGCCCAATAATAGAGTTTTAAGTTAGGAAGCCCAAGGCCTCCCTTCTCCTTATTTGTCATTAAAATTTTCAGTCGTACCCTTGGTCTTCGATTTTGCCAAATAAATTTGGATAATGTTTTTTCAAGTATCTTAAATGTAGATTGTGGCACTGAGATAGGAAGAAATTGGAATAAAAATAAAAATCTTGGCAAAATGTTCATCTTAAAAGATTCTATTCTGCCCAAAAGTGACAGGGGTAGAACACTCCATTTGTTCAGATCTTTTTTAACCTCATTAATCAATTTTTCATAATTGGCTTTAAAAAGCTGTGTAGTTTTAGGAGTGAGGTTAATACCGAGATAACAAAATCCCTGAGTAGATTTCCTAAATGTAACTAGATCATCTAGTTCAGTAGGCCATTCCCCAACAACCATCATCACCTCTGATTTAGTTGTGTTGACCTTATATCCAGAAACAGAGCTGTAATCATTGAGACACTGTAGGAGAGCCGGAATGGAGGTGATTGGGTTTTCAAGAAATAATAATATGTCATCAGCAAAAAGTGGCAATTTGTGTTGGTTATTAGCATCATCTCGAATACCTTGTACACGTGGGTCCGTTCTAATCAGTTCCGCCAGTGGTTCGATGCTAAGAGCAAATAGACATGGCGAGAGCCCATTGCCCTGGCGCGTCCCGCGTCCCAAAGGAAAGAAGTCCGAACAATGGCCGTTCACCCGAACTCTGGATTTAGGTTTTCTATAAAACATTTTTAACCATTTCACAAATGTATCATTAAAACCCATATAATTAAGAGACCGCTCCAAGAATAACCAATCCAGCCTGTCGAAGGCTTTCTCCGCATCCAAACTAAGAAGCGCTGCCGGGGTGTCTCTCTTCGTTGCTATCACTTGTAGATTTAGAGCTCTTCTAACATTATCACATCCTTGTCTATTAACAATAAAACCTGTCTGATCAGGTCGTACGAGAGTTTTGATGTATTTCTGGATTCTATTTGCAATAATTGATGTAAGAATTTTCATGTCTACACACAGGAGGCTTATTGGGCGGTAGGAGGCACATAAAGTTGGGTCCTTATTCTCCTTATGTATGACACTAATGATTGCCTCTGACCATGAACCTGGGGGGTCACCTTCAGTCAAGGCATGATTATATACTTTACTTAACACTGGTACTAAAATATCAGTGAAAGCCTTGTAGTATTCCCCTGACAACCCGTCAACCCCTGGAGTTTTACCATTTTTTAATTTAGCAATGCCCTTTTTGATTTCTTCCTTTGTTATAGGACATGTTAATGTGTCAGCCTCGTCCTCTGTCAATCTTGGCAATTTGATAGATTGTAAAAAATCTTCTATTCTTTCCTTTTTTTCAGGAAGATATTCCTCCTTATATAGCTCTTGGTAGTAAGCAGCAAATATTTTAGCAATATCTTTAGGTTGTGTGAAAACCTGATTTGTCCGATTGCATTTTATTTTACTCACCACTCTATTAGATTGAGCCTTACGCAGCTGAAATGCCAGTAATCGACTGGCTCTATTACCATGTTCGTAATATTTTCTATTTAAAAACCTCAGAGCTCCCTCCGCCTTATAGGTTAGTAGATCATCTAGTTTTTTCCTATTCTCTTTTAATGATTTTAAAATTGTCATGGGTTCGTTGAAATAGTAATTCAATTTCTTTAATTTGATTTTCTAACTTGTTCTGTTCTCAAGTAGACGTTGTTTTTAGTTTTGAGGAAATAGCTATGATTTTCCCCCTCATTACAGCTTTACTCCCTTCCCATAATATTGAAGGGAAGATTGATTCAGTATCATTCAATTCAAAATATTCTTTCAAAGCTACATGGAGGTCTTGTTTAATTTTTGGATCATTCAATAGGGACACATTCAGTCTCCAATATTTAAACTGGTTGGTGGGTCTCATTCTTAATTCTAATTTAACTGGAGCATGATCAGAGATGGTTATTGGTTCAATGTCGCATACAATAGCCCTAAAGAGATCATTGGTTGAAATCAAAAACATATCTAATCGGGAGTAACTGCCATGTGTTTGTGACATGAATGTATAATCCTTTTCCCTGGGATGCAAAAACCGCCAAATCTCTGTAAGGCCCAATTGCTCGATCATAGCCAGTAGTGTAGTAGTTTTTTTTTTATACTGGGCCTAATCCTCTAGGTAGTTTGTCCAAATAGGGTTTTAACACACAATTAAAATCCCCACCAACCACTAGAGTTCCTTTTGCTTTACCTGCAAGTACTGAAGCTATATTCTTAAAAAAAATTGGACAGTCTTCATTTGGGGCATAAAGATTGAGAAATGTTATTGTTGCTCCTGCTATATCACCAATCACCATCACATACCGACCCTCCCTGTCTGCAAATGTTTCTTTATGACTGAAGTAAACATTTTTATTTATGAGAATAGCCACACCTCTTTTCCTACTGAAGGGTTTTATATTTTTATACTTTTATATTTGAAGACTTTTTTATTTTATAATTATAAAATAATGGTTTTATAGTTTTACTTATGTAAGATGAATTGCAGAAGTTTTGTTTGTTGTACAATATGTCAGTTATTGAGTTTCAGGTAACATCCAAACTAGTTGTGAAGTCTTCATTTTGTGGCAAAGCCTAAATCTCAGGAATGTGTAAGATAAACAAAACGGCCTCTCCTGCACACACCATATAAGGAGAACTTTACGTTAAACCCCCCATCAGAAGACTTCAGGAAGGATGCCATCGCCTCTTCTTGCATATTCATGTATTATTCATGTGCCATGTGTTAAATACGGATGGACTGAGCCAGTGGTTATGTTCTGGGAGATAGAGGCGAGAATAACCAATGTTAGGGCTCAGAACATCCAGAGCTCTGTATAGATTATTTTGTATTAGGAAATAAATCTTTGATTGTAACTCGTCAATCCTGGCCATCATTATACTGGTATGTGTTATTAGTTATATAGTGTAGTAATTGTTGACTGCTAAACGCTCCACTCTTACAGCAAACGAACACGCTGGATTTGGCTGATAAATAATAAGAAATAGCCAAAGAATTCTTCAAATGGTGACCCCGGACGTTGACTGAAGGGGGAGCGTTGGTCAACGCGACTGGATTACGGACCGACCGCCTTAAAAGACATCGCGTAGACATGCCAGATCTATACTCCACGGCTGATGTTTGGATTTTCCCTGGGGCCCCAAAACTGAAATAAGGTAAGACTATTTTGATTCTCTCTTTTTTAAAGAGATCAAAGTAAGTCTATTGGCATATTTTTCCAAATTTAGTGAAACAAAGGGGAAGATCCTTGCATTGGTTCATTTAGGTCAATTTTGACTGTGGACTGTAGAAGGGAACTCGTATAAGTATACATTGTTGTGTTTGATTAATAACGTAGTTGTGAATAAGAATAATTGAAAGAGTCACGCGTCGCGTAATACGCTCTAAAACGGTCTACGGACCCACGTAGGTGATATCTCCCTGCAAACCGGACGCGGTAAGCAAATTAAAACGTTACTGGGGAAACGTGGTCAGACTGGGGAGCTGATAAAACCTTATAGAGGCTAAGCTGATAAGAGCCCAAAAAAATTAGCAGGTTTAGAGGCCTACTGCTATCAGTTACGCGGGATACTCATCTTGAGCGGGGATAGCAGTGAAAATTGGCATATGAAACTACGTTATAGAGGCTAAGCTGATAAGAGCCAAAAAAAAAAAAAGTAACAGGTTTAGAGGCCTATCGCTATCAGTTACGCGAGACATCGATCTTGAGCGGGGGTAGTGATTAAAATATTGGCATAAGAAACTACGTTTATTGTTGGAATAATTTGTTAATTGTAGAATAAAATGTCGGGAAAAGTACAGTTATTACCAAAGGACTGGATTGGTAAAGCATGGCCACGCCTGGGACAATCAGCGTGGTACAAGAAAGGCAAGTTAGGTGAGTTGATTGAAGTTTGTGAATGTGGATTGAAAGAAGGAGGAGAGGATGTAAACCGAGCTGTGCCACTCGGTAAGTTTACGGCACTTGTGGTAGCGCTGGTGGAAATTACGGTTGGAAATCAACAGGATGTAGAACGTGAATTGTTAAACAAAGGATTGATTACAGAGGAACGGAAGAAAAAGGAGAAAAGGAGAGCAGAGCTGAAGAGGAGATTGAAATCGTGCCGTCCCTTGGCGGACGTGCTGAGAGTGATGTGGGCGGAGACAACTACTGTGTTTGATCCGCCCAAACAGACAAAGGAAGATGGTCCTCCTCCTCCCCAGGACGGAGCGCCGCCTTCGTATGTCGAGGTAAGTAGCCCAACGGCACCACCTACTGGTGGCGCCGGTGGATTGTATCCATTGCTGGCCTTGCAAGGTTTTTTGAATGCAGACATACAACCATCAGAGACTATGACACAGGACGAAACAGATAAACTGCAGAAGTTAGTTCTTAAACAACTCTCATTGTCAAAAGAAGAGAAACAAAAACTAGCAAAGAAGCGCGACCTGTTTCAACAAGACACAACAGCAGCCACAGTTCTAGAACATGTAGCACAGCTGTTTAAGCAAGTACAGGATACAAAACAGGAAGTAAGTGAGGGTTTGCAGGCTCAGCAACAGCAGCTTGAGTTATTACAAAAAGATTTGAGACAAGAATATAAGGACAATACGGTCCAAGAATTGACTAAATTAGGTGAACAATTACAAGAGCTGGCGGTGCAAAAGAAAGACCTGGCAGTAGAATCAAAGGTTACAAAATCTAAGGCAGCCACGGTAACTTTGTTCGACACGGATGAGGAAGATGAAGGTGGATGCAATGTTGAGAGTTATGACATACAATCTAAAATAAATGGTCTAAATCGGGAAATTTACAACCTCCAAGCTACTATCACATTTTTGCGAAGAAACATTCCTACAGAGGACAGTGAGAAGGCAAGCTGGCAGACACAAATTGAGGAGGCCGAGAAAACCATGATAGCTTTACGGAAAGAACTACAACAAAACAAAGATGCATTAGCCAAATTACCTAAATTAAAATCAGCAAGTTTATACCCGGTGACACGACCACACGTACATAATTATCCACTACTAGCAACAGGCCCTGCAGGCGCTGATGGGCAAATCCCTAGGTTTACAAACCCTTAGGGGCGCTGATATGGCCTTGATCAAAGAAAATTACCATCACTGTCTCAAGGAGGCATGTCATGGTACGTAGCTCTACGAGCTCAGACGGGTCACATGACTCTGGCACTGGGAGATGTGAAGCAACTACTTACTGAATGTTCCTCACATCATGTTACGGAGCAGATTTTGAGGGATATAGCTCTGAATGACACACCTATTGAAGATCCCTTTGAGCCTCATGCAGAGGTGCTATTAGACCATCTCAAACTTAGGTGTTCCTTAACCACGCCCACACCACCAACATTGGCTCCGTTTATTCCAGGTACATGTCCAAGTACATACATGGACCAATGCATTAATGCATACATAAATTCTATGCACACACATCCTCTGAGGAACCCACAAACTACATGCTTATTTCTGCAGCAGGTTCTGGCCGCCTTGCCAGCCCAAATTCAAATAGCATTAAAAGCTGTGCCCGGTTTAGTGGCTGACAGCACTCAATTTTTGACGCATTTTAGACACCATGCTGATATATACAATCAACAACAAAAAGAGGCTCAAGACAAAACTACACAGTTACAGCAGGAGTTACTTAGACTGCAAATTTCTGAAGCCAGGCAGCAAGCTACTGCTAAAAAGAAAGACCAGGTCAAAACGCAGTTGGTGGCTACAACACCAGCACCTACTGACACCCCCATCATCACACCTGCACCTGTCCAAGCACCCGTAAGCGTCTTATACGTGACACCACCACACCCTTATCAGGGAAACGGACAAAATAGACAGGGCAGAGGAAGAGGGAATTTTAGAAGCCAAAGTAGAGGTAGGGGAGCAGGAATGAGCTTTGGTGGACAACAGCAGCGTGGAGACGTTTGTTATAATTGTGGCCGCCCTGGACATTTTAGCCGTGATTGTAGAGCACGCCCCGGGGACTGGACCAGATTTCCCCACAGGACCGCAGGGACCCCAGGATCGCGCTCCTTGGACACAGCAGGGTCCCTCCAATCCGCCACCATGGGTGCAACAAGGCCAGTATTATGGTGGGACGGGAGAAAATGAAGGATACTAGGGGGGCCCAATGAGTCTTGTCGCCACCCCGGAACCATTTGTCACTGTAGAGGTGGGTGGCGAAAAAACAATGATGTTGGTGGATACAGGAGCTACACATTCTACTGTTAAAACTATACATCATTCACAGCTCAGTAACAAAAGCATCCATCTCTCAGGACTCATGGGACAATCAACACCTCTACGAATTACCAAACCATTGACTTTTTCGATTGCTGGCCAAAACTTCATTATGCCTGTCATATATTCGCCACAAACACCCGTCAGTTTGATGGGCAGAGACATTCTACAGACGACTGGAGCTGATATTCTCTGTACTCCTGGTGGGCTTACAGTCACCTGGCCGAATGGACAATCAGCTACCTGCTCTGGACAAGCACGTCATCGTGTTTTCCTCACTCAATCTTCAACACCACAAACGGCAAAAATATATTGGGGCCTGTTACAGCCACAAACAACTGAAGAGGAGGGACTGTACTCCTCTATGCTGCTGTGGAAGCCATGGTTCTCCACCTGCTACCCATTTACAACTCCAACTGACCCATATCATGTCACATTGTTTTATGACAGACAGGATGACGAGGTTTATGAAGAAATTTTTAATACCCAGCTTAAAGGTAGAGAATTTCTAATAACTACTAGCTGTCTCTACGTTCACAAAACTGGGGTTGTAGCCTCTGTAAAACTGCCTGACGAGCTACAGCTCTATTACAAACGTGACACACAAACAGATCCACATTGTTCTCTTTTCCTGGGGCCTGGCTTTGAAGCCCGTGAATTAGGTCCCCTCACTTGGAGGCTTAATCGTGTTGTTGATTGGAAACCAACATCTATTCCAAATTTGTTCCATAGTATTTCGGCTGAGGCCTACATGATTCCATTATCAAATGTAATTGACACTCTGTTAATGGATGAGGAGACTTTGGACCGGTCACATGGCCGAGAGCTTACTGATCATGAATCTGCCGCAGAAATGTTGTCCAAATTTCCAAAAGAACTATGGGCTGTTAGCGGTTCTGATATTGGCCGCTGTCTTTCTGTAGAACCTGTGGTTCTCAATGTCCAACCAGGCAGTAAAGTTTATGTCCCTCAGAGAAAATATAGTAACAGACAGCAGTTTGAGGGAGTAGATCAGGCGCTTAGAGACTTATGGGAAGCAGGGGTTCTTGAAATTTCAAATTCAACCTGGAACACTCCCCTGAACCCAGTCCCAAAACCAAATGGCACTTTTAGGCCGGCACATGATCTACGTAAAGTGAATGATGTCACTATAACTCCGCTTTTGCCTGTGCCAGACCCACATAAAGTCCTGTCCATTCTGACTCCTGACATGAAATACTTCTCGGTGATAGATTTAAAACACGCGTTTTATTCTATTCCATTGGCAGAAGAAAGCAGATATCAATTTGCTTTCACCCATTGTGGTGTCAAACTGCAGTACACAGTACTCCCTCAAGGGCACCGGAATAGCGCTGGCATCTTTAATGATTGTTTAAAACGTTGTCTTGCAGACACCATAGTACCTGAAGGGAACGTAGTCATTCAATACGTTGACGACATTTTGATTGCATCCACCGAGTGTTTGACTGCCACGTCTAATGTTCTTTCCCAACTTTTGCGCCATGGCTTTAAAGTGTCCAAATCTAAATTGCAGTGTTGCAGGCCTCAGGTAACCTTCCTAGGTAAGGTCATCTGCTCTGGTAGTATTCAACCCTCGCCCTCACAAAAACAGGCTATTCTATCAGCACCAAGACCAGAGATAGTACAAGGCCTCCTTTCATTTCTGGGCCTTGCCAACTACTCCCGAGGTCATGTTCCTGATTTTACAGGTAAAACTGCCCCTTTGAGGGCCATTATTAAGTCGGCTGGTGTGCGCGAGCTCAACGCGCCCTTGGAGTGGACTCCAGAGGCGGACTTAGCTTTTACTACATTAAAACAAAGCTTGGCTTCTTGTGCTAATTTGGCGGTACCGGACTATTCAAAACCATTTCACTTGGACACAACATTGACAGAAACCTCAGGGTACGCCACTTTGTGGCAAAAAGACAGCGATGGTGCACGTAGGATTTTATTGTATGTTTCTACACTTTTGGATCCAGTTGCTAAAAAGTCTGCATCTTGTGCCTTGTACGCTGACACATTAGCCAAGCTTTTGGCTAAATGTGCCCATCTTGTTATGGGACATCCGTTGACGGTTTATACTCAACATTCTGTTGTGGCATATGTACAGTCTAAACTTTTTGCTCTTACACCTCAGAGACAACAGAGGCTATCACCTATTTTGACAGCTCCAAATCTTATGTATGCCCCGGTGGACCTGGCCAATGCCTCAACTGGGTTGGCTACAAAAGGCACACCTCACAACTGTGAAGTCCATTCTAAGGCTGAACTTTCTTTACGACCTGATTTATTTCGCACACCCATTCAGTCTTCTTTGTTGCTTTTTACAGATGGACATTGTCACCGTCATTCTGACGGCTCCTTGCGTGCTGCTGCGGCAGTTGTCCAGTTTATTGACTCAAACTCTATTCCTACTGTGGCCTCTTGGGGCCCTGAAACTGGTTTCTCAGCTCAATATGCTGAACTTATGGCTGTTTTATTGGCCCTACAATATGCTGGTGATCTTGCATGCACTATCTTTACAGACTCCCAGTATGTCCATGGAGGGCTCCATAGAGACCTTCCTGTTTGGCGTCGGGGAGGTTTTCTAACAGCACAGGGCACGCCCATTGCTCATAAAGATTTGTGGGAGTTAGTCTCATCCCATCTGATGCAACCATGTCAACTTGCAGTAGTGAAGGTTCCAGGCCATTGTAAAAAGGGATCTATGACATCTTTGGGCAATGCTGCCGCTGATGTTGCAGCTAAGACTGCTGGTGGCTATGTTGGTTCTATAAATGTTGCTATGGTTTCTTCTGTCCCGACTATTCCTTTGTTACAGGCTGTCCAATCCTTTGCCCAGCCTGGGGAACTTGACTTTTGGCGCTTTAAGGGGGCCTCTGTTAACCCTGACTCGGTCGTTACTCTGGAAAGCACCCCTATGGTGCCTAGCACACTTTTTGCTTTGTGTGATATGCCCAAACCAGCCCAAGCCCCACTTTCTACCTCTGAAATTCAGCTCAGACATGCCAGTGAAGACCCTAGTTTTTGGGAAAATGTTTTGGACGCTGATGCATATGAAGACGGCGTCTTTCGTGGTCCTACTGGCCTTCCTTATTTGTCTCCTAACATGATTTTTGATGTTCTTTCCTCACTACATGGTAAATCCCATGTTTGTGCCTTTGAAATGCAACGCCAACTTAAAGGTTTGTATTACCATCCTAAACCTGCTGCTCTCTGTGGAGCATTCACACGCACATGCGTATCATGCTCAATGTTCAACCCCTATCCACACGTTAAGAACATGGGTAAGTTACGTTCGGGTCAGTATCCCGGTCAAGTTATACATTTGGACTTCACTGACATGTTAACACCCTGTAAAGGGAAGCGTTTTCTTCTTTCCATCATTGATACATTCTCAGGATGGGCTCAGTTTTATCCTTGTAAGGCTGAAACCTCTTCTGTGGTGGTTCAGTCACTGGTTACTGATTGGATTCCTAACCATGGCGTCCCTAGTGAAGCTCACACAGACAATGGTAAGCACTTTACCTCCCGAGAAGTAGCTGAGGTATGTTATCTTTTGGGCATCTCAAAAACCTTTTCTGCAGTCTACCACCCTATGGGTAACTCCATGGTTGAACGTTGTCACAGAACTTTAAAGACTATTCTCGCAAAAATGTGTCATGACACTAAATCACAGAATTGGTTGGTTCATTTGCCAGCGGCAACGATGGCTATGCATTCAATGGTCAACAAACGTACAGGGTTTTCTCCTTATGAATTGACTCATGGCCGTTGTATGCCTTCATCTAATAAAGCACTAGACCCAGCTTTGCCTGAGGTCCTTCAATTTTTCAGTATAAACCTTACTTTGAAGCTCTGAAATCTCTTGTTACATCACAAACTGTTGATTCAACTCCCCACTTTGGTGTATGATCACACTGTTAATCTTCCTTCTCAGGTCTACATAAAGCAGGCTGTTCGTCCATCTTGGTCCTCCCTCGTTACATTGGACCTTTTGAAGTGACGCACCGCACCTCCCATGCTTTCAAAGTACACGGAAAACCTCATTGGTACCACCACTCCTTTGCCAAACCATACTATGGAAGTGGGCCCGGAGGTCCCACTGAAGGGGGTGGGGATACCCAAAATACCCAAAATACTAAAGACAAAACAGACCAAACCTCAAAATAGATCTATATCCGTCCCTCTCACTTTTCGCAGATGGTTTACATTTTCCAGGCTTTCTCCAAGACTTTTTCATCAATGCCCAGTGTGGCTGTGTGTCCTGATAACGCTACTACTCATTGGAATAGTGATATGTTTGACTTTAGCTGGATCTGGTTTAAATGAACGCAAACTAATGCATTGTAACAATGGAAAAAACATTAAATCTTTACGAGCAAAAGTAGCGGACATACAGACCCCTGGTTGGATTGATGACTGGACAATCAAATGTATAAATGATAATAATACTGATGCTGTAAAAATGTGACTTTGTTTATGATTGCAGAAGTAAATGGTTCCAGGAGAAGGCGCTCACTAATCGAATCGCATTCACATCTACAAAATAAATGGTTAAAGGTAGCTCATTATACAGCAAAAAAAGTCAATGTAACTTCACCTTGTTGGGTTTGCTCCTTTAAGCCACATCATGCAGATGAATCTCCCACCTCGGTGGCAGTGCCAGCTGGATTACAAGAATCACTTTGTATATTATACTTAGGAAGAATTAAGGCCCGTAATTCTAGTTCTCACTTACCTGAGTGTAGCCAATGGATGCATGCAGCTAATTTAACAGTGTGGAGAAACCCAGTAAATTGGACTAGACAAACTAATAGCACAGTGGGGAGAGGGCTCCACTTTTATAGACAACCATTACCTGCCCAAGTCTGTTACACTCGTAGCTGTAGTGGTACCAGATCTTTAGGTAAATCATCCTGTAAGTATGAAATAGGTCCTAACTCTTGGCCCCGAGACTCACAAAACTGGTGGCAAGACGCATATAAGATCCTAAATCTGGCAAAGAGCTCTACTGTGATTCTCACGCCTCCAGGAAAGGAGGGCGCACCTACTCCTCGTGGGTACGTTTGGACATGTGGCATTAATTCTTATTTAGTATTACCTACAAATTGGTGCGGCACATGTACATTAGCCAGACTGGCACCTTCTTCCTTAGTTTTTTCAGATGATTTAATGCAAGAGATGGTTAAAAAGAATGGCCACCATAACCCCCACAAGTATGTAAGAGTTAAACGAGTCTTGAAAGTAGGAAATAAAACTTTAGGCCAAGCATACATACCAGCTATTGGAGAAGGTCGTGACCCCTTAATTTCTGACTTCAGAGGTTGGTTGGGTACCTTGATCCCACGAGTAGGTACAGCAACCAACGCCCACAAAATTAATATGTTATATTGGGCAATTGAAGATTTAGCCGAAATTGTAGATGACACATTGAAACAATTGGAGGATGGCTCTGAATTAAAGGCAGTAGCCTCAGTAGCCATGCAAAACCGTGTGGCCTTAGATGGTCTCTATGCTGAGCGAGGAGGTATGTGTGCAGCTGTAGGCATAGATCATTGTTGTACTTACATTCCAGATGAAACCGGCAATTGGACACACATTAGAGAAAAGGTGAAAGGTCTTAGGAATTATTTAGAGTCCCAGGCATCTCCAAACAATGGGTTTGGAGATTGGCTATTCTCCGGCTCCTGGAGTCATATCCTTCAAAGATTTGTTGTTATGTTTTTGATTTTCTTCGTTATACTTGGTATTGTTTGTTGTTGTGTTATTCCCATTGTTAGAGGTATGTTGTCTAGGGCTCTAGGCAGCACCACCACAGGAGGTATCTTTTACTCTCGAAACATCCACTCCACGGGAGTAAGGCCCTCACCTGAAGGGGGTGACAGAGATGATGTGGAAGTGTCTGAGAAGACAGGTTTGGCCCCAGACTGGCAGGATCCTGAGGACAACTGTGATGGAGAATGTGGTATTGATTTTATTAATGAATAATTGTTTTGGAAGTGTTTTTGTGTTTTATCGTTGCAGATTTCGAGTTGTGTGTACATGGGATTGAAATGTGAAGGTTTAAAGCTACATCATGTTCTGAGAAAAATGTTCTGTGCATCCATGTCATATGTAAGGACTATGTCGACCATGTACACTTGAAGTTGTTTGATTTTGAGGTCTTTGGAGACCTCAGAAGGGGAATTGAAGGGTTTTATATTTTTATACTTTCATATTTGAAGACTTTTTATATTTTATAATTATAAAATAATGGTTTTATAGTTTTACTTATGTAAGATGAATTGCAGAAGTTTTGTTTGTTGTACAATATGTCAGTTATTGAGTTTCAGGTAACATCCAAACTAGTTGTGAAGTCTTCATTTTGTGGCAAAGCCTAAATCTCAGGAATGTGTAAGATAAACAAAACGGCCTCTCCCTGCGCACACACCATATAAGGAGAACTTTACGTTAAACCCCCCATCAGAAGACTTCAGGAAGGATGCCATCGCCTCTTCTTGCATATTCATGTATTATTCATGTGCCATGTGTTAAATACGGATGGACTGAGCCAGTGGTTATGTTCTGGGGAGATAGAGGCGAGAATAATCAATGTTAGGGCTCAGAACATCCAGAGCTCTGTATAGATTATTTTGTATTAGGGAAATAAATCTTTTGATTGTAACTCGTCGAATCCTGGCCATCATTATACTGGTATGTGTTATTAGTTATATAGTGTAGTAATTGTTGACTGCTAAACGCTCCACTCTTACAGCAAACGAACACGCTGGATTTGGCTGATAAATAATAAGAAATAGCAAAGAATTCTTCACTACCAAATGATGAACTATGTACCTGATCCACCCACTCTCTTTTGAGTTTTAAATGCTCACTTTCAGACAAATGTGTCTCCTGAATCATTGCAATTGAACATTGCAGCTTTTTTAATTGAGTAAATATTTTCTTCCTTTTGATTGGAGTGCTTATGCCCTTCACATTATAACTAATGCAAGTTAAATTATTCATGTAAAACAAACTGTGTTTACTTTGTTTTTACCCCTGCATTCTGCATATATCCTCAACAACAGATATCTTTTAGTACTATTACAGAGTAGCATGATGTAGTGGCCCAAAGCCAATCTCGACACTAACAGAACAGAAACTAGAATCAAATAGAACATCAAGAACATAAACAACAAGAGAAGCTTCCACTTTACCCACTGAGGCAGTACAGTTTTACAGTTTACCGATCCCGTGGTCCCGTCAGAGGATGGTGACTGTTCCTCCAGGGTGATCTCAACCTGTGAGCGGCTGCGTGCATCCATCTCGTTGAGGTGGCGCTGTAGCTCTGGATGCGGCTCTAATGCTCGCAATTATTTCCCAAGGTCCGTCTGGTACGTTGAAAAAACATGTGGTTGTTGACCTAACTTGTCAATGTTAAAATCAAATCCGTGTTGTTGGCATAGCCAGCTTAAGCAGCTATTCCTCACCATTGAAAAAAGCGTGTGCATCTGCGATGGTTAGTTTAGCCATATTTGCCGTGCGTTTTCCCCCCGTCTTGCTCCCTCTGTAGCGGGCCATCTCGTGCTCCAGTTTCTCCCTCTCATCAATGCGTGTATGTATTCCAAGCTCCCGTAGCATCGGAGCTGCCTCCGCAAGCGATGAGTAACTCGTATCCCCATCCTCTGTTAAAACTTTGAGTTTTGCTGGATAGGTACTTTTGGCCGTAATGTTTTTCAGTTTGAGCTGTTTAATAACCTCACGTACCTGGGTACGCCTTTTCTGGAGTTCCGGGGAATAATCATGATCAAAGTAAATAGGCTCGCCCTCATACAGCACCTTCTTTTGGCTCCAAGCTTGTCTCAGAATCGCATCCTTAGCCGAATAATCCACAAACCTCACAATAATGGACCGGGGAGACTCGTGGCTCTTCGGTTTAGGAGCGAGCGCCCTGTGGGCACGCTCTATTTGCATATTAGCTTCTGGGGCTATTTTCAGTGTTGTTTGAAAAAGATCTTTCACGAAAGCTATCACGTCTTTCCTCACGGTCCTCGGCACTCGATAGATTCTCAAATTATTCCGCCGCAACCTGTTTTGCATCTCTTCGTATCTGGTCGTTAGGTCAATCTCTCTGTGTAGCAAATATCTGATAACTCTCTGGTGTCTTTGGGCTGTGTCTTCGGCACTGCTAATACGGCTTTCTGCCTCTGTGGTCCTCTGCTCAAGCCTGTTCATGTCACGTTTCAATTCTTGCATAGTAGTCTCAAGTTTTGCCAACGCCTGTCCGGTCTGAGCGTGTCCGTCTTTATTTTCTTGACGTAGCTTTTCCAGTTCAGCTAATATTCGGCTTTCTGAGGTACCTGTGCTAACCGTGTTAGCATCCACGTTGCTAGCCATCGACTGTGGCAGAGTTAGCTGTTTTAAATTGTCATTTTTTTCCATCATGCCTTCGGGTTTGTTTGAGGTTCGGCTTCTTAGAGATGTTGCCATACTATTTTCCGCTGCTTATGCCAAGTAATAATGTTTTTGTTAGGTTATTTCGCGTTTTATGGACGGAGCCCTGTTCCTAGGCTGTTACTTACGCCATGACGTCACCGGAAACCCCCTCTGGACGCTGGTTTTATCTCTTTATAGACATGATTGCCGAGTGAATTAGCCAAGCAAGAATAGATTAAAGAGTACAGAAAGAAGAACAATGCAAATTTCTGCTAAATCATTTGTATTTGCCTCGTGCTAAAGAAATCTGATGATCCAAAACACATGGTAACATTTACTGTATGTTTTAATAATAGGATTCAATTCAAAGTTTACACTTGAAACACTACCAAGACTGAAATATGACCAGACAAGCTAATAAAAGAATAACATGTTTCAGAAAGTTTTTGTCTTGTTGTAGCGCTTTTGTCACTTTTAGTGACGTTTTATCGCTTGTAAATGTGCTTTTGTCATTTTTAGCCGTGTGGTTGTCACATTTAGATGTATTTTTTGTCGCTTTTAGTCATGTTTTTGTTGCTTTCAGTCCCAATTTTTTCACTTTTTTGACACTTTTTGTAAACACAGTACATAAATAAATGCACGCATGTAAACACAACCACTGGTAATCTGAGGGGAGAGAGGTTTGATTTTGTTCTATGATCGATGACGAAGGTGCCCATGTTTCACTGAAATAACTGTTTATTTGGTGTGGGACGGCTTTGTCTGAGTTTGGCCTTTGATGCAGAAGATATGAATAACTGGTTCTGGTCTTTAATCGTCAAACTCCAAATGGATATGACTCTGATGAAAGGAAAGAGAGTGCGTGATGTTACGGTTTTGCCATCTGACTTTCATAGGTGTCCAGCAGGTGTCTGCTTTAAAACAAGTCTAGTTTGGAGGTTTTCTTACAGAATATTCAAAGAGAACCAGTCTGGATCCCAGGCAAGGAAATATCCGTGCCATCAACTGTGCAATACTGTAAATAATGTAGACTTCAAACATGAGCATTGTCTGGGAAACACATGTTCCTATAGCAAATCATCAACCGCTTTAGTCCAGTTTTGACGTTGGAAATCTCAATGAAAGGTCAGAACAAACTGGAATAACGTTTGAAGAAATTTTACTTTTAGACATTTTGGCACACCTTTTTGTAATAATCTGTTTTGTTTTTGCTCAGGAGATTATTTTATTTCATTGTATTCAAAACAAATGGGCGGTTTTCCGCCCAATTGGGTTCCTTTTGTTGGCTTCTGGCGGAAAAAAATAGCGTTGGGCGTGTGCATATATTTTAGGCTATTTTTGGATGTCTCAGGCAGGAATTTGAAAATGCAATGTCTTCATAAATATTTGTGTATTATTGATTGAGTTGTTGATAGAATATTAAATAGAATAATAGAATAGAATAGAGTAATTATAGAAATAGAATGTTAAATGGTTTTAGTTGTTTGCAACAGTGCCATTGGTTGTGCTGGTTGTCAGTCAAAATGTCGACCTCTGATTGGATGGAAACAATAAACACTGGCTCACCCTTGGGTTTGGCGTTGGGGTCCTGCTTAACGTTTAGGGTTTAAGGCGAGGTCATTTTATCTCACGGCTGGAGTGAGACACAGGGTTTTAAACAAGATTCTCAAGTGGGGGAAATACAAGAAAGTATATTAGAAGTAATGGGAGAACCACCCCGAGCTGAAGTGGATTGCCCCGGTTCTGGAGAATGAGTCCAAAGCACACTACAAGTATTACAATTCTGATATCCAGTTTGTATGGGACTTAAGTCTATATGACAACTGGAAATTCAAATGCGTTGCTTTTAACCCAACACAAACCAGTATGGAAAATGGAAAATGTGACCGCACTGACTGACGATCCCTGCACCAAACGCAGTAACGACACATCTCTACAAGAAATGAAGGACCAATTAAAAAGGAAACTAACGAGTTAAGACTGCATTGCTCTTTTCATAAGAATGGAAACTAAAAATGTTTAAAGGAAGTTAATGTTGTACAATTACTGCTATTATAGAACATAAAGTATGAAGACTAAGACAACAATTATTTCACCAAAGCCACCACCACCAGCACCAAAAAGAGTGTTGGTGGTGATAGATGTGGTAAACAAATAAGAACTATAGTTATACAGATCTCATAACAAATTTTTGATTGGAATAAAGTAAGATTCCAATTAAAATAAGAACAAAATAAGCTATACTAGCAGTAATATTTAAGAAAGGAAAGGGAAGGGAGAGGGAAAGAGGAGACATTTTGACCAAGGACATTTTCTGGTTTACTGTTTCTGTTCTTTCCTCCCTCCCCTTCTAATGTTAAGGGTAGTGCAGTTGTGGCTCTGAAGCCCACAACTGCACAGTATTTATTTCTTTATTTCATTATTACTACTGTTGTGATTCATTTTTATAACTGAACGGAGTAGTGACTGAGATCACAATAATGTATAAGAGTACATATTGATACTGAAACCCAGGAACTAACAAATGAAGAGGCTGTACCACCACCTCCCCCCACCCACTCCTCGACCCCCCCTTTTTTTTTTTTCCCTCTCCTTACCCACATCTTTGTGTGTATGTATATGTACATGTGTGTATGTATATATGTATGTACATATAATTGTGTATGTATATGGATATATATGTGTACGTGTGTGTGTGTGTGTGTACACATGCAGGTGTGTATGTATATGTGTATATGTATGTGACTAGGTGTATGCATATGCACATATACATATACAGGTATTTTATGCTTTTTGTGCGTTTAGTTTGTGCCATGTATTTTTGTTTCGTTTGTTAGTGTTTGTCTTGTCTACTGTCTGTAACGAAAACTAAAATGTATATAAAAAAAAAAAAAAAAAAAAACCCAACACAAACCAGTAGAATTTAGATCTAATGTGAGTTAATCATTGAAACATTTACTATCAACTTCATTTTGCCTCCAGTCGCCTCCACTCCAGAATTTTGATGACATCACATTTTAAAGGGTCTATATGGACAATACAAATAATCATTAAACTAGTCAAACACACAATAATCATTATTGGCAGCTCTAATCTCCATTAAATGACTTCTGGACTTAAGTTCCGATCTGGGTGTTGATCTTGATTTTGACTCTGGTCTTCTACTCCTCTACAGCACAGCCATGATATAAATAAATGTATTGGGCAAACACTTTGGATTTAGCGGACACGTCTTCACACACTCACGGGGATTAGTTAAACCCAACGGTAAATAAGTCGGTTAACCCAACACGGACCTAATCCTCTCACTTGCCCCGTACAATTGGCCCGATCGGAGCTGGAGCAGATGCTTGTAGTTGTTAATGGGACGTCCCGCTGCGAGATAATCCTTTGGCTTCTCCAGATTCAGGGATAATCCGGGGTGTTAAATTAACTGAAAGATGCATCAATTTACTGTAGTAGTTCAAACAAGTAAAGCCTATTTGAATACTATTTTCAATTTCATTCATTGCTGAGACTTTGGGAAATGAAAACCACAGATAATGTGATAAATATAATCTTCGATGGATCCACCAGCAGTTAAATCAATTAAGACATGGCTGTGGGTACATTTACATGGCCATGAATTACTAGAATAATCAGATAACTCAGTAATTAGATCCGAATTGTATGTGTGAGAGAAAGATGATCATCAAAAAGTCAATAATTACTGCAGTCAACAACAGGGCTGCACCAAAATCAAATCCAAATCATAATTTGAATGGATGCAATTATCAAATCACAAAGGCTGCAATTTTTAAGTGCAATAATTCTCTCCATAAACAAAGAAAATATTCAGTTTTATTCTGCATAAAAATTGCAAAACCACAACTAAGTGACAAACAATCTAAAAAAGTGACAAAAACGATACAAAGAGTGACAAAAATTATAAGAAAAGTGACAAAAATGTTGCGTTTCCTCCTCCAAAGTTTAAACTTTAATCCAAAACAAAACACAAACTCTACATTGACAATGAATTTCAAGTAATTGTACAGTTCAACTCCTCGGTGATTTCACTTGTTTCCTTACATGCCCAAAGTACCAAACAAAAACAACTGAAAGCTTAAAGTCTAAATTAAAGTTCCCATGTTTTTCTAATTATGACTTAGTTTGCTGGGAAGGCAACTGTAGTACATTCATCATAGTTTTACATCTGTGAAGTTGCAGTTTGTGAAGAAATTGTGACTTTCTGAAAACAGTCTTAAACACATGATTCTTTTATTAAAATGCTGTTTTTGTTTTGCCATTATGAAGTATTGGTCTGAAAAGCGTGAAATTGTACAGCCCTGAGCTAGATTGGTCCTTTTATAAGGAGGAGTTGACGTTGTTTACTTGTCCCATTAGAGGTCGTTCTGCCACTCCTGGACAAATGAGGCATTACGCTGACTCTTCTGTGCTGTATAATCAAAATGGTTTGCTCAGGTTAAAGGTGAACTATGTAGCTTTTCTGATGTAGAGTGTGCCACATTCTTATCTCCATGAGGATGTTAGTCATGGCTGGAATGTTCCATGATATGTATCTGTCATTTATTTAGGGTTGGACACCTACGAAAAGCAACTAAAATTGACAATTGGCCGGGAAACATATTAGAAGAGGGAAAAAAATTGAGTTTCCTTTTGAATCAACAGAGTTTTACTCTTGGTTTCCGCCGTTTTAGATGTGTGTAGAGATGTGCAGAGGTGTTTTTTATATACTAACCTTTACCAGTGCATGCCGCTAGATTTGGTTTCACCGTTTGAGAAGGAGCCAGGTTTGCCAAAAGATGTGGGACGGTAGGGTTACTATTTACTGTGGGAAGAAACGCCACAATAGAATGATTATTGAACAAAACATTCTATTATATTACTGTTCCATTAATGCAGGGCTATTCAACTTAAGGCCCGTGGGCCAAATCAGGCCCTCCAAGGGTTATGATCCGGCCCTCAACCCATCTTCCAAAAATAAAGAAAATATTTTATCTTTTGTTATTGGTTTAGTCCCGGGTTAGTCCTGGCTTAGTCCTGGTTTAGTCCTGGTTAAGTCCTGGATAAGTCCTGCAGATGTTGTTAAAGCCTTTTCAAAAGCGCTGGTATGTTCATCTCTTAACAACAGAGCAGACCTGACCCTGCAGTATTTATGGACTAATATTAATCATACAGCTTTTATTTAACTAAGCTCTTGCTTGGGTGAAGAAAACGGACTGGATTATTTAAGCTTTTTGTCTGAGATGGGAAGCTGTCATTCTTTTTAATGACTCAAGCTAAAGTAAACGGCTAACGTTAGCAACTTTACACCATGTATTGACCGCTAAGGGCTCCAACTAATGGTTTAAGAAAAAAACTGAAACTGTAGCTCTGCAAACAACAGTAACATGTCCACTTGCTCTCTAATCGAAATTGTGTACATACATTTGCAAATATTATCATGCACGTTTATTATTCTACAGAAAAACTTATCCAATAGTTCATGGTTAACGGCTTATAATCATGACTAAATGTTTAACCAAGTGACGACATCTCGCCCGGTCACGTTTCATTTTTTGCCTTGTTTATTCTGTCGGTCTGCAATCAGAGGACGCCCAAGTGAGATCCTGAGTGCAAGAGTGACACCTCAGAGTTTGTTAAAACTAGTGGACTTATCCCATTTTTGATTTAACTTGGATTTCACCTTGGTGGAGAAAACGGAAAGCTTTAGCATCGATCTGTGCTATTAAGTTACTAATTAGTTGCACTTTTAAAAAACTTAATTAGTTACATGACTTAGTTACTGCCTCAAAAAAGTAGCTACATTACTTTACTTTGTTTTACATTACTTGCGTGATTTAATCTATGTACTTTTACGTTTTATTAAGGACATTTAACCAAAGGAAAACAACAAATACTGATTATAGCGATGATGTCAAACTGTCAGATTTTGAGTGGAAGTTTACCAAATGATCAGGCCAAGATTATTACAAACCAGATTTAAAGTTTAGAGTTAGAGATTGTACACCTCAACATTTGTATTTAATTTTTTATAAAATTTAAAATACAGGGTTTGTATAGAAAGCCATCATCCCAATATAACCGTGATCACAAGGCTTTTCATAAAAGGTACAAATCAGATATTGAACTTGGACATGTGTGCAGTGATCCACATACAGTATCTTCTACCAGATGTCTTTACTCTCCATGTTTCATAGTGTCCTTAAAAAAACAGGCGCATATATTTGAGTTGTTTGGTTTTTTTTATTGTAGCTCGTGGTTTTCTGTCAAAACTAAGACATATTCACATTTGGAGTCTGTCCTTGGGATAAGAAGTGGAAACCACAGCAGCAGATTCAAGCGTCTTATCTGCAGACGGGAAACATCCTCTTGATTACACACACTCAAGCTTCAGGCAGACATTTTTCAACTTCATTCAAGAGATTTTGACCTAAATCCTTTCGGCATATGCTAAATCGTGCATGCAATATTGTTCACTCATGTTTGACTTAAGTATCTCTTTTGTACCTTTTCCTTGAGATTAGAGCGATATTTGTGATTCATGCTTGGTATGATGGCTTTCCATACAAAATGACAATATTAAAATTAAAATTCAAGTGTTAAGCTGTCCAATCTCTAACTCTTAAAACCACATGCCGCTCGGACCTGTTTTTCCTAAAATGTCTTGTAATGTTCTTGAACCCTTTGGACACAAACTATAGTCTGGACTCTTTGTGAAGCTCACACTGTAGTTTTGGCCTCTAGAGTCTGATTTACTCTGATTCCACTTGGAAACAAGTTCTGCTCAGAGGAATATCAGACTTTAAAGTCCGCCTACATTTTCTTTGTGAAATCTATGAAGAAGTGAAGCTGGTGTCTTTAGATTTTGCCGGATTGACACTAGTTTGGCATTTGTTGGTTTTGACAATTCCTCTTTCAAAGCTGAAGCAAATTTAACAAAAAAAGTTTTAGGGACTTGTAATAAAGTAAAACAGTCCAGGCGGAATCCATAGAAAAGTCCTATAAATTTTTTTTAATTTTAGTGTAATTTTTTTATTTGTGCTTTTGGAATAAAAACTGTCTCTAATTCATCCCAGAATGTTTGATTTGACTCAAAATAAGTGGGTTACAGCTTTCTTTTCATATTGAACATGTCCAGCAGCTGATAGTTTCCTTTATCAGACAGTGGATAAAAAGGAATAAACTGATAAAAAAGGGGTCCCGTCGGTGGGACGCCAGAATAGCATCTGGTTAACTACTCTCTAAATTCTCTAACCCTATATTTTGTTTGTTAAAAAAGCAAAAATCTTCATTTGGTAAACTTGGTACCACTTTATAATAACTACTCCTTATTTTGCCTTAACAAAGCATTAACAAAGACTTAATTCATCATGAAATTGTTTACTTATTAATCAATCAATCACATTTATTTATAGCACATTTAAAAACAAGCGTGGTTGACCAAAGGGCTTCACAGGTACAGTTTACAACACAAATACTAGGGCTGTAGTCCTTTAGTCGATTAATCGGTCGATGGAGTCTTAGTCAACCAAGATTTTTATTAGTCGACTAATCATTTTATTAAGATTAGAGTCACAACAGTAGCAAAAATGAGAGGATATGGAGTGAATTAGATGAAGATTTTGGAGTCTAACATATAAAAATTCTGTTTCCTGTTACTTTTCTGTATAAATAGTTGTTCTAACATGAATCCTTTGCAGTTGTGGCCTTTTGAGTGCAGTTTGGGACAGATACAGAGAGATACTTTATAGTTTTGGTATATATTTACTCCAGTTGGCTAATCAGTCGATCGGGCTGGTCTTTAATCGACCAAGAATTTCTTCAGTCGACTACAGCCCTAACAAATACACTTATAAACACTTCTCTCTTTCACCTGAATTAAAGAGAATTAACGTTTGAATACAGACCATGGTATCTGCTCGATTAGTTTGAAAACTCTAGATTCTACTCGTGATTTTCCCTTTTCAGTGTTTTCATTTTAAAAACAGAACCTTTCTATCAGATGGAAGACTTTGGTGTTTCTGCCATATAGTTTCGATGTCGTTATTGTATCGCGATATCGATACTTTTGCGTTGTATTGTGCAGTCCTAAATGTGACACAAAACTCAACAGCTTCAGTCATTACATTACAGTGTGACTTTATTGCAGCATCTTTTTACAGCGTCATGTTTTTGGTGTGGTTTGTTCTGTTGTGCGGAGTGAGCCATGTTTTTGAGCCTTTTACTGATTTCCTCATAAACTGTTTACTGCCGTCCTCTGTCATCAATGGCACATTATATCATGGCGCAATTACCACTTTGTTACTGTTTATTGGTCGGTCTTACAACCCTAAACCTCATTTCCTCATTTATTTGTGTTATATTGTTGTAATCGGCTTGTACATACACCGCTCCCTATTATATATATATTTTGTTGATTATTCAGTTAAATGCCAGTTGGGATGTCACGACGATTATTGTAATTTAACGATTATTCACGACTACCAAGATATGACCAAACAACGGTGGAATCTTTATTTTTCTTTCATTCAATTCATTCATTTATAACCTTCTTTACAAACTCAAACTTTCTGAATGACAAAATAAAGTTAATGTGACAAAAACAGCCTGATAAAAACACTTGTCTACATTTTGATGTATTTTTTTGGACTATAGATTGAATTAAAAGAGTAAATTTTGCTTCTAAAATTGTCACGATTAGTATTTTTTAAGTAGAATCTTTATTTTTCTTTGACTCAGTTCAGTTCAGTTCTTTTAACACGTAACTATTCTTCAAATTTTCGACCAGCTTTACAAAATCGAACTTTCTGAATGACAAAAATAAAGTGAATGTGACAAAAACAGCCTGATAAAAACAGTTATTTACATTTTGATGTATATATATTTTTTTTTTACAAAATCTTGTCCAGGATAACCACAACTTATCAATGTTGTTGCTTCATTTATTTGACCTGAAGCTAGAGGTGGACATTAAACTTAGTTAATATTGTGACTGTTTTGAAGATGAGCAAAATTTGAATATTGAGTTTATCATTTATACTAAAAGACTGCTACAAAAACAGCTGATTAAAAATTAAAATAAACAGGTTATGTTGTAAAAAAGATATAAGGTGATATTTTTGAATTTTTGTGATTAATTTTACAGACATTTCACACTTGACTCTGATAATTAAACCTTAAAGTCTTTGACAGGTTCTTGTGATTTTCGAACCCGCACTTTAATTCTTGAGTATTTTTATATGGATTTAGGCCCTTGTTTACAGTCTGGTTGCTAGGTAACAGCTGTGGAATTACCTCTATCATATTTTCAGCTCATGTTCAACCAGGAAGTACAATTATAAACTTCACAAAACTGGAGACAAACAGGGAAAATCTAATCATTTTCACAACGTTTTAGTGAAATGTGTCGTCTAACCTTTAACTAATATGACACTTTTTACCACATTTTTGTCAGATTAACACATATAATCATCTAAATATGAGTAGGATGCACATTTTTGTCAGTCTCGCCCACCCGTGCTGAAAACCGTTAGCATTTAGGTCGAATATGAGTCAGAACATGTTTTACAGTCGTGCCTCCAGACTCTTTTAAACATTCAGATGACATAACGTTTGAAAGGGTCTTTGCTTTTGAATGTTTCCTCACTCAACAAGAGTAACCTGTACAGTACATTGACCCCGGGCCCTGTTCTGACGTTCTGAATGTTGAATATAGTTTTTGGGCTCAGTATTGTTTTTTTGTTTTTTTTGTTGTTTTTATTTTCTTTGCACTTTGGGGAGCCTTTTACATTTTGTGTATGTAGTCTACCATTTTATTTATTATTATATGTTGCACCTTACCGTCAAAGCAAGTTCCTAGTTTGTGAATTTTCTGATTCTTTGTTGATTTTTTTATACAATTTGAGCTGTAGAGTGAGATAAGCAACTTTTATGAGTCATTATCGACACTTAACTAACTACAAAAGTGTTTCATTGTACTATTTGTTTATTGCAACTTTTTAACAAACTTATCCCAATCCTCTTGTTGTCAATGGCATAAAAATTTTTTTTAATTGTTTCCTGTTTGGTCGGTTGTGGATTCTTTAAATCTAGGGCTGTCACAATAATAACCATATCGACTCATCGTTCAAAGTATGATAGAAAACACGTATTTAGGGCTCAATATTTATCTTGTGTGTTTTCTTTGTATTTTGGGAAAGCTTTTAATACAATTTGAGCTATAGAGAGTGAAAAAAGCAACTTTTATGACTCATTATCGACAATAATTATAGAAGGGTTTCATTGTGCTGTTTGTCTAAATCTTTTTTAAGTGCTATGTTTATATTGTATAATTACTACATTAAAAAGTGTTGAAAACATGAATAATAAGAAGAGAAAAAGTCATGCAATGGGAAAATGCAGTGTTGCTACGTAGACTATACAAACCCCAGAGAATAAACTTTTGCAATAAAAAATAAAGATGGGTAACTATTACTATAATCTACTTTGAATGGAGTTAAGAAGCAAAAGGGGTCAAAATAATAAAATACAACAACAATCATATAGGATAAAATTAAAAAGCTGCAAAACTTATGTACAAAACGTGGCCTGATAGAAACCATACATACATAAATGATCATAATAGAAATAAAGTGTTATTTAAGAGTATAAACAACATAACTGGGTGAAGGTGAACACTTTGGGTCCTGTAGAACAGAGGATTATTATCTCTCTGCAGTTACACTACCAACCTCTAGGTGGTGCTATAACCTGTGCTGTAGTATTAGAGGATGAGGAGGAAAACAACACACACACTGGCTACACACCGCACTCTTTCACATGTTACAAAACACGTGCGCGCCTCTGACACGTGCACGCCTCTTCCTGAACCGGCCCGGCAACGTAAATGTCTCACGGTACAACGTGGACACCTGCGGCTTATATATGTACAAAGTTGTTTTTCTTTGTAAATATGGCTGCTGCAGCTTATACTCAAGAGCACTCAATAGTCCACATTCTACGGTTATCATTAGTTGCAGCCCTAATCATGAAAACATTTTGGCAATAAGAAAATTGTCAAGAAGTTTAAGTTAAGTTCAGTTTAAAATAAAGCAGTGATTTAACATTTGCATTATAGACATATTTTATCACTTGAATTGCAAATCCATCATCTAATAACTGTTATGCAATAATTAAAAAACACTTTGAGGCAAGAAAAATTAATTTAGAGAGCACAATTTGTAAAAAAAAAAAAGAAAAAGTCATTCAAAGTGCTTTACAGAACAGGAAAACATTGATTATTTTCATCCATCCATATTTCTTTGTCAGTTTGATTGATATGAGTTTATATTGAGTTTATTTGCAAAAAAAAAAGTCAAAAGCTTACAATTTACTGTTTTGCTGATAGTGTTTTCAAAAACACAATCTTTTTTACTGCAAATAAATGTTATTCCATCACTTCTTGTGCAAATTCTCTCAACAGTAGCATAACTATCATCTGAAAGAAAAAACTGACACATCTGTTTTTGCAAATGAAGTGTTCTAATGTGTCTTCGTTTGTTTCACTGCAGGTTCCACGTGAATCTGAGCTACGCGTCGGGCATCGCGCTGCATTTTAACCCACGCTTTGACGAGAACACCGTGGTGAGGAACACGAAGGAGCGAGAGCGATGGGGCAGCGAGGAGCGAGGAGGAGCCATGCCCTTCCACCGAGGACAAGCCTTCACCGTAAGACATTTAACCATCAGCAGACACGTGGGTTTGTGGTGGACTGTGGCTCCTCCAGCAGGGGCGTCGGACTGGGGGGTAAAGGGTACTGGTTTCCCGGGGCCCAGGGCAGGAAAGGGCCCTCAAAAGCATGTGATAGTTGTTTTTTTTCTCAGTTCTATTCATGGATCTAGTAAATTAACTGGATAAGTCGGCGAGCCAGATTGATTAGTGGCAGCGTGAGGTATTGCAACCCCTTGGGCCCAGCCTTTTTGTATAATTGCCCATTATAATAGCATACAGTACTTAATTCTTTACTGTAATGAAATAATATAGAAGGAAATGTTCTTTTTAACCATTGAAATTACTGTTTTTATATTAAGTGACGTGACGGTAAACATGTGTGAGCCACGTGAATTATACAAACAGAAGCACGTGGACATGGTTAGACTAGAGACACCTGTAAGTTGTATTTTATTTCATTTGTATTATATTTTATATTTGATCTAATATGAAGAATACAATTACAATAACACAAGCAAACGTTATCACAAAACCTTGCAAGCTGTGTGATCACTCCCGTCGCTCAAAGCATCATGGGGGATTGTCGTCGCACTGTGCCCCTAAAGCAAAGATGGCAGCCTCCGTATCAGGAAGTAAAGAAAAGATGGCAGCCTCCATATCAGGAGGTAAATCAGGAAGTAAAGAAAAGATGGCAGCCTCCATATCAGGAAGTAAAGAAAAGATGGCAGCCTCCGTATCAGGAAGTAAAGAAAAGATGGCAGCCTCCATATCAGGAAGTAAAGCAAAGATGGCAGCCTCCATATCAGGAAGTGTTTTGGTTTGGCTTCACGCTCCATAGGGATAAACACTGCACCATTTTGAGTTCATCTTCCAGGTTTAATAGTTCTATAGTTCAATTTTTTAAAGCTTTAATCTATTTTTGTTGTAATAAAATGCAGTGTGGTTGAGTAAAGTCCATGAGTGACTAAATACAATTATGCATGACATCTGAGGGCCCCATCACCCCTTTAAAGGTGAGAAAGATCATTGCTAATAACTGTACTGCTGAGTTACTGCTGTAACTAATTAAACTAGTTATAATAATTTGCTGCTATACTGGAAGTCTGGAGATTTGTATTCTCTGTTGGATTTTAATTGTGATAATTGACAACAAAGATAATTGTTATTATACCACCAGATTCTACTGGAAAAAAGCTACTTGGGCATGATGTTCTCTTCTAGATCAGTGTTGTTTTTATTTATTAAAAAAACAATACTTTATCTTTTTAAACACATAAATAGTTCATTATATTTACAGTAAGCAATTAAGGTTAGACAATCTGTAGCTGCATTAATCCTTCATTCTTCACAGAAAGTGGTATATATACATACATGGAATTGTATTTAGCTTCTTTTATGCTTCTTTGATAAATCTGTTGAGTAAGTCCTTTCCCCTCTGAGCCTCAAACACTCACAATGTTGGTGACGTCAAATATAGAGCTCTGGTGGATTATAAATCATCACTAGGCTTTGTTTATTTCCCCATGGGAATTCCATCTGCTGCCAGTAGATGGAGTTGTAAGACAATTTCTTTACATACATTATGACGTTAATTGTCATTTCAATACATACATTATTTCAAAGGACAAACATTATGCAAAATTGACTTTTTTGAGCTTTCTAACATTATTCTGTCAAAAACATACCTGGAGTTGTAATTAGCTTCATTCACGCTAATTTGATGAATTCTGGTTAGAAAATCCTCTCCCTTCGACCGTCAAAAACACTTCCATCTGAATTCCTTCGATGTGTGACGTTTTTCGACGTGTGATGTGGCTCTGAGAATCTTCTTTTTGTTTTTTAAGTCCACAAATCATCGTCAGACAGAGCATTTCTGCCGTCTAATCCCAATCATTCCAACTGCGTGACTCCTCAGTAACACTCATAACAGCATTAGAAGCAATGTGTTTTTCAAAGTTGTGTAATGCCTTCTGCAGCCAGTCGATGGAAGTTACTCTGGCATCTCCCAAGGCCGAGATAAAGTTATACTGTTCTTTATAAAACATTTAGTTTTAGTTCTAAAATATGATATGCCAAAGTAAAGTTACAAGAGCATGTTTAAAGGACAGTAACAGATAATACATAATCCAGCAGGTGTCTTTGAATAACCTGTGTGTGTTTTGTTTCAGCTGACGATCTGCTGTGAGCGCCAGTCGTTCCGGATCATCGTGAACGGGATGCAGGCTCACGAGTACAGGCACCGCTTCCACCACCTGCAGCAGATCAACCAGCTGGAGATCGACGGGAATCTAACCCTCACCTCTGTCGTGGTCTGAGCGGGTCAGACCAGGGACCACTTTACAACAGACAAACCACTCAACAGAACATACTGTCCTTATGGCCAGGGCTTGACCATCCAGCTCCATTGTAGTCTTTAGCTCATTTGTATTTGTCATGTTCGATTTCAATCCTGACCAAACATTGAATCTGTTTTAATATTTTTCCAAAAAAACAACACCAAAATAAAAACTTTATTCAGATGAACCAGGCATATACCAAAACGTTACAGTCACAACAGTGTGGCTGGTTAAAAGCCTAACTGCAGAGTAATTAATTAATGTGAGTTTTGTGTTTTGTTACATTTAAAAGGTAATTAAAAACACAATGACACATTTTTTTTGTTGTTTTTTTTGAGCATTTATAAAACATCTTGCATTATTACATATAAATACACGAGAGATTGAACAAATGAGTTGAGAAGAAAAATACGAAGAATACAAACGTATTATTATTATTATTTACATGTCCTGGTTCCAAAAAATACAAAATTGTGTTTGTATTATATTTAAAAGTCAGGATAATGGGGTAATTTATACAAAATTCAAAAGTATATGCTGACGTTAAACATTTTCTCGTTTTTTGTCTGTAGTGTACATTAAAGCTTTACTTTGGGGTTTATTTTTGAAGAATGTTTTCAGTTCCTTTATGGCTTTGCTGTTTTTCTGACACTTAAAATACCCATTTGTGTGTTTATGGAAGAGAACTTCAACAGTCAAGGCAACAGGTTTCAGTTCAGTCAGAGGAAAGTCGACGTTTGTTGTGTGATGCATCAGCACCAAAACTACTGGCTTCTCTTTGGCTTCCTCTAAAAAAACACAGAAAGTGCATTAGTAATAATTATTTTAGTAGGCTCTATGCTGGACATAATTATGATTTTTAGTATTGACTCCCAGGTGTAAAATTTGGTTCACAATCCTATATTTGCCACTAAATTTGCAGCAAACATTCAGCTGATATTTGCACAACTGCATTTTAACTGCATTTTGTTCACAAATGGTAATTTAAAAAAACAAAACATTCTGAACGGTTAATGTAATTTGAGTGATTTTTTTTGCAAATTCAATTTGTGCAAATATTTGCCACATTTATGAAAACGTTTTGAAAATGTACAAAACTTATAAAGTTTGTTTTATTTGTAAATTGAAATATTTCAAGGTGGAAGTATTATTTATAGAGTTTATAATAATTATGGCAATATCAGTTATTTTGGTAAATAAATTAGTTTTAAATTAAAGACCAAGTATGAAAGTTCATCCAAAATGTAGAAAAATAAGTATACATTTTGAATATCATGGATTTAAGTGATAATTGCCAATACTTTTTTGTTGGTGCAGTTAATTTGTTTGCTGTGTTTGTACTTCAGCTTATGTTCGATTCAAGCAGTAGAAAAGTAGAAAAGAAGTGTACAATACATACCTGGAATCATTGCCAAGGCAGTGTCCACATCTGCCTGAAGACGAGAAAGGACGGGGCAGAAGACCAGGACCCAGTCATAGTCTGCAGACTCACACGCATTTATCTCCTTCAGAATTTTCTTATGAGCGTCAAAAGTTTTTGCTGCCATCACCAAGTGGACCTTCGCTTTGGATTGTTTAAAACGACCAAGAATAAACTTTCTCCTGTTTGAACTTCCTGAAAGACATTAAAATGTTACTTACTTTTGGTTGATAACTCACAAGGTCTTTACAGCATAAAACTATCAAGTGTTTCTGAATTTATTTGTCAAAAATGTAACTCTTTTCTGAATGACTCATCTTTGGGTGATGTGTTAAATGAAAGAGTGAGGGCAGTAAACTGGTTTAAATGTAAATGGGTGGATATTTCGATGTGTTCTCCTGTGATGTGATCGAGCCTTGAGGCACACCCCGTTTAGTATAATATATCAATATCATAATGTCATTTATCGTCACATATTGTTTTCTGTTTTTTAAACGGGGTGTAAACCGTTGGTGAGCCAACTCCCGAATACCATACTTGTGTTGTTTTTTTTTTAGAGAATCTTGAATGATTTATTACATGAAAATCTTTTTGTAAGTCCATGACAATACTTACAAAATGATTCCTCATATCTCTTTCAACTGTTTTTTTTCCCAGCTCCATTATTGCCATTGTTGTTGAATGTTCTGTTCTAAAGCCATGCTGACTATTGTTCAAGATGTTTTGTTTTTGTAAAAAATGTATCAAGATTTGTTGCAAAAACTTTGTCTAATATTAAAAAAAAATGTGGAAGCGATGAGACTGGCCTATAGTATAGTTATAGTATAGTATAGTATAGAAAAAATGTGTTGATCACCATTTTCTGACAGTTACTTCTACCATTTCTGTTTGGAAGTGTATGACATGCAGATATTGTGTCTCGGTGAATGTTTATACCTTCTTTGAGTTCACAGTCAGTCGCTTTTTCCCCCAGTGTCTGAAGCTCTTCAGGAGGTGCATCTTCTCCTGTGGCTCCACCTGCATTCACAACAAACCAGAAATCAATACATCCTCTCCATCCTTTTCTGGAGTATTGCTCTTTTTTTGTCTTGTATTATTTTTTTAATGTCCTCCCCAAATCCATACCTTTTCAATGGTGGCATGGTGTTTTCCAAAATTGCTTTCCTGTGATGAATGTTAACCTTCAGGAATACGCTAAAATATTTTTGATGTTTTCAACTGACATTCAGATTGAAAAAAAAAAAATCTTTTCATTCATAATTTTATTTGCACATAGTCCCAGACACACAGTTACTAAAATAGCCTGTATTCATTTTGTAGAATGTATGATATCACAATTTGATAGTTACCAACAACAGTGGCATAAGGGACGAAGCAACTAAATCCGACTGGTAGCAAGAAAAGCAGGGACCAAAGCTGCAGGAAATGTGGCAAGTCTCATTCACCAAGCCAGTGCCCGGCCTTTGGGGTGACCTGCTGCAAATGCAGTAAGCTCAATCACTAAGCAAAGATGTGCGGGTCTTCACATGCACCACATAAGAAAATGGTGCGCGATTTGAGTCCTGAAATAGACTCACTTTTCATTGGTGCTGTACACATTGATCATATCCAAACTAGAAAGGACAACTCCTGGTATGCAGACATAAATGCTGGTTACATGTCTGTTAAGTTTAAGCTAGACACGAGAGCAGAAACCAATGTGCTACCACGTACTGTGTTCAAATCACTAAAAAGAAAGGCCAGGCGGGAAAAGCGAATAAACTTACAACTGAAACCTACAAAGATTGTGCTGGTGGCTTATGGTGGAGTTAGGTTGAAACCAGAAGGGGCTATGACTCTTGATTGCTCCACAGCCAAAACCAAAGTGAGTCTGCTGTTCTATGTCTCAAATCATTCCGACACAGCTATCCTAGGCAAGGAAGCATGTGGTGCATTGGGTGTAGTCAAAAGGACGAACAGATACAACCACCGTCAGTTTACTTAGCAACAAAAGAAGAGATACTTACACAACATGTAAGCGCATTTGAAGGACTGGGTGAGTTCTCAGGTGAATATCATATTCATGTTGACCCTACAGACACTCCAGTCATACATGGCTGCAGGAAAGTTCTGCTAGCTCTAATAGACAGATTAAAGGATACTCTTGATCTGTTAGAGGCAGATGTTATTGAACAAGTGACTGAGCCAACTACATGGGTGAAAAGCTTAGTAGTAATGGAAAAGAAGACAAAAGAAATCTGATCTGAAATCTGTTTGCTTAGACCCCACAGATTTAAACATTATTCCATTCCTACAGCAGATGAGGTGTTGTGTAAACTGTCAGGGAAGAAAATCTTTCACAGTGCTACGAGAAGGACAGCTATTGGCAAATAAAGCTGGATAAAGAGTCGTCGTTACTGTGCACCTTCAACATGCCGTGGGGGCACTATCGATTTAAGCGTCTTCCATTTGGCATCAAGTCGACAAGCGAAGTTTTCCAGCAGTGCAACTGTGAAACTTTTGGAGACATTTCCGGTGTTCACATTATTGCCGACGACATGATCATTGCTGCATCCAGTGAGAAAGAACATGATGAGATACTGCACAAGGTGTTGACTAGAGCAAAAGAGGGCAGTGTAAAGTTCAATAAAGACAAACTCCAATACAAAGTGAGCATTGTCAAATACATGGGACATGTCGTTACCTCAGAAGGTGTTAAAGTGGATCAGGCAAAAGTGAAGGCAATTATTGACATGCCCTCTCCCACAGACAAGCCTGCGTTACAGAGGATTCTCGGGATGATCAAATATATCTCGCAGTACATCCCGGGCGAGGCCACTGCCACAGCACCATTACGACAGCTGCTGCGTACAGACAATGTATGGCAATGGCAGCCTGAGCACGAAGAAGCTGTTACGAAACTAAAAGACGCTCTCAGCACAGCACCTGTTCTAAAGTTCTTTGATCCAAAGAAGTCAGTGGTAACACAAGCAGATGCATCTAAAGATGGCTTAGGTGCTTGTCTCATGCAGGAAGGGCATCTGATAGCCTACGCATCTAGAGATCTAACGGACACTGAGAAAACTACTTAGAAAGCCGCTGGGAACAGCTCCATCCAGACTGCAACGGATGCTATCAACAACGCTATGACCTTAACGTCATCTACACACCAGGTAAAGACCTGCTAATTGCTGACACACTTTCATGAGCAACCACACCGGACGATCAGAGACGGTGTGACATTTTTGATGAAAAAGTGATTTACGCTCTTGAGCCAACAGAGGCCCTGAGCCCAGAGACTCTTGTTCAGTAAGAGTCTAAGACACAGAAAGCCCAGGCCCAGACTCCCTCCATCAAGAAATTGTATATTTTACAAACACATATGGACTAAGTCCTGGATCTTAGCAAATCCTGGAAATGCCCCTGCTATTCATGTGAGAACAGCAAATAGGACACCCCCAAATTCATTTTATTAAGGCCTGACACAGGGGGACGAGTCAGCAACTCATCCGCCTCGCACTAGTGCGAGTGAAGTGAGTGAAGACCCAGCGAAAAAATATTTAAAAATGGATCTGTAGCGCCCTCTCAAAAATCGATTTACATGAGGCCAATGGGAGCCCGGCCGTGAAAAATGTCAACATAGACAAATTAAACCAAGCATTAAAAGTAGGTCATGACAGGACACATAAAAAATAGTGTTATGACCCCGCCCTAAACCCCACAGGAAGTCTGCCATATTGGATCACACCCGGGAATTAAAAAGTCACACGTCATCATCTTTTGACATCTACAGTTTTCATCAAAAACACTTCAAACTTGGTAAAAAACAGGCAAAACCCATGTGTGATTAAAAAAAAAAAATCGATTAGATTTTAAATCAAACAATGGGCGTGGACCTTGGTCATGGTGATTTTTTTCAACAAAATGTCTTTTTTTTTTTAATGCTATCTTTTACAAACACTGTTGGATTCTAACGAACCCAATGAAGCGCGCATGCAGATTTATGAGCTGGATGTAATGATATGCTACTTAAGGCTCTATCTCATAAGATGGCTCTCTAGCACCTCCTTCAATTTCGATTAAAAAAAAAATCTGTTTGTTGTGGAGGTCTGAAAAATAGGTCTACAAAATAGTAAAAAAAAAAAAAAACAATGTAACTACAATGTCACCAAGTTACACAATTCTAGCATTTATCATTTGAACACAAAAAATAAGAGAAAAAAAGATGTGTTTTTTTCTGTCTAATGAATCTCAGTTTTGAAGCCCTAAACATGCACAAAAACTCATGAAAACTGGCACAAAAGTAGAGCTCCGCTCAAATTTAAGTAATTAGTTGGTCAGCAAGAACGTCCGTTAAAAGATGGCTCGGTGGTGCCCCGGAAAATAGAAATACATTATGAGATAGGAGGGGGCGGAGCCTATTTTTTCATCGTAGACACATAAAATTCAGTATATACATACAGCCTGTTAAGGTGTATAAAAAAGTATATTATGGCCCCGCCCTAAACCACACAAATGATATCACCAAAACAATGGTTATTATTATATATTATATTAGCACACTTTCATTTGTTTCAGCGTATACATTTGTTGCCTTCTGAGTCTGTCCAGAAGTTTGGCAGTTCATGTTTCAGTATTTTGTAATTTCAGTGATGGATGGAAGTATTTAGTTTAGTTACTTAAGTAAAAGTATAGATACACAAGCAAAAAATGACTTAAAGCAACAGTACGTAACTTTCTGGAGGTGGAAAGTCACCTGTATGAGTACGAGTACGAGTCAGGTTTGTGGAGATGTATATATATATATATATATATATATATATATATATATATAAATATAAATAATCATCATTGTGCCATCTTTCTTGGTGTGGAGAAGCACCCCAGGGTGAGCCCAGGGTGATACCAGCATCAGATTGCTATGTGTTCATCTATGTTTGTTGTATCTGTCCCTCAAATAAACAATAAAATTAAAATGAAAAAATATAAGGCAGATTCACAAGAAGAAACCATATTATTACACTGAGGACAACGTATATGCAATTATTTTATATTTTATTTTATTCTAATGTGGGTGGGCCTGGTGCCTCAGGCGCACAGACCCGCTCTGGTCCAGGACAGTTGGGCTGCAGTGGGATTGACGTTGCAGAGGAGAGCAACGATTGCAACTTCTCAATCCTGGACGGGCGGCCCGCCACGGACCCGCCGTGTGGGCCCCTCGGAGCTGCTGTTCTATTGCTTGAGCCAGCGGTGCTGGCTCAGCTGCTCCATTTGATGTCCTGGCTTTTCCAAACAGGTTTTAAGAAAGTCAAAGCATTCTGCAAAAGAACAAAACAAATGTAAGATTCATACAATGGCTACTCTTCCCACTGGGAGTATAAATATCATCAGTGATAAAAACATTTTAGATTATGTTTACATTTCCCAATATTTACGGTGTGTTCTTTGGAAATACAGTACGAGACATAGTGCATTGTTTAAAGGTGGACTGTATCTTTTCAGGCGGAGGACATGATTCCTACACATTTTAATCTGCATGTCCTTATTTTAGCATAGTTTCTATATTTTTTAACTATTATTATTGTTCATTGTTTTATGCTGCGTCTTACTGATGGAGCACATTTGTGTTTAGTTCACTGACAGACGTAATGCAGCTTTTCTGAGTCTGATTTGCCTGAAATGTTCCAGAGTTTGGATTAAACAAATTTATCTCACTGCAATATTGAATGGCAGGTGATTTTGCGCTGTTACTGTGAGCTGGGTTGCCGCTCCACAGAGCTGACCCGTCACTTGGTTTGGTGATGTCATGCCGTAGAAAAGTTACACAGTGCACCTTTAGCGTTTTGTCTGTCTGATTTCATTAACGCTAAATCATATCTGGTGTGTGTGTTTGTATGTTTTTCCTGTACCTCGTGACACGCCGCTCGGGGCAGGGACTTCTTTTGACTTTAAGTCCCTCACTGTAAAGTCCGCGGGGTAGAACAGCAGGTCATAAAGGACCTTCCCCACCTCAGCCACGGTGTCATCATTACAGTGCTTGTGACTCAGACAGTACCAGGGGGGCCCAAAGGTCAGAGTCCCTGAAACAAAGAAGAAACACATAGAAATAAGTCGCTGGGTTGATGGAAAAAAAAATGATGAGCATAATCATGTGAGCATGTATAGAATTAAAATACTGTTCACACTGAAGGAATAAAAATGTATTAGAGCCAAATATTTGAACTCAGACACAATGAACACAATGACTATGACCAGTGCAACCATAAATACAAGTACTACTATTGCAACTATTACTACTACTAACTCTACTATTACAACTTCTACTACAGTAACTATGTTGGTTGAGGATATTACCTTCTTGTTTGACTTCAGATCCACAGCCGAAGTCAATCAGGCGGATCCTGGGCCCGGAGTCTGTTGTCTGGATCAGTAGATTATCCAGTTTAATGTCGCCGTGGTAAACACCTTTGGACCAAAGGTCCATCAGCGCGTCCATAATCTGCTTCAGGAGCACCTGCAGGACAAAAACAGAACAGACAAAGAACATTAGAATAAAACCATTCGAAACTGAACAAACACAAGAAATGCAGAGGACCTGGTTTAGCAGAGGATGCGTACTATGCACAGTTTGAGACGCATTATCTAGATTCTTAAACTACTATTGCCGGACTATGACAGAGCACTTGTAGCTGCTGGTGTCGGCCACAGCCTCAACATCTATTAACTGTACATGTCAGTAACTATAGTTCTATGAGTGTATGAGGTCCTTTACATTAAACCTGTTGTTTGGTCATGTGGCCTAGATCTAACATGAAAAGCAATGTCTGGACTTAAACTGTAGTTAGCTGTGCTTTTAAACAGGTTATTTAGATTTGAATAAATAACAAAATAAAATGTCCAAAAATAATGACATAGGCCAACATAAAAATCTTCATAGAGACAAGCAGCTAACAGACTGGGGCAGTTACATGTCAGATCTGTGGAGAGGTGACCCATATCATGGTCAGAATCCATATTTTCAATGTGTTTTTGAGCCATAAAAACACTTACTTTTATAATTAAATAATGGCAAGGTAGATAAGTTATATGCCATACTGTGGAGCATTCTGGGAAAAGTACTAACGTCTCCAGAAAAGTTACATATTGCCTCTTTAAGTTGAGTCTTTTTGAGCGTGTGTGCGTACCTTTGCCTCTTCCTCCTGCACGGTGTTCTTCAGAGTGTATCTGAACAGGTCTTGAGCTGGAGTTGGTCGTTCCATGACCAGAAGAATCGTGTTCCGGTCCGGGGTGAACCAGTCTAAGAAGCTGACGACTGGGTTCAGGCCGATGGCCTCTGGGTCTGGGGCTGCTTTGACCAGAAGCAGGACCTCCAGAGGCATTTTATATATGACGTTCTCAATGATCTGAAACGTAACAAAAGGACATTATTACACAATCGGTGCTAAATGCAGTTCAAAGTAGAGCAGCAAAAATAAAAACGCATAATTATCAATACTTTTAAAAGTGCTATAATTGTCTCCGTAAAACACCAAAACATCTCTGCGTTTCCATGGCGTCTTGTTAAGTGTAAAAACCCTCAAACTTTGACTTCCACAAACATGTTCTGAAATCTGCAGGACATTCTTGTATTCATTTAAACTGTTTGTGTTTCATTGCTCATTGACAAGTTTAAATTTTATAAATGAGGGTCAATTTTATAAGATATGTTTAGCAAATGTTCTCACCAATTGCAAAAAATAAACAAATAAAAATAGATGAAATAGAAAAATGATACGTACCACTGGAATAAACCTCACATCATTTCTCGGAATGTGCTTAATGGCCACCTGAAAAAGAAAAGCAGGAAGTCATTAAATGCCATGGAAAATGTACTTTTATGGACATAAAAATGATAAAATTATATATTTTAGTTTGTTTGTTTTGTATTGTTTGAAGCAAGCATTTCAATCTGACTGTTTTTAATGGATTTAATTTACTTAATCCAAGAAAAAGATGAATATATGAAACAGTCAGATACAATTTTTAAAAGTAAAAACACGTGACATATTCTGACTTTAAAGGTGCACTATGTAACTATTTTGTTTTAGGCAACTGTCCCCGTTTCTCGTCATTCTTTAAACCCACGGACTGCTTTACTTTTAATGTTGCACCGTATGGCATTAACCCTTTCCCAGTTACAGGTCAGATCTGTGTAGAATGCATGTTTTTTCAAGGTGTCTCTGAGCACTAAATACAACTGCAACTAAAAAACCACAAAGTAGAGTGATATAAAAAGGACAAAGTGCATCTTGATGTGGGTTTATCTTAATTACTCACTGGTTGTTTGTCGGAGATTCGGACCCCGGCGAACACGGTCCCAAATCCGCCGGCTCCGAGCTTCTCCTGTTGCGTGTATTTACGCTCGAAGTCCTTCAAATCTGAGTGAAAAAATACACATTATAATGAGCATGCTCTAATGAAAACACTCATAGTCCTAGTTTAGTCCTGGTTCAGTCCTAGGTTTGTACACATTCTGGTCCTTTTATAGTCCTGGTTTAGTCTGAGGTTTAGTCCTGGTTTAGTCCTGTTTAGTCCTGGTTCAGTACTAGGTTTGTAAAAATTCTGGTTCTGTTTTAGTCCTGGTTTAGTCCTGGTTCAGTCATATATTTGTACACTGGTCCTGTTTTAGTTCTAGTTTAAAGTACATGTTTATCTTACCTCCCGCTGTAGCCACTCGTTTGAGCGCGGCCCATAAAAGTCGCTCATTTTCTTTCTTGACATCAACTTCATCCTTGATCTTGGATGAAGTCTCTGTCTCTTCGGAGCGAGCCTTTTTTGCCTCCCGTTCGATTTCCAACTCGACGTCGCTCGCCTTCCTCTTGACAGGACCTTCTGCTCGGTCCCGCGTCTCCTTCGGCCTCCGCAGACGAGGTTTCTTCAGCGGGATTTTAACCGCTGCCTCGTCGCTGGCCTTTCTTTTCCTGGAAACTGACCCTGAGGACCCTGTGAACACATTTTGTCGTTATTACATAGATGCAACATGTCGATTTGTTGTTATAACATTTTTGGACAGTTCATTTCGATTCACAACGGTTTAATGGTTTGCAAAACTGAGTAACATTCTCTAACACAGTGTTTTTCAACCTTATTCTAGTTGCGGCACACTTTTAGGGTTTAAAAGATACCATGGCACACCATCTACTACAAAAACATGACCAAATCAGACCATTTAATTAGTAAAATATGGCATATAATGAGCCAAATTATGCTTGTGTTACTCTTTGGTGCTTTAAATTTGGCAATAGTGGTGGTTTTGCGTTCTGTTTAGGTGCAGAAGTTGCTCAGGGCACTCCAAAAAGGTAAATTATTTATTTACATCCGCATTTCTGAACCTGTTAACTCAAATTTGACATTATTTTGAGGCACACCCGGCAAAACTTCAAGGCACACTGGTTGAAAATCAAGGCTCTAACAAATAGGTTGACAGGTTTCCAATCATATGATACATAACTTTTCAACAAAAATATATTGGCAGTGTCTATAGAATGAACACCATGTAGGGGAAACAAACTGTATTTAATGGTTCAAATGATGTCCCTGCCAGCCGTAGATTAGTGCTAATAATCCTTAAACTCACAATTTATTCACGTTTTTGTTAGTTTTACCCTTGACGCAGACAACGGCTGAACAACAGTGAGAGCTGAGAACCGTCAGACGCCAACGTAAACACTTTGGAACGCTTTTTGACCATTTCTTTTAATGTACAATGGTTTACTGGTTCGCTAAACTAAGCAATATCTTCTAAATTAACAGGTTTCCAATCAACCTTTTTTATTTCACACTCTGAGTACCCCTTAACTTGGCAAATAAATGTGTTTAATGGCTGAATATAGTAAATTATTACTATTATATTTTTGTTTTAATTATATTTATGGTCCAAAATCCTCTAAAAAGATGCTAAATTTATTTTTTATTCAGATAAAAGCAAATTTACTCTTTATTTAAAACCTGAAACCATTCTAAGTAATTCCTCACGTACCCCTTGGGGCCCCTGTGTCCCTGGTTTGGAAACACTGATGTAACACATAACTTTTCAACAAAATATTTCTGTGGAAAATGACGCTGAGGTTTATTTATGGTGATAAGTCGTAGTGGAAAGTACTTTTTTCTTGAGTATCTTGAACAAATTGCGGCTTTTGGAGCAGTTTTTCTCCCCGCACTCTCTCCCTAACACTAAATAACACTATGTTATTATTCAAAATGTAGAAATGCTAAGATGTATACGTTAATTAGTTGCGTCTGCCTGTTTGGAGCGACGCAAAAACGTGTGGAGAGTCAGACGTTACATTCAGTGCAACAGGTTTTACCCGCAACACTTTTTCGCTCTTTCTTGTGCACTTTTGGACCAGTGCTTTCACTTTCACTGGAGTTACATTGATATAAAGTAATGCAAGTCTCATTTAGGGACAGCGCAACCTTCTGGCCACTTTAACCATCGGTGAAAAAAGGCTCAAAACGTCTTCACAAACCTTGCAGGATCAGTGGCAGGTCGTTCTTCCCCGTTTGCATGGTTTCAAATGGCTCGGGAATCGCAATTAAGGCGAATTTTTGAAAAATTGTCAGAGCTCGAGGTTTTGCGTCTGGTCACGTGGATGCGACAGAAGCAAAATGAGTTCTCTACCTGTGAGTCCACTGGACACTGTCTCCGTCCCGTGTCATCTTCGGAACTCCGTGTCACGGCCAAGGCTGGTGATGTCATCGGTCAGAGAAACACGCCAGAAACAACAACAATAGTATGATTCGGATGCTCGTCACAGCGTTTTTGATTCGCCTTCGTTTAAACTTCATTTGGAAAGGAAAGCCGCATTATTTAAACAGACACATTCTATTCAATTGTTACGCAAAAGGAGGCTTAAACGTAAATGTAAATGTAGACTGTTTTTGTTTTTTAAAGTTAAATTGGATAAAACATAATTTCATTAAAACCAAATACAAAAGATGGTGCTATTTTTCTTTTTTTTTTTACCAAGTTGGTGTAGTTAATGTAGACAAAATCCCTATTTATCGCTCAGATTTCCACAAACAGTCCTTTTTTGTTGGCTACGATGCACAATCAGGACTTCTCCCACGCGTCTCATTTGGAACAATAAAAACATCAAATATAATCACAACACTTTATTCCAACGTTCATTTTGTCTTCTTTAGTGATATATATATATAGTTTATTGTCTTTAAGAATTAATTTTATTTGGACAGTATGGAGGAAAAAAAGAAAGAAAACTACGTATATATACTGTTTACACACACAAACAAAATCAAATGTACATTTCAAGCACTTAAATGAAACAACATACTCTCATTCTCTTTGTATGGCTGAAAAAAGGGTGGGAGTAAGTAAACACTTATTTATCCCCGCCCCTTTTCCACCACACAATAAAACACAATGATTTCAAACTTCCCAATTCCAGCTTCTTACAAATAAGAATATCATTAATGAGCTTCACTGACTTCTCTGCTTTGAATCACACTCCATCACATCACTCCTCCATCTCATCCTGTTTTTTAATTGCTTTATAGTTTTACATTGTTTCAGTTCCTCTTTCATATTATTCCACAGTTTAAGTAAAAGTACCCATTTTAAAATGTACCAAGCAAAACATACAAAAAAGTATTTCTCATATTTTTAGAACAATTGAATTGAGTATAGAAATACTTCATACTTGTAATAGAACGATGCAGATTCTTGGTCAACAGAAGCAACTGAATTTGTTTCTTTTTTCTGGCCTGTAGGCTTTCTTAGAGAGGGCAGTCGTAGCATGAAATGGGGGAGAGAGAGAAGAGACATTCGGCAAATGGTTGAGGGCGAGAGTCGAACCCATGTGTGAGTGAAGTGAAGTGCAAACCATGAACTGTAACACAAGTGGGTCCTCATTTGACATTTTGTTCACTTCAGACTGATCCAAAATGACTTCATAAAAGAAATGAGTAAATTGACTTCCAGTTGAAAACCAGCACTGATAAGCCCCGCCTCTTCACAGTAACATTTCACTGTAACAAGCAGCAGGTTTTTATTGTTTTTGTTTTTGAAATGTGTGTGACACAATCTTTCAAATAACAGCAACAGCAACAAGTAGAAGGATGTGGGCGGGGATAGGGGGTAGGTGAAACAGGACTTTTCTGAGCACACAAGCCTCAGTTGCAGGACAGTACAGGATGAACTCAAACACGCAGGAATCAAAATAGAACTTTGAGTGAACTGATGATAAGGAAACACAAGCTCCTTAAAGCTGATTTTGCGTAATAATGTCCCCTTTAAGTTTTTCCAGCAATTTATGTGTATTTATTTGCGTTTGCTTACAGCCGGGACCATGTTAACGTGATAAAATAAGAAACGGTCGGATATTGAAGTAGGTCTGAAACTATACGAAAATGCAGTGGAGTAGAAAGTATCCACTGTAAGATGCACTTAAGTTAAAGTACTGTCCTTATGCAAATTTTGAGCCGTCAGTACTTAACTTTTGTACTTTGCTACTTTCCTTCGCCGCGTAAATTCGATCACGAACGCCTTTGCTTTCCCGAAGAATTGCAACCCCTCCCTCTTATTTACTTCTTCTCCACAAAGTCGTGCGGCTCAAACTGGACTAAAATGGTGGAAAGATTTTGTACTTTGAGCAAATGATGAGTGTTTTGTCCCTCGGTGGAAAACTTAATTCACAGCACAGATGGATAATACACACACACGCTCCTTCAGAACTGAATAAATTACAACGGGCGCCGCCGAGTTGTTTTCTAATGCTCGCGCTCAACAATAGCCAACACCATTGTCCAATTCTTTTAGCTGCAAAACAAACAAACATATTGAAAGGCCAGCGATATCAATATTTTGGTTCTGAGAGTTGTAGTGTCGTCGTAGTTAGTATAAGTGCAGAGACGGCGCGCTTGTGTGGATAAAGAAATGGTGCAGTCTCATATATATATGCAAAACTTGAAATTCCGTCGAGTTCGATTAATTAATTGTAATCGCAGTTATAAGTTCTGTATTCTCATTCTGACTTGCTAAGGTTAGGTTAAATAATTATTCATAATGCACTTTCTGTCTTTTTTTTTTTTTTTTTTTTTTAGAGGAAGCAAAAGAGAAGTCAGTAGTTTTGGTGCTGATGCATCACACAACAAACGTTGATTTTCCTCCAACTGACCTGAAACCTGAGAATATTGCCTTCACTGTTGAAGTTCTCTTCCATAAAAGTAGAACTGGTTATTTTAAGTGTTCAAAAGTCAAAGTAAAATAAATGCCTTAATGCATACAAAAAAAAGTTTAAATTCAACATATACTTTTGAATTTTGTACAGATGACCTGAAGGGTTACATTTTTATTACTATTATCAAAATATAATGTGTGAACATTTTATACTGGAAATGCTTCTGTGCCATGTTTTTTGTGTGTGTCTCGCCTGAGTGCTCTGCACTAACTGTTTTTGTTTCCAGCGCCAGGTCTGAGCAAAAGTAACCAGCGACTTCTCATCTAGCAACTCCTTATCTGGCGCCTTGGGAAGCAGAGCAAGACTCTAAGAACATCTGTGTCTGTTCATAAGTTCTGAAACGAGACCAGAAACAGACAAAGAGAATGCAATATAAACCAATCAGCGCTCGAGAACATGGACAGCTCCACCCATATATTGCATTATTTATGATTTGCTCTGAGGGACAGGCACCTGCAGGAGAGGCGTTAGCTCAGAGCCAGGGACAGATAGGACCAGAGCCGTTTTTTGTATTAGACTCCTCTGTTAGGATTTTACTATTTTTCTTATTAAAAACATTTTTTTTATATTTTTTATATTTCTGGGACTCAGTTCTTCCTATAACCTCATTTTGAACACGCAGTGAGTTAACAAAAAATAGGAAATTCCTTCAGACCCCATTATCCTGACTTTTAAATACAATACAATTTTGTATTTTTGTGGGCCAGGACATGTAAATAAGAGTCATTTCATTGCCTGCCTCCCCCGTCCAACTCGTGACGAAGCCTAGAGCAGAGATGGTGCATGCGCCGTGTGCTCCGGTAAACAGCGAAACACAAACACTGAATAAACCTTTTATCCGTCCTGACGGTGCGTCGTGCTGAGTCCTACGTCCTGGATCTGACCTGGAGTTTGACGTGCTCCAGTACCTCGACGACGGACGTTGCCGTTTGGTAAATAACAAGCTAACGCTTCGATCTGTCGTATCCATCGTGTAATTACTGTGTAGCATTAGCATTAGCTGTTTTTATTATTGCGGCTGCGCGCTTCCCGGAGGCGTGGCTTAAACACCGCGTCATCCTTGTGAAGCACGTCATCCTGGTGAGGAGCCCCCGTCTGCCTGCTCAGCCGAGGGGGACGGAAAAGACAGTTCTCTAGCGAAAACATGCGGGAATCAATCAAAAAACCACTTTGGGCACAACATACGAGGCCCAAATAGCACTGTAGGAAGGTTAAAACCTCTGAAAAGTCGATTTTGCATGTTATGGGACCTTTAATGGAGATAAGTCTGTTATCTAAAGTTCGGGAGCAGGACCACACCTCATCCACGCCCCTTCCGGTGACTACTCTATTTAAACTTCCCGGTCACACACACCAGTGTTCGTTATTTCGTGCCCCTCCCTCCCACCCTCTTCTGATTGTTCCGTCTTATCCTTTAGTCGGGGGGTATCGAGGCCCGGGAGCCTGCTGCCCTCATCGCTAGAAGCCCCAAAACGGCATTGATCATCTACTCTCATGCATTTTATCGTTCTTGATCGCCAATAAACTTCTGCATCCAAGCTTGAGGTTGTGGTCCTTGCTAGTGAAAGCAAAATGTGCTGAATGAAGGGTGAAATTCAAGGAAATTATACTCAAAAAAAGAATAAATCAGTAAAGATTTGTTTGTAAGTTGCTCAATTTAAGAATATTTTTCTCATTTTAAGACTAGATGTTGGAAAAATATCCTTAAAATTGTAAAATGCAAGCAATAATTTCTTATTGGATATCACATTTCAAGGAAATTTTGCTTGATTTAAGTAAAATTATCTAATTTATTCCCATATGAATTACAGCTTTTTTCTTGATAATGCTACCCATAAGCAACCAGAAATAATAATAATAATAATAATAATAATAATAATAATAATAATAATAATAATAATAATAATAATAATAATAATAATAAAAGAACATGCAGACTCCACCCAGAGAGATCGTGTGATGTTAGGGTGGTTCGGAATTCCAACTCACGATGTTGGGGTGGTCCGGGATTCGAACCCATGATCTCCTTATTGAGCAGAACAAGTCACAACCATTTAAGAAAATTTTAGCTGAGGTTGAAAAACAACCAATACCAAATTTGCACTGAAGGCAAAAACATTGCTGAAAATTACAGGGAGAAATCTTGTAACTTAAACCCCTGTTTACTGTAACAACTTTGTCTTGTGGTATTAAAGGAAGGAGTTTTAAAGGAAAAGTGCTTATGTATAAATTAATACTATAATATATTGAACGGTAACATATTCACTCACTCAGTGAAAGACCTCCACTCTGTAATGGCTTTTTTGTATATTTGTTGTCTCATCGTCACACAAGTTCATATGTGTGAAAATAAATGATCAAAACTGATAAACGGTGTGTTCTTATGAGTTCTTATATCAAGACATGTTTGTATTCTTACTTTTTCTCAAATTAAGAAAAATACTCTTAGTCTACAGTTAAATAAGATTCAAAATAACCTTTGTATCTTGTTACAAGCAAAAATATAACAGATTTTAGCAAATATATCTTAATAAGAAAAGGCTAGGTTTTATTTCTTAAAATAAGATTTTTTGTCTTAAGATTTTTTTCCTAGACGAGATTTTTTTTCTTTTTAGAGAAAAATAAGAATTTATTTCTTGTTATAAGACGTTTTTACTTTCTTAAAATCCACTTTTTGTAGTGTGCTGAATTTAAACATGCAGTGGTGCACCCTTTGCTCAAAAAGCCAGGCCTTGACTCCTCTGCATTGTCAAATTTCAGGCCCATCTCTAAACTGCCATTTCTCTCTAAAATATTAGAGAAAATTGTTTTTATTCAACTTCAGACATTTTTAGATCAACATAGTATTTTACAAACATTTCAGTCAGGATTTAAAAGTCTCCACAGCACAGAATGTGCACTTTTGCGTGTTTTTAATGATATGTTTATTTGTACTGACACTGGTCACACTGTGGTTCTGGTGCTGTTGGACCTGACGGCTGCATTTGACCCGGTAGACCATGAGATCCTTCTTTCCAGGCTGAAAAACTGGGTGGGAATTCGTGGACCAGCTTTGGAATGGTTCCGATCAACCTAGCAGAGAGACAGTTTTGTGTGAACCTTGGCAACTTTGAATCCTCTTCAGTCCCCTTAAAAATGGGAGTTCCCCAAGGATCCATTTTAGGACCTCTGCTCTTTTCATTATATATGCTCCCATTTGGATCTATCCTAAGGTGTTAAAACAAAATGACCCACATGCTGTCACGCCTCTCTTGGATTGCCTCAATGACATTAAAGCTTGGATGTCATTATTCATTCATTCACTTTCTACCGCTTATTCCCGTTAGGGGTCGCGGGTGACTGGAGCCTATCCCAGTGACTTTGGGCCTTAGGCGGGGTACACCCTGGACAGTGGACAACTCATCGCAGGGCTGACACAGAGAGACAGAGACGTTGACAGACAACCATTCACTCTCACATTCATTCACTAGGGACAATTTAGAGTTGTCAATTATCCTACACAGTCATGTCTTTGGACGGTGGGAGGAAGCCGGAGAACCCGGAGAGAACCCACGGTAACACGGGGAGGACATGCAGACTCCACTCAGAGAGATCGTGTGATGTTGGGGTGGTTCGGAATTCAAAACCACGATGTTGGGGTGGTCTGGGATTCAAACCCACGATCTCCTTATTGAGAGGCAGAAGCTCTAGCCGCTCTGCCACCGTGCACCCCACTGGCGTACATACTTTGGCAATTTTAGCATAAATACAGACCATTTTGTTTTTTAAAAAGGGGGAGGAAAGAAGTTTGCATTTGTGGACAGGAACAACGACTGTGCATTTCTTTCAAATTGATTTTACTAAAGTTTTCATATTGATAATACGATATAACTGAGTTCAGAGCACTGAGGTCAAACTGGAAATGGCACTTGGGGAATTAATCTGAAACAGAAAGATGGAAAACTCTTGACACTTGAGATCAGTAATATAGTCCAACTTGAAGTAAAAGCAAATTGTATATGACAACGAGAAGAATAACATGGTATTTGATAAATGCAAAAGTCTGTCCCATTTAATTTGGTTATGACTAAGAAGCTTACAAGCCGTGAGAGAGGATGCATCTTAAAGGACACATATTAAGCTACAGGGAATTTTTAATCATGTTCTAACAATGTTCCATCATCAAACACACCTGGAGATATATTTAACTGGATTCACGCTAGTTTGATGAATACCAGATAGAAAATCCTCTCTCTCCGACCGTCGAAAACACTTCCTGCTGAACTTCCTCAATCAATGATGTTTTTTCCGATTTTAGTTGTCACCATCGGTGTGTTTTAAGTCCTTAAATCTTCGCCCAACTCCTTCTAAGCTTTTCTGCCTCGAAACACGATGACTGTAACTTCGTGATAGCTTAGCATACCAACCACATATCAACCCATTGTGTATACACATTTGTAATTGCCTCTGCAGCCAGTAGATGGAAGATGGAGGCCAGTGGATAGAAGTTAATATAGCGTCTCCCAAGGCTGTGATAAAGTTAATGTTCTTTGTAAAAACATCTCATTTTTAGTTGTAAAACATGAGATGTCAAGTAAAGATAGTCAAGAGAATGTTTAAAGGCCAATAATAGTACAAATAATGCATAATATTTGTCCTTTAATGTTTAAGCACACCTTTTACAATTCATTCAAAAATAGTGGCAACATTTTTAAATGTCCTGAAACACAATATATTATATATTTATATTCATATTGTTAAGTAGTTAACCACTTACACACACAATAACACGTTCATTCATTTTTTTTTTTTATATATATATATAAATATTGATAGTACATTTCTACTGATCTATGTCTTTATGACCAACAATATATTAAAAACAAAAAAATGGGCCTGTCTCTTTGTAATCTCTAAATAAAACTACAATCCATCAAGTATCTAATTATAAGAGAAATTATCAGACATTTTATAACCTGTATTTTATCATTACCATTTGTGCAGCAGTGTGGGACTAACAGGTAGATTAGACGAACCCTGAAGACATTTTTACCTAAATCACCATAAATCTTAAATAATTTCTTGAAGATAATTTTACATACTTCATCAAACTTAATTTAAAACATACACACACTCACAATTTGAATGAATCCAAACACAGAAACCAAAAAAATGCAACAAAGAATTGCATAAATGATCACAAAAAGTACCAAAACTGTTTAAAATGACATGGTACATTCTTATGGACCCAGATTTGCTTTTTTGAGTGGAGACTTTCCTGCCACGATGACTCGGGGCCCTTTTTGGTTAAGTATTTCTCCAATCTATTTCAACAAAGAAAAAAACATATTTAACCAACATTTAATTACATTGAGAAGTGGAAGGTCACAGTGAGCAGGAAATTTGTTTTAATTAGGCCGCGAATTAGGCTGCAAAAGTGTGCACGAAATCGAGCGCGAAGCGCTCGCCCGCTTCCAAACACTCAATAACGCATTCCCCAACTCATGCACGTTCCGTAGCAATTAGTAGTGAAGAAATTGAACATTATCGCTGTAAACGGCGAAGCCCGTGCGAAAGTGCGCACAAAGTGTGCGCTGAGTCGCCCACTAATGCATTCCCCAACTCATGTAATGCAAAAATTTAACATTACTATTGTAAATAGGGCCAATGACAGAAAGTGGGTGGAGCCCACTCAAAAATCTCGAAAGTGTCTGCCAATGACCAGGGACCCATACCAAAATGCAGCGCACGGGAAACATTGTTTTCGCATCAGAATATTATTAGGCCCGAACCCCTACAGGGCCCCCCCCCCAAGGCCCCAAACAGTAACCATACTTGTTCCTATTAAAATACATGGAAACCAATAGGGAACCCAGGCGCGGGCCCGACTCAGAGGTGAATGACAAGCGCGTAAGCGTAAGTGACGTGGGGAAGGGTCAGAGCTTTCAAAAATCGTATAATATGTTGTTCTCAGTAAAACGGAAATATTATTATTAGGCCTGAGCCCCTACAGGGCGTAGGGCCTATTGCTTTCGCAACGATGCCGTCAGGTGTCAGGACAGTGAAAGAGCCCATGCCGAAGGCATGGGACCTGCATATTTACTCCTGCTATGCGAAAGAACCCTTTCGCCAAGACAGCTAGAATGGAGCTAGAATTTTTTGAAATTTTGCACAAAATTCCATTTTGGCCTACCGATCAAAAAAGCCAATCAGACCCATGTCATATTTTGTACAACGACGCCGTACCAATGAACATAACATCCCATGTTATTCCTATGGGGAAATCGAAAAATGTCTCAAATTTGCATATTTTTTTACTACGCATTTTAACAAACTCCTCCTCGGGCGTAAGCCCGACCAACCTGAAATTTGGTGAATGTCTTCCTGAGGAGTGGTGCACTAAAAGTTATCCAAATTGTTGGGATAAGTATTACGGTCTTCGTGCGCCAAAGCCGCAAATTTCGCCAATATTTTAGAAAAGACAGAAAAAACCCATTTTATTCCTATGGGAAAATCTCAACATCTCTCAAATTAAACTTTGTACTTTAACAAACGCCTCCTCGGGCGTAAGCCCGATCAAGGTGAAACTTGGTGACAATCATCATAAAGAGTGGGACACCAAAAGTTATCCACATTTTTTGGATAAGTATTACGGCCTCCGTGCGGCGAAGCCGCAAAAATTGCCCAAACTTGTACAAATGACAGAAACATCCCATGTTGTTCCTATGGGGAAAATGCAAAATCACTCAAATTTACACTTTGCACTTTTATGAACTCCTCCTCGGTCGTAAGCCCGACCATCCTCAAATTTCTTGAAAACAATCTTGAGGAGTGGGACATCAAAAGTTATCCAGGATTTTAGCACAAGTATTACAGTCTTTGTGCGGCGCAGCTGCAAACTTTGATAACATTTTAGACATTTTCAGTGAAATATGAGAAGTTTGAGGCGCGGTAGCGCCACGGATTCGGCAGCAGGTATTTTATGAGGAGAGAAATTGCGTTGCAGGGCGATGGAGTGGCGCGGGCCGATCATTGCCGCTTGCGGCTATATTTTATTCATTTATTATTAAATGTTTACATGACATTAATGAACCCTACGTGTGTCTGTAGTTGTCTGTAGTTTGATACATGTTTGACGCATGTACCAGGATGTGCACGCAGCCTTGTACTTTTATGTTTGCATTCTATTGATTCATTATGACTGATTCATTATGACTTTTTATTTAAAAAATAACAGATTTAAATTACGGTGGCTTGGAGACAGTGTTTTTATGGACAGAGTGTTTACTTTTTGTACATTGATTTTTTACAAATGCAAAACTGGGTCACAAATGTTGCCTGAAATGTGTTGGTTAGTGTCAGGCTTTTAAAGGCTTTTTCATGACTTTACACAGGTTGTTAACAGCCAAAGACCTTCATCAAAGTAAGCACTAAAAGCTCAAAATCACTCAAAAACTAAATTAATATTTACACTGTTAGTTTAGGGAAAGTTTCAGACACTTACAAGCCATATTTCCGTTGTTTCAAGATTTCTTTGAGTCCATTGTGTCTGACTGTGAGCTAATGACCAATGCTAATCATTTATTAGCATTTCCTACACAACTCGCTGCAACAAAGTCACATTTGTGTTTTAAAATGCAGCCGTTCTTATGTGCATTGTATTTTGTTGTATATTTGTCAGAACCACAGCTGACAGTTAAGATCAGGACTGTTCTGATATTTGAGCAGTTTATGCAGATTTTCTTTGGAGTTTACATTTGATTACATTAGCGCCCAGAAACAAGATGGCTGTGGGTGGCACAGGTAACGTGTCTGGCATGAACCAATATCTAACTTCAACCTCTAGTTGCTAACGTTCACTTATTACTGTAGGATTTGTGGCACTTGCTGAAACAAAACATATTTAATTGTCAAACTGTTGTGGTTCCACTGTTTTTGGTGCTTTACTGTCCAGAATAACGGCAGATTTAAGAAATGTTTGTCCCTTTGAAAATGCATTAGCACTAATACATGGAATAGTACCAGGCACTTCATTTTTCCCCAACCCACTTATGCCACAGCTGCCTTAGTGGCTATGCTAGCAAAAGTTGATTTTTTAAAATATATTTTTCACAATTAGGGTTAGGTTAGGGTTAGGTTTAGGAACAGTTTATTTGGTGAAGTTTAGGGCTGTGGGGCAGGTAAGGCAGCCGGGTCTCGACCATAGACCATACATATCAGTGGACCATGTTAGCATGCTAGCCGCCGCGTTCCAAATAGGATGGAGTCTGGCTCCGCTTTAGCCGCTATAACTGCTAGCTGCGATGGGCTTCATTTGGCTGTAGCCAAACGCTATGCGTGACGTCACAATCCCATAGTCCACTGATATGTACGGTCTATGGTCTCGACAGAACCAGGCTATGGAACGCAATGTTTTGTTTAGAAACACAGGAGGGGCCTATATAGATTATTTGAATTTATAGACATTTTAATTCATACAATTTGGGAAAATTAGCTGCTCTGAATAAAAAAGTAAAAAATAATGAAACTGCTTGGCCATGAAAAAACTTTGATCTCTATTTATGACAATATAGGCCCAGTGGCTCGTTCCTCTGGCCGTACACATGTGAGCTTCACTTCCTGCTCCACTCATTCCTTATGTGGAATTAGCGTTAGTCTAGCTAAAATAAATCAATCACTGAAAACAAAGCAAAGTCTGAGAAACAGCAGGATAATCACTGGCAGTATGTTAAGACCTGTACGTACGGTAGAAGTACTTCACTGGGGGAAATCAGTGTTTTATAAAATGTTGTGTTTTGTCCCGAAGCTAATGCCAACTTAATTTCATTTATATTGTTCTAATAACACCACAAACTGAACTAACCTTTTCACAAAAACACTCAAGTTGGCATTCAATGTACTTTTAATCAAGTTTGCCTGCTTTATATTTAATGCGTGTTAGCCTTTAGCTTTAAGACAAAAACACTTACTTTTATTATTAGACAGACATTTCCCCTGGTCACATATTTACATTGTATATAAAGGTTTTGTGCCAGTTGCCAGCAATTATCCAGCTGTAACTTGATCTTGATGCGGTGTCAGATCTTATATTTTTTCTTGCAAGACTTTCAAAAAATCCTTGATCACAAACAGAAAATAATGACTGAAAGAGGAGAGTTACCTTTTGCAAGAGGAGTTTGTAGATAACTGGATCAAGCATGTTTAATTCAGAGCTAAAAGTCATCTTCAGTGTGGTGTAACTCCTAATTCTCTCTGTGTAGATAAAGATAAAAAACAATTATCAACACGTGTGTGTGTCTCTCTCTCTCTCTGTCTGTCTCTCTCTCTCTCTCTAATTACAAATAGGAATGTAACGATATGCAAATCTAACGATACAATATTATATCGATATGACCCTCACGATACAATGTTTTGCGATATCATGGAGAAGCGAGAAGAAGAGCTCAAATTGATGTATCCATATTCATAATAACAAGACTGACAATGTAATATGCTCCTGCCATTAATTATTAGGCCTTAATTGTCATATTTTAAAGCCATAATAATAGAAAGGATCACACATGGCAACTCTAAAGTGCAATTTTCAAGTTATGTCAGAAACAACAATAATGACTGCGATTAATCCTGTGATGTACCTTGTTATTTATTATTAATAATATTAATAAGTCAATAATGCATTGATCTGATGGAGCAGGCTAAACCATTATTTTTTTTCACATAGACATGCTGTTTTTTATATCGTAACAAGACGACGACGATATCGCGATTTCCAGTACCGCCAGTATGGTTATCATACATCCCTAATTACAAAGCAACAAAACAGAAATACCCAGAGCAAACCCAGAGGGAGAGAGAGAGATTCTTAAAACTCGTCATTCATTCATTATATCTTTAACTTAAAACTAATTTTCATCATTATACTTTTAGTTTTATAACATAATCACATATGTAGTAAATGTTTTTGTCACATTTAGTACTTTAATCCTTCTAATCTTAATCTCAAGAAATCATTAATCTTTCTTTTATACAATAATTATGCTAATTTTTGCAGTTTCTCCCTGAAGCGTGGAGTTTACACTCACAACACTGATGTATGATTGTGTATTGTTTGGTGTACTGCAGTGGATTTACTCTGGTAGCAGAAGGCGGCTCGTCTCTCGTCACAGTTCTTGTTTTTCCAAAAGTTATCCGGATCCACCACTACACAGTTGGAGTATGCCCGAGGCTGATACTGAGGGTATGTGCTCAGCCAGTTTGTGGAGGAAACAGGGATTTGGTCAGACCAGGACCATGACCCCACGGGGTCATCAAGCCAGACTCTGATATAATAAACTTCTGCAGCCACTTTTGCATAAAGTGGCTGTAGAAGAGACAACATCGTGTCATACACGGATGCATAACGGATCGGGGCCAGGTCTGTGTAGTGGCTTCTGCAGTAGGTCTGAGCCTCTGCCCAGGTTATGGACGTTTGAATAAGATAAATTCCAGCACCTGTAAAAAAATGTACAGATTTTAGCATAAAGAGCAAACCCTAAAACAACACAAATGATTAAGTGATCTGTAGAGTCGTGAGCATGTTAAAGGTGCACTATGTAACTTTTCCAGTGGAGGGATGTATGTATCCATGTATGACTATTAGTGCCATTTACTCTCAAATTTCAATCATTCAAGCACTTACGTAAAAGTCAGACAGACAGAGTCAAATTCAAGCATTTTCAAGAAGTTCAAGTACCCGTACGAACCATTTATACCTGTCACGATAATTACTATATCGACTTATGTATGAAAGCTGGAACAATATTTTTGGGATTATAATTTAATAATAATAATAATCAAGGGTACAGATTCTTTGCATTTGTGGAGAATTTCTTTCTTAGTTTTTTGTAGTACGTCATGATTTAATATAATAATTTAAAACTTTTAAAATGACAAATTAATTTATTCATTCATTCATTCATTCATTTTCTACCGCTTATTCCCGTTAGGGGTCGCGGGTGACTGGAGCCTATCCCAGTGACTTTGGGCCTTAGGCGGGGTACACCCTGGACAGTGGCCAACTCGTCGCAGGGCTGACACAGAGAGACAGAGACATTGACAGACAACCATTCACTCTCACATTCATTCACTAGGGACAATTTAGAGTTCTCAATTAACCTACACAGTCATGTCTTTGGACGGTGGGAGGAAGCCGGAGAACCCGGGGAGAACCCACGGTAACACGGGGAGGACATGCAGACTCCACCCAGAGAGATCGTGTGATGTTAGGGTGGTTCGGAATTCGAAACCACGATGTTGGGGTGGTCTGGGATTCGAACCCACGATCTCCTTATTGAGAGGCAGAAGCTCTAGCCGCTCTGCCACCGTGCACCCCTCACAAATTAATTTAATCTAAAGTAATTAATTTTGCCACTTATTTTGCTTGATTTATTCTAAACATTTTAATAATAAAGCATAATAAGCCTTTTAACTACTGCCAACTCATTGAAACTTATTTTTAAAAGATTTGCACTTTAGGACATTGCGGTAGCTTTATTCAATACAGGTTAAATAAATGGCCCACACATTCCAATGATGTGTCTCTTGGGGCTTATAACTAAGTTTAATCACATTATTTGTCAGGTTATGGTTTTATATATATTGCTTGGTTAGTCCACATCCGTCAAACAACAGTGACACCACATAAACCCTGGAAATGGAAAACAAAATTATAATATCTTGTAGCGTACGCAGCTAGGTTACACTTGTGCAGATGTAGTCACGTGACCTGGGGAAGGGATTTTTAGGTAATGTCCATTTCTTTCATGCTTGGATTGTCGGTTGAGACATTTGTAGTTTGTTGTGGTTCCAGGAGCATGTGTTGTTTTGTTTTCTGTGTTTTTGAGTGTGTAGGGAACTGTTGGCTTTGCCTTTGGTGGTCAGTTGTATGAGGTGTATTCGCCACCATGATCAAGTTGGCCATGTTGTTGGATGGCGTGTGTTGGATGTGTACGGGGCGGGGTTCTTTGAATCTAATACAATAAAACAGCCTTCTCGGGGTCGTGCGGTGTAAGAGGCACGAGAAGAGCAAATACATTCTACTAGCGAGTAATTTCTTCTGTACGAACGTTACATTGGTGTCAGAAGTGGGATTATCCCGACGTGACAGAAATGGAGAGAGAGATAGAAGAGCTGGAGCGTGCCGTCCTGGAGAATTGCCGTCTCCTCGAGGAGCCAGACGAAAGACGTCTCAGGCCCGTCGAGTGGCTGATGGGCACAGCACTGCGAGACCACAACGCCCCCTGGAGGCAAACAGGATCGTCCCAAACCATGCTGTGAAAGAAATGGACATTACCCAAAAATCCCTTCCCCAGGTCACGTGACTACATCTGCACAAGTGTAACCTAGCTGCGTACGCTACAATATGATAGAAAAAACAATATATACTGGGACTCAATCTTTATTGTGCGTACATTTTCCTTGTGAATTGCAGGAAGATTATTGTTATTCATCTGTAGTAGAATAATATTTGAGCTGTAGAGAGTGGAATAAATAAAGTTCACACAGTCTTCATAGACGCCAACTCAGTTTAAAAGTTTAATTCTGCTATTTGAATGTGTTTCAGTCCAAGTTTTTTGACATAATTTCTTTAGAAAATGGGATAAATCCTGCTTTTAGGTTATTGTGTCAGTTGAAAGTATTTAATATTATCGTTAACTGTGATGTTTCTATAGCAATTATAGTGCAACAAAATGTGTTATTGTGACAGGCCTAATCCCTTCATTTAAGATTTTCAGATTTGCTGACAAAATGGGATCAAATATTAATATCAAATAATAAGATCAGAACTTACTATTGTAACAAATAAAGAAGTAACGATCACTACAAGGAAGGGTCATCCATTGGTTAGCCCATATACTATAGCCTGGACATTGGCCTGCCCTGGGGTACGTACTACTCCATTTCACAAAACTGACATGTTGAAAGTTCAGCCCGATCCAAATGTCCTCAGAGCTCGAGTCTGGTCGGGGTAAACGGAGCATTTCCTACAGGTGAGAATGTTAAGATTAATTAAGAATGAACAATGATATTAGTAAAAGTTACAGACCATGCTAAATAAGGGCACGCAAAATAGAACATGTGCAAGGATAAAAGAGTAACTTAAATAAAATACAATATATACACAAGATCAGAACAATAGTGCAAGTCTAGCAGTGCAAATAGTGCAAAAATGTCATAAAGAAGCTGCTCTTGTGGCGAGAGGTTCAGGCTCTGCAGTAGTTTAGGGAAAGGTTTGGCTTTCGCCCGAGTTAACGCGTTAATCTCGACAGCCCTACACATAATACGTAGTTCCAGTACTTTTTAGTACTTTAGTTATTACCTCAAGTTACTCAACATGTGGATGTTTACTTGATGTATATTTTACTATATTTTTGGTGTAGTTGCTTCTATCAAAAACATTCAAGGGTGTATATCATAAAATAATTTGCATGCCATGTAGGTAAAGGTAAATGACTAAACATATTATGCCATACTAATTTATGTATGCTAAATTAGCATAGCACTATGACAAAACTAAAAGAACTATGACCAAATCAAATTTGTTTAAATGAACAAAAGCCAAATGACGATAAATGCATTTCAGCTGTATCATGTCCCAACGGGAGTAATAAAAAACACTATTACTATTCCATTTTCAATAAACGTATCAAGTAAAATTTTGTTTCTTGTCATAATGCAAGATACTCTACTTATACTAATGTATACTGTCTTTCCGTTGATAAAGCATTTTCTTTCATTGATGGTGTCATCTTCATGATAAGCGGCTCCATAATCGTCAGTTCGATGTGAAAACCATACCTGTGTGTTGTTGAACGTGGCCAGGTCTATGTAGTGTGTTCTGCAGAACTGCCGAGCTTCACTCCAGGTCATGGAACCATTCACAAAATGATACTCATAAAGCTGTGAACATGACACTGCAAAAAGCCCTGAGGAAATCATTTCATTTACAAAGATAAATCATGAAAATAATTCAGTGTTACAGTTGAGAAATTGTTGCCTGCTATTATACAAAATATATTAAACGAACAACAAAAGTAAAGAATGTGATCAAAAGATTACATTTTAGTTATAGCTGTGTACAAAGTTATAGTCGTCTGGACAAGGGTTTAAACTGTCTTTTTTTCTTAAAACCTTTGTTAATGTGGATTCCTGACCTAAAAATACACTTAAAATACACGTTTTATCATATTTATGTTGGATTGCTTTAATTTGTTCAAAAATACTGAGACATTAATTTTTGTCAATATTGTCCACCTAAACATTAGCAACATTAAATCATAAATATATTATAATTCAAAACACATACTATATACTATAAAATGCACACTGCAATGGAGAATGTATCCGGAATGTTAAAATTTAAGAGAACTTACCACAGAATAGGAAACTCAGGAGTACTTTATCATTCATTTTTTGGAATATTTTCTTCATTTCAGTCTCATACAGCAGCAGATCCGTCTCTAAACGACTTCAGTGACCACAACCGGTATATAAGAAGACTCTCGAACAATAAACAAATGCCCAAAATTATTTGAATAAGCTGGGCACAGGATGAACAACATAAATGCTTTGTCGTTGGTGCTGATATTGAGTGGAGAGAAAGTGATCAAAGCTAAATGGAGGACTATTTTAACCAAGAGCTTTCTACCTTTTGGCTTGAAATGAATATCCCCTTAAGCTTTGGGCCTATTTTTCCCAAAACGTCTGACTTAAAGTGCTTATCATATCATGCTTTTATTTTCACCTTTTGAACATTTAAAACATTTACCTGGGGTCTAAATAAACTAAACCTGCAATCTACAGTCTGAATTCCTCCTAATTTTCTTTCTACATGCCTCTCTTTTACCGTTTTGTAAGGAGCGCTTTTGAGCGCCTTGTTTTGGCACTGTCTCTTTAAATGCAAATGAGTTAGTTCGCACCCCACCCCCTCCCATGCGCATTGCACGCAGACTCCGCCCCGTTCAGCCATTGTTGTAGTCCCAAACACAGTCCGTCTGTCGGATCCAAAACTTCTCCAAAGTTAGAAAAAAACGTAATGACAATCGAAAAATGGAAACAAGCGAAGAAATCAACATCCAGCCTCACATGTACGAGCCAGAGTCTGACACAGACCAAGAGGAAATCGAAGAAGACGATCCTCCGCAGCAAAGACTTCAAATGGCTGCATCTCAATGGTTTGTTTACTACTATGTAATTCGCTATGCGCTCCGTTAGCTTAACTGTGTGTGAAAGATATTAGCAGGTTGTCTAATGGACCCTCACTTTACCATCTTACTACAACAACAGCCCGGGGAAAAAGGCTACTGTCAAGTCAGTCAGTGTAGTTTTGGCTACGCTTGCTGCGTGCTAATGCTAGCGACATGCTAACGCTAGCGACATGCTAACGTCAGCTACGAGCAGTCTGATGTGAGTTCTGCCTTATGAAAACCTAAAAAATAAATGTATTATATGTATATATAAAGACATGTGCCCTAAGCAGCTGGAAAACAGCCGAGTAAAAGATGGGCAGCTACAGGTGTAATGCCAATCCCTCACAAATGGCCAGAACACAGGTAAAGAATGACTGAATAAAAAATAGGTCTAATAAACAGTGTTTCAGCGTTTCTTGACTTACCGCTCCACTATATCGTCATCTCCATAGACCGAAGGAACTGACCCTTCAATCAAATGCAATCTTTGAGCAAATCCCTCGTACTGGCGGAGGTTACTGAAGCACTCCTCTTTGAAGTGCTTAGCGCACACAAACTGAACTTTCCCCACTGTCGGTGGTACATTACCACGAAAAAGAAAACGTAACCATGCCGATCTCAGTTGTTCGGATGCAGGCGGTCGGTGTAATGAGTTGTGCTGGTAACACAACCAAGAACAGAGCATTTTAACTTGTCCACTCGCACCTTTGACATCTTTGCGCTTGGACTACAAAATCGCTACGAGGAAAATAAAGATGGCGGTCTCTGCCGGAAGCTCTTGACCTTGTTTAGTAGTTCCGCTGTGACGTGATAGATAAAAATACATAACAGATAATGCGGATATTCGAACGAACTGAGAAATATGTTGCAAAAATTATATAAATATATCTCTGCAGCTACAAGTGATTAATTTCAACTTTTAGCCACTACCAGACACCCACAGTACACAATAAAAGGTATCTAAGGGCCAAAAAAGTAGATTTTGCATGATATGTCCCCTTTAAATGAGCTTCATTCAAACTGAAGCTGTTCCTGAACCCTTTGGAGCACAAACTATTGTCTGGACTCTTTGTAAAGCTGACTCTCTGTAGTTTTGTCTGATTTACTGTAATTACACTTTTTTAAAATTCCATTGAGATTTTCTTCGTCGGTAAAGCTGGTCTTGTTGGTGTAAGTTTTGCCAGAGTGACTCTAGTTTGGACATTTGTTGGTTTTGATCATTCCTCTTTCAAAGTTGGACCTAATTTAACTAAAAATGAGTTTTAGAGACTTGTAATGAAGGAAAAAAGTCCAGGCAGAATTCATACAACAGTTCTATTAAATCTGAATTTTTGTATTTGTGTTTTTAGAGTACAAACTGACTAATTCATCCCAGAACGATTGATTTGACTGAAATTAAGACATTACAGCTTACTTTTCATTAATAAAATGTCCAGCAGCTGATAATTTATTCTAACTATTCAAACTAAGAAAATTCCAACGTTCCACCAGTGGGACATCCGCACAGTAACAGGATATCCATTTTAGCTATGGCTGTGCAATCTGAATTTGAATTGTTAGAACAGGAAACTCAGAAGTACATTCGCTTTATCGATGTAAACCCTCATTCGTCCAGGTGTGGTCCATCGTAGAAAGGGGTTCAGAGGTTGTCATCCGGACGCCGTTTAAAGATCGAGACGTTTCAACTTTTATCCAAAAGTCATTGTCAATCAGAGAGCTGGTATGGGAACCTGGGCCTTATATGCTACTCTAAGTAGTGGGAGTCCAGCCCCCAGGGAGGAGTCACTGCACTCCTGTCTTTGTTATAAGATTGTTTGTTTGTCACCTGGGATTTAATTAATTGGTCTATCTTGTTGATTAATGGTTGGCCTCACCTAGTTTCACCTGTGTCTAAAGGTCTATTGTTATCTTGATAGCTGGCTGTTGCTCCCTCCTCACTACTGATCGAATAAACTACATTGCTCTGTTTCTCTGTCGGCCTCTTGTCTTTCGGGTGAGAGCAATGTAGTTTATTCGATAGAGTGCAGTGAGGACAGTTGTAAAGAACGTTACATAGGAGAAACAAAACAGCCATTGCACAAAAGGCTGTACCAACACAGAAGATGTTCCTCCACCGACCGCAGAGTGCAGTCCATCTGCACCTAAAAGCTACAAATCACTCGTTTGAGGACAGTGAGGTGAAGATTTTGAGCAGAGAGAAGAACTGGTTTGAAAGAGGAGTAAAGGAGGCCATTTTTGTAAAAAGAGAAAATCCTTCCCTGAACAGGAATGGGGGCTTAAGATTTAATTTAGCCAAAATTTATGACAGCATTCTAACACCTTGGTCCAGATCAATAGACCAGTCAAATGCTAATGAGGCAATCAGTAGTGAGGAGGGAGCAACAGCCAGCTATCAAGATAACAATAGACCTTTAGACACAGGTGAAACTAGGTGAGGCCAACCATTAATCAACAAGATAGACCAATTAATTAAATCCCAGGTGACAAACAAACAATCTTATAACAAAGACAGGAGTGCAGTGACTCCTCCCTGGGGGCTGGACTCCCACTACTTAGAGTAGCATATAAGGCCCAGGTTCCCATACCAGCTCTCTGATTGACAATGACTTTTGGATAAAAGTCGAAACGTCTCGATCTTTAAACGGCGTCCGGATGACAACCTCTGAACCCCTTTCTACGATACATTCGCTTTAGTCACAGTGAATGCTCTGAATGACATTAAACGACAAAGTTTTTAAAATATGGATGAGTTATGGGTTTCTCCAGTAGACCTGCCACTAGGAATGTCATGATATCAAACCTTAGTGATACAATTATTAAAAAAAAGAAAAAACAAAACGCTTTAATGATTATTCACGATTACCAAGACATGCCCAAACAATGGTGGAATTTTAATTTTTCTTTCATTCAAGTTATTTTAACTATTACTGTAAAAACTTTTGTTCAGCTTTATGAAATTGAACTTTCTGAATGGCAAAATAAAATGAATGTGACAAAAACAGCTAGATAAACACTTATTTACAATCTGATGTATTTTTTGGATTATAGATTGAATTAAAAGACCACATTTTGCCTCTAAAATTGTCACGATTATTATTTTTACGATTATACTGTGACCAGAATAACCATGATTATCAATCACGCCGGCTGTCCTCACCGGTTCCAGGTGCCATCTCAGACAAACAGCACTGGTTTAAACAGGGAGCGCGACCCAAATCTCCAACCAGCTCCACTCCTGTAAAGTCAGACCCGTGGACTCTCGTTGGGTCCCGCAGTGGCTCCAGGGCGCGGGATAGCCTGCGCTCTCCAAACACTGGAGCTACAGAACTGGAAAACAGATTCATGTCCTGGCCTACGATGAACACATTCCGCCTATGGGAGCAGGTTCTCCCGGACGAGGGGCACGACATTGCAGATCCAGCCGACCCAACCTGCCGCCAACAGCCCACTCTCAGACCCGCGGATCGGCTGTTAGGTCTCGCCACGGGCGCCTGCATTTCACCCCGGCTCCTCAACCTCCCGGGCTGCGGGGCTTGGCCGGCAGATCACCACCACCTCTGGGTCTACTGCATGAGAGTGAATTTCCGCTGCTGCACTCACCGCCACCTGCTGCTCCATCCCCATCTGGAGGCTCCATGGCTGCCTCCCCACACACGTCGGGACAGACCGCTCGGCGTGGGTCTGGGGGCCCCGCTACGACCCCCCAGCGCACGCGAATCCCGACCGCTTCGCGTGAGCTGGGTGACCCCTCTACGTCCTCCCAACTCATGTCGAGCTCGACTGCTTGGCGTGAGTCGGGAAGGTTCGCTGCTGCGCCCTCCACGCGCTCTTCGAGCCTGAACACTCAGGGTGCCGCGGGAGATGACCGCGCTCCTGCAGGTGGCCCCATGACGCTGCAGAGTCGGACTCAAACCTCTGCAGATGGCCCAGTCACCATGCCCAAGCCAAGCCCGTCCGTTCTGGTACTAGGCTCGTCCATGGTTCGGCATGTGCGAGTAAAGAAAGGCTACACCTCCTGTCACCCAGGTGCTCTGGTAAAGGACATTACAGACTCCGCCCCCACCATCCTCCACCACCATCCATCAATATCAACAGTTGTAATTCACGTCGGAACCAACGATCTCAGATTACAGCAGTCAGAGACCCTCATGGGCGATTTCAGGACCCTCATCTCCACAATCCACAGTTTAGATAAACAATGCGTAATTTCTGGACCATTCTCACCACCTCGTTTTGGAGACGTTAAATTCAGCTCTCTGAGACAATTACACATCAAACTAAAAACCTACTGTAGAGACAATAAAATCCCTTACGTGAACAATTTCCTTACATTCTTCAACAGACACAAACTTTTTAAAAAGGACCACCTTCACCCAAACCACTCCGGATCCCGCCTTCTATCCCACAACATCGAACTCACTCTACAGTCAGCATGACAATATAACCAACCCCAACACATTACGGTAATCATCAGCAGAGAGCGGACAATCCATAAATCCCTCAATAAATCAACAGTTAACAAAAATAACCTAAAATATCTTCAGAAATCCGATCCACAACAAACTCCTAGTCCCCAGTCCCCGCTCACAATCAATATGGCTCTTTTTAATGTCCGCTCTCTGCTGAACAAATGTTTTATTATAAATGATGTGATTTTAGACCACAAACTTGATTGTTTGTTTTTAACAGAAACCTGGCTGGGTCCAGATGCACCAGTTGTTCTCACTGAGGCCTCTCCACCTGATTTTAACTTTGCTTTTTCAATACGGAGTGGTAAAAGGGGAGGTGGCACAGCCTCTATAAGTACAAACACTCTGGCCACCAAACCTGTTTTATTTAACAATTTTACAAGCTTTGAATATCACTCCATTGTTTTTAGCAACCCCCAAATTTTATGTGTCACTGTGAACAGACCACCAAAGAAATGTAGTCTTTTTATCAATGAATTTTCAGACTTTTTATCAATTTTACACAATTCTTTTAAGCAAATAATTTTAGCCGGTGATTTTAATCTGCACATCGATGTCTTAGATTCTTTTTCAAATGATTTTTAAATGTTCTAAATTATATGGATTTTACTCAGCACGTCACACAGCCGACTCACAACAGAGGACACACTCTGGACCTGGTCATCACCCATGGCCTGTCCACCAGTGTGTCCTCTGTTGTCGACTTGGCTGTGTCTGACCACTACTGTGTGTTTTTTAATATCACTGGTTTTATTCAGCGAGAGACCTCCGTGAGAACTGTGAGGAAGCGCCATCTGACCCCTGAAGTGGCTGCAAACTTTATTGAGGTTTTAGAAAAAAGTCCAATTGTTTTACCTGCACCTTGCGATTTTATTACGGACAATTTTAACAGTCGACTTCGATCAGCTCTTGATCTCATTGCCCCCCTTTAAACAAAAAAGACTGTGACTAAACCGACACCTCCATGGATAAATGAGAAACTCAAAAAATTAAAGCGAGAGTGCAGGGTCGCAGAGAGAAGATGGAGAAAAAACAAAACAACAATAAAATACCAACTCTTCAATAATCAACAAAGAATATATAACAATGCAATTAGAAATTCAAGGAACAACTACTTTGCCAAAATAATCACCAACAATAAAAATAATTCCAAAGTCCTTTTCTCAACCATAGACAATATTTTAAACCCTGACTTTAGCACTTCTTATTTTACTCCCACAGACTCTCTCTGTGAAGCGTTTGCAGACCACTTCATGGGGAAGATAGACACCATCAGATGTAACATTTTATCCAGTCGATCAACTGCTTTTAACACATCTGAGTGTCTGTCTTTACCGGAGGAAACACTGGACAGTTTTGTCCTGGTTAATGCTGAGAATCTTGATAAAGTTTTCTCCTCAGTGAGACCCACCCACAGTTCCTACAAGGTTTTTTAAGTCATTTTATGGATCTTTTAGGGAGGAGCTTTTAAACATGATGAATTGCTCTCTTCAGACAGGGGTCTTTCCCACTGCCTTTAAAGCGGCGGTGGTGAGGCCCCTGCTGAAGAACAGCAATTTCGATTTTAATGATTTTAACAATTACAGACCTGTATCTAACTTACCATTTTTAAGCAACATTTTAGAAAAACTTGTTTTTACTCAACTTAATTATTTCTTAAACACACACAACATTTTTGAGGAATATCAGTCTGGTTTTAGGGTAAACCACAGTACCGAGACAGCCTTAACTAAGATTTTAAATGATTTTAGATTAAGTTATGATTCTAAACAGGTGACAGTGTTGGTTCTACTGGATCTAAGCGCTGCCTTCGATACAGTAGACCACACTATTCTTTTAAACAGACTCAAGCACCTGGTGGGCCTCTCTGGTACTGTGCACAAATGGTTTACTTCTTATCTCACAGACAGAACATTCATGGTAAGTTTAGATACCTGCTCCTCCAGGGTCCATAAAATCCCATGTGGTGTGCCCCAGGGTTCAATTTTAGGTCCTGTACTTTTTAACCTATACATGCTCCCTCTTGGTGGTGTCATCAGGAGACATGGAGTCAACTTCCACAGTTATGCTGATGATACACAGGTTTACATTTCCATGTCTCCTGATGACACCAGGCCAATGGATGCTCTTTTTAACTGCATTCTAGACATCAAATCCTGGATGGCAGAAAACTTTCTCCAGCTTAACCAGGACAAAACTGAGGTTTTAGTCATTGGTCCTGAGGCCCAGAGAGAGAAACTTTTATCCAAACTACAGGCACAGTCTTTAACGCCATCACCACAAGTAAAAAACCTGGGCGTCATCTTTGACTCTGAGCTCACTTTTATCCCGCACATCAAGAACATCACAAAAATAGTTTTTTATCACTTAAAGAACATAGCCAGAGTTCGCCCCATTCTCTCTCGGGCCAACACTGAGAAGCTGATGCATGCTTTTATCTCCAGTCGTATAGACTACTGTAATGCCCTGCTCTCTGGTCTTCCCAAAAAGAGTATTGCAGGTTTGCAATTATTACAAAATTCAGCAGCACGTGTCCTGACTAAGACCAGGGGGCGGGACCACATTACACCGGTTTTAAAATCACTGCATTGGCTCCCCGTGTGTTTCAGGATCGATTTTAAGGTTCTTTTACTGGTTTATAAATGTCTTAATGGTCTTGGGCCTTCTTATCTATCAGAACTGCTTTTACCATATGAACCCTCGCGGCCCCTGCGCTCCTCCGGCAGCCGGCTCCTAGTCATTCCCAAAGTCAGGACACACACTCACGGCGAGGCGTCTTTTCAGTACTACGGCCCTCGTCTGTGGAACGGCCTGCCGGAGAACCTCAGGGCCGCAGAGAACGTTCAGGTTTTTAAGAGCAGGCTCAAGACCCACCTTTTTAGTCTAGCTTTTGATTAATATTTAATTTGTGTATTTGTTACATTTATTTATTGTGTTTACTTATTTTTTATGTATTTATTTAAGTTTTACTCTAGTTCTATTTATTAATTACCCATATTTATTTATTTATTCTTTTATTCATTTTAGACTCCAGTGTTTCCTCTGAGGGACCCTCTGTACTGGGAGCGGCGGTCGTCTGTGGCTGCTGGGCTAACCACCAGTTTAACCATCTACACCTCGTATTATAAAGAAATAAACACAAATCTTACAACTATTGCAAAGAAAGTGTGCACAGAAGAAATAATAATCCCAAAATATATAGTTTCAGTTTTCATTTACTGAACAATAAGTCGACATGGTAATAATTGTGACAGGTTTGTCCTCAGTAGGCCTTTCACGATAATCACTATATTGACTTACCAATAAAAAGAACAATATACTTGTAGAGTTCGTACACCTCAAACACTTTTCAAGACCCTTCAAGGTGGACTTGAAAGTTTTAATAATTTTGAAGGCGGCAAAGAATGTTAAAATTGTTAAAAGAGTATTTCAAAACAACAAAGACCCATTTACTGCTTTTTACAGTCAAATTGCAAGGGATACAGATTGGAAAGTTTAAATTTCAAGCATTTTGAAGCACATTCCAAAATTCAAGACATTCCCTGTATTAAGGTTCAAGCCTTTTCAAGGATTTCAAGCACCCGTATGAACCCTGGGGCTCAATATTTATCGTTTATGTCTTCTTTGGAATTTGGGGGATTTTTCCTTCGTCTTTTGATCAAATTTGAGCTTTAAAGAGTGAAATCAGTAACTTTTATGACCCATTACTGACCCCAACTAAGTACAAAAGTGTTTCATTGTATTTTATTCTATTTAATTTATTGCAGCTTATGTTTTTTACGATATTGCACAGCTTTTTTGGGAGGATTCTCGTGTCAGCGGAAAAAGTAGTTTCGATATTACGTTAATGGTGATACTTTCTGTAACAATATATCACGCCTTGGTTCTCAGTGCATCAGATTTGTGTTTTGAACAGACATAAGTGAAAGTGGAGAGCTTGTATGTTTACATAATCATGCCACAAATGAATTCAAACCCCATGTAAATACACTGCGTTTGTATTTTTACAAAGTGAAAAGTTAAGGTTCTTTTACTGGTTTATAAATGTCTTAATGGTCTTGGGCCTTCTTATCTATCAGAACTGCTTTTACCATATGAACCCTCGCGGCCCCTGCGCTCCTCCGGCAGCCGGCTCCTAGTCATTCCCAAGGTCAGGACACACACTCACGGCGAGGCGTCTTTCCAGTACTACGGCCCTCGTCTGTGGAACGGCCTGCCAGAGAACCTCAGGGCCGCAGAGAACGTTCAGGTTTTTAAGAGCAGGCTCAAGACCCACCTTTTGAGTCTAGCATTTGATTAATATTTAATTTGTGTATTTGTTACATTTATTTATTGTGTTTACTTATTTTTTATGTATTTATTTAAGTTTTACTCTAGTTCTATTTATTAATTACCCATATTTATTTATTCTTTTATTCATTTTAGACTCCAGTGTTTCCTCTGAGGGACCCTCTGTACTGGGAGCGGCGGTCGTCTGTGGCTGCTGGGCCCTGGCTCATGGGCCCCTGGTGGAGGTTTGGTGTTTGCCTCATCTCTCCTCAGGGCCCTGAGTCTGCATCCTGTGGCTGCAGACTCTCTGCTCCTGGTGCAGACGGCTCCTCTGATGGTGCTTCTTCAACTGGTGTATCTGCACTCAGCCTATTGTATCCTAGGGTATGTGTGTGTAAATACGTGTATATGCACATAGATGGGTGTGTGTGGGTGTGTGTGTGTGTGTGTGTGTGTGTGTGTGTGTGTGTGTGTGTGTGTGTGTGTGTGTGTGTGTGTGTGTGTGTGTTCAGGTGTGTATGTGACTGTGGGTGGGTTGCTTGGCTCGTGGGAGGCGGTTGGGTGGGAAATGGTCATGTGTGGGAATGTTTTTAATACACACTGTAAAGCACTTTGTGTTACATGCTATGTGTGAAAAGTGCTTTATAAATAAAGTTTGATTTGATTACATTTTGAAGCATGATATAATGCTACAGAGAAATATTGCAATAAACAATAATACTGAAACTACTTTATATCATTGACATAATAACCATAGAGCAGGATAATCCCAATAAACTCTTTTTAATGCAGAGTATCGTTAAAAGGTATCTACTGCCATAAACAAATGGCAAAATGATCCAGTTTCAGTTTAACCATCTACACCTCGTATTATAAAGAAATAAACACAAATCTTACAACTATTGCAAAGAAAGTGTGCACAGAAGAAATAATAATCCCAAAATATATAGTTTCAGTTTTCATTTACTGAACAATAAGTCGACATCGTAATAATTGTGACAGGTTTGTCCTCAGTAGGCCTTTCACGATAATCACTATATTGACTTACCAATAAAAAGAACAATATACTTGTAGAGTTCGTACACCTCAAACACTTTTCAAGACCCTTCAAGGTGGACTCGAAAGTTTTAATAATTTTGAAGGCGGCAAAGAATGTTAAAATTGTTAAAAGAGTATTTCAAAACAACAAATTGAAGACCCATTTACTGCTTTTTACAGTCAAATTGCAAGGGATACAGATTGGAAAGTTTAAATTTCAAGCATTTTGAAGCACATTCCAAAATTCAAGACATTCCCTGTATTAAGGTTCAAGCCTTTTCAAGGATTTCAAGCACCCGTATGAACCCTGGGGCTCAATATTTATCGTTTATGTCTTCTTTGGAATTTGGGGGATTTTCCTTCGTCTTTTGATCAAATTTGAGCTTTAAAGAGTGAAATCAGTAACTTTTATGACCCATTACTGACCCCAACTAAGTACAAAAGTGTTTCATTGTATTTTATTCTATTTAATTTATTGCAGCTTATGTTTTTTACGATATTGCACAGCTTTTTTGGGAGGATTCTCGTGTCAGCGGAAAAAGTAGTTTCGATATTACGTTAATGGTGATACTTTCTGTAACAATATATCACGCCTTGGTTCTCAGTGCATCAGATTTGTGTTTTGAACAGACATAAGTGAAAGTGGAGAGCTTGTATGTTTACATAATCATGCCACAAATGAATTCAAACCCCATGTAAATACACTGCGTTTGTATTTTTACAAAGTGAAAAGTTAAGGTTCTTTTACTGGTTTATAAATGTCTTAATGGTCTTGGGCCTTCTTATCTATCAGAACTGCTTTTACCATATGAACCCTCGCGGCCCCTGCGCTCCTCCGGCAGCCGGCTCCTAGTCATTCCCAAGGTCAGGACACACACTCACGGCGAGGCGTCTTTCCAGTACTACGGCCCTCGTCTGTGGAACGGCCTGCCAGAGAACCTCAGGGCCGCAGAGAACGTTCAGGTTTTTAAGAGCAGGCTCAAGACCCACCTTTTGAGTCTAGCTTTTGATTAATATTTAATTTGTGTATTTGTTACATTTATTTATTGTGTTTACTTATTTTTTATGTATTTATTTAAGTTTTACTCTAGTTCTATTTATTAATTACCCATATTTATTTATTCTTTTATTCATTTTAGACTCCAGTGTTTCCTCTGAGGGACCCTCTGTACTGGGAGCGGCGGTCGTCTGTGGCTGCTGGGCCCTGGCTCATGGGCCCCTGGTGGAGGTTTGGTGTGTGCCTCATCTCTCCTCAGGGCCCTGAGTCTGCATCCTGTGGCTGCAGACTCTCTGCTCCTGGTGCAGACGGCTCCTCTGATGGTGCTTCTTCAACTGGTGTATCTGCACTCAGCCTATTGTATCCTAGGGTATGTGTGTGTAAATACGTGTATATGCACATAGATGGGTGTGTGTGGGTGTGTGTGTGTGTGTGTGTGTGTGTGTGTGTGTGTGTGTGTGTGTGTGTGTGTGTTTGTGTGTGTGTGTGTGTGTGTGTGTTCAGGTGTGTATGTGACTGTGGGTGGGTTGCTTGGCTCGTGGGAGGCGGTTGGGTGGGAAATGGTCATGTGTGGGAATGTTTTTAATACACACTGTAAAGCACTTTGTGTTACATGCTAAGTGTGAAAAGTGCTTTATAAATAAAGTTTGATTTGATTACATTTTGAAGCATGATATAATGCTACAGAGAAAAATTGCAATAAACAATAATACTGAAACTACTTTATATCATTGACATAATAACCATAGAGCAGGATAATCCCAATAAACTCTTTTTAATGCAGAGTATCGTTAAAAGGTATCTACTGCCATAAACAAATGGCAAAATGATCCAGTTTCAGTTTAACCATCTACACCTCGTATTATAAAGAAATAAACACAAATCTTACAACTATTGCAAAGAAAGTGTGCACAGAAGAAATAATAATCCCAAAATATATAGTTTCAGTTTTCATTTACTGAACAATAAGTTGATATCGTAATAATTGTGACAGGTTTGTCCTCAGTAGGCCCATTATTGACTTACCAATAAAAAGAACAATATACTTGTAGAGTTCGTACACCTCAAACACTTTTCAAGACCCTTCAAGGTGGACTCGAAAGTTTTAATAATTTTGAAGGCGGCAAAGAATGTTAAAATTGTTAAAAGAGTATTTCAAAACAACAAAGACCCATTTTTACAGTCAAATTGCAAGGGATACAGATTGGAAAGTTTAAATTTCAAGCATTTTGAAGCACATTCCAAAATTCAAGACATTCCCTGTATTAAGGTTCAAGCCCTTTCAAGGATTTCAAGCACCCGTATGAACCCTGGGGCTCAATATTTATCGTTTAGGTTTTCTTTGGAATTTGGGGGATTTTTCCTTCGTCTTTTGATCAAATTTGAGCTTTAAAGAGTGAAATCAGTAACTTTTATGACCCATTACTGACCCCAACTAAGTACAAAAGTGTTTCATTGTATTTTATTCTATTTAATTTATTGCAGCTTATGTTTTTTACGATATTGCACAGCTTTTTTGGGAGGATTCTCGTGTCAGCGGCAAAAAGTAGTTTCGATATTACGTTAATGGTGATACTTTCTGTAACAATATATCACGCCTTGGTTCTCAGTGCATCAGATTTGTGTTTTGAACAGACAAGAGTGAAAGTGGAGAGCTTGTATGTTTACATAATCATGCCACAAATGAATTCAAACCCCATGTAAATACACTGCGTTTGTATTTTTACAAAGTGAGAAGTTAAAGTTAGATTAATTATGACTTAGTTTTCAGAATTGAGCAGCTCTGGCATTCGGTGAGCAAGAGTCTGTGACATTGTTTAGAGGGATGTAACGACTATGACATTTGACACAGTAATATTAAACATGTCACTGTACTGCAACGTGGACTGAGTTTAAGGATGTGCAATTAATTCAGTTTGAATTGAGATTCAGTTTCAGTTATTTCTAATCTCAACCACAAACAAATATCTGTCAGAGGTTTGGAGTTCAGACTTTGGAAGAAAAACGTTGACTATTTTCTGTGTTGGATGACAAAGTCTGTGTTGTTTATGTTCAGACAATTGGCACTAAAAGCTTTGTTTTTTTAATAAACTCATGATCGGTTCAATTCAATTTATTCTGTAGAGCCCAAAATCACAACAACAGTAGAGGAATGGTAGAAAGCAGTTTAAATAAACAATATTCAAGAGAATTTAGCAAATGGATAACTCCCAGAGCGCCCCCTGTCCTTGACCCTCTCCTTCTCAGCAAAGAAAAACATGTCACTGATCCTAAACTGATTTCACTGACAAATGTCTAAATCAAGCGTAACACAGGGAAACAAATCAAGCTGAAGCCTCTGATTCAAATGTGTCTGGTACTTTGAATACTTATTTTCCAATGTATTTTATTTTCATTTGATTTTTTTTTTTTGTTTACAATTCTTAGCAGATGCATTTGAGTTCTGATTGGGACTGTCGGTGACAAGTTCAACTGGAACTGAGATGAGGACAGGCAAAATGACAAATATTAAAGCTTTTGTGATGTGGTGGTCTGTAGATTTTTCTTTTGGATATTTTGAAGACAAATTTAAAAACATTAGAACATTGTACAACCTGAAAACAATGAGGGATTTTTATAGTAGATATTTGACTTGCCGACATTTCTCTTATAAATAATGACAAATAACTAATATTAATCTGAGTTTCAACATTATATATTGCATGATGGGGTGCAGGGGTGGCAGAGCGGCTAGAGCTTCTGCCTCCCAGCAAGGAGCTTGTGGGTTCAAATCCCGGACCACCCCAACATCCCACAATCTCTCTGGGTGGAGTCTGCATGTCCTCCCGTGTTACCGTGGGTTCTCTCCGGGTTCTCCGGCTTCCTCCCACCGTCCAAAGACATGACTGTGTAGGTTAATTGGAAACTCTACGTCGACGCCGCCGCCCCAAGTCAGAGGTCGGCAATGTCAGATTTAAACTAGCTAACTAAACCAGGACTAAACCAGGACAGAACCATTGGGCCAACTTACAGGTCAGATCTGTGAAGAGAAGAGAGCACTCACTGAAAGAATACATATTTTTCAAGATATTTTTAGCAACAAACGCATCTTTTTGATTAAATTGATTTAAGTTTAATGCCATACCCTGGAACATACCGGGCAAAGCAATACCATCTCCATGGAGACAGGCAGGTGGCAACTGTAAAGCAAGAGCCAAACCCAAATAGAGGACTAAAACTAAAATAAATGATGTATTAAAATAAATGATCTCCAAACCAACACAGAAACTACTTCACAGATACATGCTGTGTCACACACTGGATTAGGGCCTTAATCTGAATGTGAATGGGATTAAATGGTTTAAGGTTTAGATAAAGGTAGAACACGCTCAAGTGGAATACTGGCCCTCCGATACCCTAATTGGAATTATGATAAAGTTCAATATAAAGAATCCCATACATTTCAGAGCATTTTGTAAAGGTCTAAACTACAGGATTGACAGGTTTTACACATAAGACTTAATACATTGATTTTTTATAGCAATTCAAAAAGGTTTTCCAATTCCTATCAGAAGCTCATTTATAATACACAGCAAGTGGCATCATACATTTGCATCTGAGGAAAACTTTGAAAGTGAAATCATTCTAAAGCCATTCAAATATATGGGAAGTTTTGCTTCTAATTACAGTACTATCCTGTGTCTGCGTATACAGATAAAGTAGTACCAGTCGTAGTGAGGCACACTTCTGGTTTTAGTAGCATAAATTGTAGGAGCAGTATATTAGTAGTAGTTGAGGTGGATTACTTGTGTCATCTTAAATACGGTGTTCACATAATCGAGTAATGCCTACCCAAGTGAAAACATTTTGCCCGGTTAACTGGCACGTTTCATTTGCCTTTATTTTTATCTTTACTTGTTATACACAACTGCTCCAGCAGAGGGGACCTGAGGGCCCTCATCCCACTGTGACGTCTCTAACTGAAACTACACAGATCTGAGTCGAATGTAAGTCAGAGTTCACAGACCAGTTCTACCAATTGAGAATGACTTTCGGATGTAAGTTGAAACGTCTTGATTTTCAAAAAAGTGTCCAGATGACGACCCTTGAAACCTCTTCTACTCTGAAAAAACAGTTTACTGAGACTCTGAAAATAGTGGATTTCTCTCATAAATACTGAGCAACCCTGAGACAGTGCAGTATTTGTGGACTAATATTAATCACACATCGTTTAATTAACTTGGATTTCACGTTAATGAAGAAAACTGATTGGACTTCACAGATTTTTACCTCAAATGGAAAACTATTAGTCGCTGTTCAAGCTAAGGTAAGTTGCTAACGTTAGCGACTTTACTCGATGACTCTTTATGTAATATTGTTTTATTCATAATCACAACTAAACACTGAGTTAAAACAGTGTTTATAAGAGCTGCCATTATTTATTTATTTATTGAAGCAGGAAAGTCAAGTTTGAACCAAGCAGTCACATGGAGCATGTTTCCACCAAAGACAAGTTAATGTTTAGGTACTTTATAGGAACATTTGATCAACTTCATTGCCACTCATTTTATACAGTGGGCGACCTTCTCATTTTGTTCCTTCTTGTTCAAAACCACATAGCTGGAGGATTAGGCAAAATCAGGACTGGAAAGTGACTAAAACTGGACTAAACCAAGGCCAAACCTGGGATGGAGCTAAAGCAGGACTAAACCAAGGCCAAACCAGGACTAGAATGGAACTAGAACAGGATTAAACCAAGGCCAAACCAGGGTGGAGCTAAAGCAGGACTAAACCAAGGCAAAACCAGGACTAAAGAAGAACTAGAATGGGAATAAACCAGGAATAAACCAAGATAAAAATCAGGACTAAAACAGGACTACAACAGGACTATAGCAGGACTAGAACATGACTAAACCCAAGGCAAAAAACAAGACAAAAGTAGGACTGGACATGGGCTAAATATGGACTTAAAAAAAATAAAAAAAAATAAAAAAAGGCAAAACTGGGACTAGAATGGGACTAAAACAAGACTAGAACGAGAATAAAACAGGACTAGAACGGGACTAAAGCAGGACTAGAACGGTACTAAAGCAGGACTAAAGCAGGACTAAACAAAGACTAGAGCTAGACTAGAATGTTACTAAAGCAGGACTAAACAAGGGCAAAACCAGGACTAGAATAAGACTAAAACTGGCCTAAACCAAAGCAAACCCAGTGCGCCAGGACTTAAAACAACAAAACACAAAATTTGACTAGTTGAGTAATAAAGACAATGGTTAACTGTAGCTCTATTACACTGCATTACACAGACGACGTGAAATGTTTTTACTTCAAAACCACTTTTGCCCCAAGCCATTATTACAAAAGAGGACAAAACACAAATATGACAGCTTACCAAATGCACTTTTAAATCAATGACAAAAGCTTCCTGTGGCCAAAATTATGAAACACCAATCGATTTCCCAAACAAGGATCTATTTATAACTGTACAGATTGATATATTGATTTATTGTGGTCACATGGACAGTCATGTAGTGCTTAGAGAAAAACAGAGGTCCGAATGAGGACACTGCCAATTGTTTAGCACAAGACCGTAAAATAATAGAAAATAAAAAAGTGTAAATGACTATATGAGCAGTTAAACAGCTTTTATTAACCATAAGCATGCAGCTGATTCCTTTTCAACTGGAAAAATGTTCATAAAAAGTCAAGCTTGGAGACAAAATGAAGAAGAAATGACTAATGAAACGGAAATTAAATTGACAAAACAAGAGCAACAACTAACGATCATTTGGCTAATCTATTAGTTCCAGCAATTATTCTTTCAAATTTGTGAAAACTCCAAAATAGTAAATTTATCCCAAAAAGACGGATCAAACCTGAATGACACTGCAGTATTTCTGAGCTAAAATGAATCATGCACGGTTTATTTAACTTGGAGTTCATGTTTGGGGGGAAAACAGACAGCTTTTTGTCTCAAGTGGAAAACTATCGAGCACAAGCAAAGGTAATGTTAGCAAGTACAGAACACTAAAAACTAAACCAAAAAAGCTTGAAGTATTAACTAATTATTGACCACGAAGGGCTCCAACGATCGGTTAAAGGAAAAGTTTAAAACTTGCATCCCTAATTTGAAGCAGCACAAAACTCATCATCCAACAGAAAAACTAAAACCAGGATTAAACCAAGACTAAGTGAGGTTCAAACTGGGATTAAATAATTGAATTGATCTGAATTATGACAAAACAAATACTTAACCAGGTAAAACATCTGTTTGTAATTGGACAAGAACAAGACAAAAACTTAAACTTACAATTAAAAAGGGAGCAGTACCATTTGTGGAGAGTGCAAAAATTATGAATCCATTAGTAAAAAATAAACCAATCAATAAATACCCATAAATTCCCATATATTGTGCAGTAAAAACTGGTTGCACAGAATAAGTCTTGGAACACTGGGGCTAACCGTAACTCCTTGCATAACTTTAAAATGCGTCACATGAGCATCTACGGCTCAAAAATACCACAGAACTTCAAATGACAACTGCACACATGTTCTGACAGCCAGAACTCCACCTCGAGCTGTTTACATGCGCCAAAATATTCCAAATATGATCGGGATTACAATTATTTTTGTCCTAAATCTAAGCGGCAACTCCTGATTTTCAGAAACCTCCTTGAAGAAAATTGTACTATACATCACATTCAAGTTATGTGCCTCCGGTGTGGCCTAAATGTTTCAATGAAATCCAAACCTTGCTTATTGCTTATCCACTCAAGACAGCATATGTTACCACACAAAAAATGAATCCAAATGGAAAACAAACTGAGCAGATTTAACTAAAAACAAAAAGTGTAAGCCGTCTTTCTTTCACTGACTCATAAAGGTTGATTCGGATAGAGAAGACCCAGTACAGCACGGAGATCAACCAGGTCGAAACCAGGACTAAATCAGACAAAGATAAATTAAAGCCGCGCAGCGGCGATGATGGCCCTCGCCCCGCGCGCGACCACCTTCCCACGTGGCCTCGGACGGTCCCACACCGCCCCGGGGCGCCGTCCTCCTCCTCCGAGTGTCGCCCGGGCCCCCGTGACACCCCCCCTACCCCCACTCACACCGGGTGGCGTCCCCATAGAACTGCACGGGCGGCCGCTGCTCTCCAAAAGTGGCAAAACTATCCAAAACACGGCTTCGATGTAATTGACTTTTTCGATCGAAATCCTCTAAGTAATGCGTCTGCAGAGTTTCGCTGACTTTGCTCGAAATTATTTTGGCCTCTCCATAGACTTATGACATGTCTCATAGGAAATGCATGAGGAATATGCGAGGCCCCCCAGGCCAAACGATCCAAAATAGGACATTGATGTAATTGACTTTTTTGCATCTTTTGACACTCAAAATCAGACTACTAGATTTCGTGGCAATCCGAAAATGTTGGTACTTTTACATGACCAGCAGGGGGCGCTATAGTGAAACGTGCTCATGTGCTCTTGAGTCTATTCTTTTTAATATTTGATTCGACATCTGTGGTTACAGTTTGTGCTCTGTACGGCAATACTTGTGGCTTGGAGAATAATTTTAAGATACAGGAAATGAAGGCGATTTGGGATGGCGAACCATGGCTATACCGTAAACGCTATCATCAAAAATTGGAAAACTATCGAATTTCAATGCGTCCAGATCAGGAGTGTGTATGTTAGCCTGATGTGGGCCCAAAAACCTAGGACCCTTTTGCAATGGAAAAAAAAAACTTAAAGGGGCGTCTATAATTAAAATCAATATGGCCGCCTTGTTGTTGGTCTGATGAGTTTGCACCAATTATGCTTTACGCCTAGTGTGAAAGTGTGAAAAATAGGCCATGGGTCTCATTGACTTTTTTGCATCTTATATAGCAAAGAATCATGTCCCAAAATTTGGTGTCAATCGGACAATCTGGACACTTTTAAGTGAACTGTAGGGGGCGCTATAGTTATTAGTGGTCCTGTGCTCCCTGGTCTATTTTGTGTAATATTCAATTTTCCATCATTGGTGGCAATTTGGGCTCTGTAGGCACAGTCCAAGTGCCTCTGAGGGATAAGCACAAAAACAGGAAATGATGGCAATATTTGACAGGAAGTCACACGCAAACCCTAAGAGATATCTCCAAAAATTGTTTTTTTATTGAATTTCAATGCGTCCTGATCAGGAACGTGTATGTTAGACTGATCTAGGCCCAAAAACCTAGGACCCTTTTGCAATGGAAAAAAAAAACGTAATGTGGCGTCTAAAATTATAATCAATATGGCCGCTCTGTCGTTTGTCTTAGCACTGCGCACCAATTATGTTTTAGGGTCGTCTTTATGTGTACTATCACTGTGGCAAATTTCATAGGCCTCCTCCAAACTAAATGCATCTCCCTTTCCATAGGCCTGACACAACAGGTGGCGCTGTAGAGGCTGTATATGACTTGCATGAAAAATGGTTTTATGGGGCATTGATTTTCCTTAACAGGAGTCACTGTATTAAGTTTGGTGGCTGTTACTCACTGCTTAGTGGTTTTTTGCTGCATCTTTGTGTGATGAGAGCCAGACCCCCATAGAGAATGAATAGGAGCTCTGGAGGGCCCTAGAGGCAAAAGTGTGAAAAATAGGCCATGGGTCTCATTGACTTTTTTGCATCTTATATAGCAAAGAATCATGTCCCAAAATTTGGTGTCAATCGGACAATCTGGACACTTTTAAGTGAACTGTAGGGGGCGCTATAGTTATTAGTGGTCCTGTGCTCCCTGGTTTATTTTGTGTAATATTTAATTCTCCATCATTGGTGGCAATTTGGGCTCTGTAGGCACAGTCCAAGTTCCTCTGAGGGATAAGCACAAAAACAGGAAATGATGGCGACATTTGACAGGAAGTTCTGGCATAAACCCTAAGAGATATCTCCAAAAATTGGTTTTTTATTGAATTTCAATGCGTCCTGATCAGGAACGTGTATGTTAGACTGATTTAGGCCCAAAAACCTAGGACCCTTTTGCAATGGAAAAAAAAAACTTAAAGTGGCGTCTAAAAATAAAATCAATATGGCCGCCTTGTCGTTTGTCTGATCACTGTGCACTAATTATGTTTTAGGGTCGTCTTTATGTGTACTATCACTGTGGTAAATTTCATAGGCCTCCTCCAAACTAAATGCATCTCCCTTTCCATAGGCCTCACCCAACAGGTGGCGCTGTAGAGGCTGTATTTGAGCTGCATGTAAAATGGTGCTATGGGACATTCATGTTCCTTAAAAGGAGTCACTGTATTAAGTTTGGTGGCTGTTACTCACTGTTTAGTGGGTTTTTGCTGCATCTTTGTGTGAAGACAGTCAGACTGCCATAGAGAATGCATGGGAGCTCTGGAGGGCCCTAGAGGCAAAAGTGTGAAAAATAGGCCATGGGTCTCATTGGCTTTTCTGATCAGGAGGCCGTCTAGGAATGGTGTGCAAATTTTCACTAATAAAAGTCAAAGTAATTGTTTTTCTCCCCATTGTAATTTAGTGCGCTCCTACAGATGGCGCCGTAGGGTTGATTGTTATTGTGCGCACATAAATGGATTCAGCTGCTTGACGTTTACGTGTGTTTCAAATTTCATGTCGATCGGAGAATGCGTGTGCGTGCAGGAGCTATTTAAACAATTTCGTGATTACTCTTTGCGCCCCTGGTGGCCAACGGTGATAAATGCACCATATCACTAATTCAGTTTTTTTCATGGCGCCCTACACTGGACATATTCCCCAAGTTTGGTCAAAATCGGACAATGTTGACTTTTCACTTAATAGGTAGGGGGCGCTAGCCAGTACTTTTTATTTATTTTTATTAATTCATTACATTCAGATCATAATTACGCACTCGTGACTGAAATTACAGCTCTCTCAGACCAAGCGTGTACCCGTGACATGTGATCAGAAAAACAGGAAACGAAGGCGTTCTTCGATGGCGAGCCGCGGCGAAACCATTTGAGATATCGTAAAAAAAGCGGATAACTATTGAATTTCAATCCGTGTAGATCGACTACGTGTATGCCAGACCCATGTCGGACCAAAACCCTAGGACTCATCGGAGCTAAAAAAAAAAAAGTCAAACTGGCGTGGCGACTTCGATCCAATATGGCCGCCGTGCGCTTGGTCCGAGGGCCGCGCTCCAATGTCATGTTTTGCTCGGTTCACTGTTCTCTATCACTGTTCCGAGTTTCGTGCGCGTCAGGCAAAATTTGCTTGTCCCATTTCCCATAGGGGTTCGATTCGGGCCGGTGCTGCTCGTTCGGTTCGGGTCGGACGCTCTCGAGACGCACGAAATACGAAATTTTTTTCCGGGCCGATCGCGACTATACCCCCATTGAAGACTTTTCGTGCATGTTTACTGGGTCAAAAAGGGCCGCGAAGAGTATGAAAACGACAAAAATAAGAATAAGCAAGAAACGGACGAAACACAATGTCCCTCGCCAGTTTACTGGTATGAAAACGACAAAAATAAGAATAAGCAAGAAACGGACGAAACACAATGTCCCTCGCCAGTTTACTGGCTCGGGCCAATAAGCAAGAAACCAGCGAAGAACAATGTCCCTCGCCAGTTTACTGGCTCGGGCCAATTAAGTACAGGCCCCTCCTCATCAAGAGCGATTTTCATACATTTTAATATCTTTTGGGTATTTTTTATTATTATTACTATCATTATTATTATAAGGCCTGAGCTGATGGGACGAGAATCGTCCCGGCGAGGGACTAATTGTTATTGACCCGGAAACGGGGAGATCGCGAAATACGCATAGTAAACGATGACGGATATGGCCGTGACTGGTGTCAAAAATTAGAACTCGGTGAGCTCTAATTTTGAGTGAAGACCCCGCGAAAAAATATTGCACGACGGCTCAGTAGCGCCTCCTCGAAAATGGATTTACATTGGGCCAATGGGAGCCCGGCCATGAAAAAATGTTAAGCTAAAAATCCAACTCATGGCCCAAAAAATAGAACAGGTCAGGACATGTAAAAAATCCTCTTATGACCCCGCCCCCAACCCAACAGGAAGTCGGCCATATTGGATCAAACCCGGGGCTGAGAAAAGCACACACCTGTGTACTTTTGACTCCTCCTCCAACAGTTTTCATCGAAAACACTTCAAATTTGGCCAAAAGACACTAAACCCATGTGGAATGACATACTATCAATTTGAATGTGATACATCTTCAGATATGGTCATGGTGAATTTTCTACAAACTCTTAATTTTTGGAATATTAATAAAAATTATCTATTTTTCACACAATGTTTTCTTGGAAAATGCTAATAGAGCGTTTGTGCAGATTTGCATGCTGGACGCAGTGATATGAAAATCAGGCAGCTATCTGATAAAATGGCTCTATAGCGCCCTCTTCAAATTTTATTTTAAAAAATTCATAACAGCCAGGCTGTTTGTCATGGAGGACTGAAAAAATCTACAGAGGGTTTATTTGTGATGGGGTACAATGTGACAAAGTGGCAGACTCCAGCTATTGTCCATATAGGAGAAAAATAATAGTAGAAAAACACGTTTCCGTTATTATTATTATTATTATTATTGTTGTATTATTCTCTCCCAAACCGCCCTTGATTTGACCCCCTGAACATTAACGAAAACTCAATTTTATTTGACCCAAAATTCAAGGTCGGTGAAAAATTTGTTTTTTTGATATTCTAAAAAATTAATGATGCAAAATGACTCGCTAGCGCCATCTCAAAAATCAAAATACATTACGGCAATGACAGGCCAACTTCATCGTAGCCATATGAAATTTGGTACGAAGGTACGTCATGTCAAGACGAGTATAAAATTCTATTATGACCCCGCCCTAAACCCTACAGGGCGTCGGCCATTGTGGGCGGAACCTGCTTTTTTCACAAATTTACAATTCGCGTTGTATTTTTTTACACCGTGGACTTTCGATCAGTGTGATTGAAACTTTGGAACAATGACCTACACCCTCTTGCGTTTACAGATGATTCATGTGATTTTTGATATCTTGAAAAATGTGGGTGTGGCCAACCCGCAAATCAAAACACTCAATTTTCTAAGTCTTAAAACTTGCATATCTCTGGCCAGGAGCGTCATATTTTCCGGCATTAATATACGTTTTGTTCTAAATCACGAGCTGAACGTAATGGTATACAATACATATTTTTTGGTTCTCTGATTGCTCTACAGCGCCCCCTTGAAATTTTGAATTGGACAAAAAATTTTAGTTTGCCGGAAAATTATGAAATTTGGGAACAAGATACTTCTTACCATTCTGAACAAAAAAGCCAATGACATCACACCTTTATCTGTAAGCATGTTACCGTGGCAATGCAATATATGTGCCATTGAAATACATGGGATTTGGTAAACAGGACACAGATTCTGCTCAAATTCTCCCCAAACACAGTCTGAGGGCTTTGGTGATTGACACCCTGTCCCTGCACTGGCCCCGCCTCCTTGTAAAAGGTGAGGAGGAGAGAGGGACGGCAGCAGCGGCAGGGCAAGACACTTAACCCACCTTGCCCCCAGTGTCTGTGTCTAGTGTGTCAATCATAAATACATATGTGACCGTTTACGGAGAGGGGAGAGAAATGAAGAGGAGAACAGAGAGCAGTCTGCCCCCTACTGGCCAACCCGCGCAACTACCCCGCCCTTACGTGCCTCAACGTGAGCGCGCCTCACTGTGAACGCGCCTCCAGCCTAGAGCAGAGCGGAGCACCTCGTGCTGCGGTAAACAGTGACGCACTGGAATAAACTTTTTCTCCGTCATGACGGTGCGTCGTGCTGAGTCCTACGTCCTGGATCTGACCTGGAGTTTGGTAAATAACAAGCTAACTCTTCTATCTGTCGTTTCTTTCGTGTAATTACTGTGTAGCATTAGCATTAGCTATTTTCTATCGTTTTACGTGTACTTGCGGCAGTTGTAAGACTTTGGCCACGGAGAACGTGTGCTGTCGAGAAAGTCCGAAGGTGAATGTGTTTTTGTGTCGTGAATTACAGTTCAAACTGGGGGAAACAGATCAGATGTTCTGACAGACGACGTGGCTAGTACCGACCCGTTGTGTTCACAGTAGCAGCGCTGGAACTAAAGAAGTGGCGTTCAAAGTGAAGTGACACTAAACAGACGCGGTTACGGTACCTCCGTGAAGTTGGCCCCCCATCAAACACACCCCCCCACAAAAACTATGTCAATCGTTTGTGCTACGTTTGTGCTGGTTTGTGCTGCAAAAAGTTTCGTTTGTGCTGCTTTAGTTTTTGAGATATTAACGATTCTTTTATAGGTCAAATTACGGTCACCCAGCCCCCCAGGAAGCTTAAAAATGCTCAAAAACGGCACAAAATGGAGTCAATCGTTTGTGCTTCGTTTGTGCTGTTTTGTGCTGTTCAAAAAATCATTTGTGCTGTTATGGTTTTTAAAATATAACCGATTTTATTTTCGGACGATTACGTCACTCAGCAACCCATAATGTTATAACACGCTCAAAAACAAAAAAAAACCCTACATGGATAGATTTTGCCTCGTTTGTGCTGTTTTGTGCCGGTGATATTTTACTTTTTGTTTACATTTTAAACTTACTATATATTAATTTTGTCTCGGCAATTACATGACGTCATTTCCGGGTAAGGTCCGACAAATACAAGTTTAGCCCACATTTTCTTCACTCACTTTTCAAAATAATTGTTTTGAAATGTAAGCTTTTTGTTTAATCTGTAAATATTTTAATAAAAACCTGATGCATGTGCATATGTGTGTTGTATTATTTAATGAGCTCTATCTACTACCATTTCTAATGAGTCATCTTGGCCAAGGCCAATCAAAGCGCCACAGAAATACCACCAGGGGGCAATATAGACACCAGTAAGTACATTTCCCCACTAAAATTGAAATCTCTTTATTCTTCAAGCAAATCACATGTCATTTTTATACCCAAAAACACATACTTGATGCAATTGTACACATATTTGAGGTCTGTGCGATTTGGATTCAAAAGTAAGTAATTATAACATTTTATGTAGATGAAAATGTTAATTTGTGTAATGTATGTTGACTTGCTACCACTTATATGTCAATGTCCTTTGAATAGGCTTCAGTGAGACAAGTTGTTAGAGATTTGACAATAATTAGAGTTGACAAAAAACAATTCAATAAATAATGACAATGTCTCTTCAACTCATGAAACTTTATTCATTTAAAAAAGTAGAGTCAGTCAAATATACAGCATTTATAATGTTAAAAAAAAATCTTAAAGACAAGTAAAATATAAAATGCAAACGCATAACAATACTAATTAATTCTAAATTGTATTAAACATTTCTATTGCCTTAGATGCCGAAAAGACCAGGAGTCAACAAAGATTCCGTGCTTGCCTTGCTCTCTGCATCAAAGGTGGCTGTGCTAAGAAATGGCAACATCGCCAAGCCATCAGATAGCATCTGGAGTGAGCTCAGTCACGAGCTCGGTGACAGGATTTCTCCAAAGGGTCTATATACCCTGGTAAAGCAGAACAGACACAACAGTTGGTCAGTTTTAGGTTTTGAACACCAGTGAAGAGTCTGACACAAGTGAGGACTCTCTAGTTTCCGGAGAAAGTAACACAGAGGAACCAGCTGACCAAACCTTTAAGATCTCTGTGCCATTTAATGAATGGGTGACTTTTATGCCACAGCTATGCACCTATGCAGACAGGAACACAAAAAGACAATATTACATTTTGAGACAAGGAAGTTGGACACATGTAATAAATGCACACATTTGGAAGAAAATCAAAAGTACTTGTACTTTTTTATTTAAAAGAGCCAAGGTGTATCCAACAGCCACCACAAAATATGTAGACATAAAAGGTCACTGCAAAGAATGCCAGGGCCAGCTGCATATGCACTGTAGGGAGGAGCCTGTAATCCAGTGTCCAATGCAATTTGATTGTACTTTGAAAAATCACGACGACTCACTCCACTCTGGTTTGTCTAAGCGGTTCTTGTCTGGAGAGCTGAGAAAAGACGTTGCCAAAGACTTGTGTGAGGGCAAATTAGAGCCTAATATGTGGCGGACAATGCAGGCAAATGAAATGATGGAATTTGGAGATCCGGAACCGAGTCACCTTCCTAATTCGGCCACCCTGAGCAAAGCAAAAGAAGAGAGAAATGCCAAAGAATTACCCAACAATCATCCGCTCATATCACTTCAAATTTTAAAATACAGTCCCCCTCACAGTGGAAGCATTAAAGACATCGGCCTTGACAAGTTCTTTTGTCACTACTGGAGCCAAACACAAATGCATGTGTACAAAACCATTTCCCATAAAGATTGCACAACCTTATGTTTTGATGCAACTGGCTCAGTCGTTCGAAAACTTTCACGACCAAATGGCAACTCAGGCCATATATTCTTATATCAGGGTGTTATGACAGGCCAAAACATCAGTAGTGTCCCAGTGGTGCAGATGTTATCAGAACGACATGATGTAAATGCCATATCACACTGGTTGACAGAATGGATTCGTACAGGTGCACCTGTACCCAAAGAGGTAGTCAGTGATTTTTCTCTTGCCATTCTTGGAGCAATGGTCAAGTCTTTTACGCCCCATCCTGATTTAAAGGCTTACCTCAATGAATGCTTCAGTGTTATGCTTGAGAGGCAGTCTGCAAAACTACCGCCTTGTTTTATCATAGTGGATGTTGCTCATTGCATCAAAATGATCTACCAGTGGGACTGCCTGAAAAAGAGATCACACCGTGTCAAATATTTCTTTGTAAGAGCTTTAGCACAGGTGATTAAATCAGTGTCTCTGGATCATGCTAAAGAACTCTTACTTGCCATCACTGTGGTAGCGCTCAGTGAGGGAGAGGGCAATGACAGTTCTGGGCTCCCAGTTGCTTCAGAACATTACAAAAAATACCTCAAGTCCCACATTGCTGAGGAGAATGCAGTGATACCAGAAGATGACACCAACCTTGAGCCTCACTTTGAGCAGGAGAAACCACCTGATCTTAAGACAGATTTCAGACAGTGGGTGGAAGATATCTGTGAGGAAGGCAGCTCACGTGCCACAGCCAAAGGAGACAGGGACAACATCCACTTTCTCCCTGAGATAATTCCCCACATAAAACGCCTTGAGTACTTTACCTCTTTGGAGTGCAGTAATGGTCCCACACTTCAAAAGCTCAAGCCTCACCGCAAGTTCTGCCACAGTTGAAGCAGAGTTCAAAAATCTTAAACATGGGCTTTTCAAACATGAAAGCTTGCCCATGAGGGTAGATCATTTCATTCCCCGACATCTGACCTTTATTGAGGGAAAAATGAGGCTCCGCTCAGCAAAAAATAGACAAGAGGAAAGTACAACAACAGAAGATATTCAAGGAAGCTGTAAAAAAAGAACTGCCAAAGGTATGTAACAAATTAGTACTAATACCAGTGTAGTGGTAGAGTCACTCCTGTAATGTCTAAAAAAGTCAAGATGCATCCATCAGACATGAGTAAATATGCAGACCTCAAGGGTTATTGTAAAAGATGGTCCCCTGCACATTTAAAGTGGGACAGGGGATAACAACAACAATTAACATTAATAATTCAATTATTTGGCTAGAGTTGAAGAGTACCTGTTGTAGAGCTGAACTGTACCAATTAGACAGCCGTAGGTTGGTGAGTTAGTGAGGTGCAGAGTTGTTGATGTCTGTTCAAACCATCAGACCAGTAAAAAACATGTCGACATCAATAACTAGATTTCCATGGTGGTCATCTGCATAGTGTTGAAGGATAAAGCAGGATACACAACACAATACATTTCTTTACTCCTCTTATACCTGACAATTCCTTTCCATTAAGCAGATGCTGACATTTCACCAAATGATGATGTGGAAAACTGGAGAGGCTTAGGAGTTCCACCCAAAAAAAGGAAGTGCCATTCCTATCTGTCCCCGTGTCCAGAATGGCTTAATGCGTCACCATCTGTGAATAAAACTGTTAAAATCGGGCTGTTAAGAAACGGTAATCACCAACAACCAGTTCGACTAGGAAGAGCCATATTGTCCGTACTGAACACTTGTGCCATGGATGCTTTTTGCCAGAGTTTAAGCAGCACATTTGCCGACAGCTCTTCATTCCAGAGAGTGGTCAACGACGACTCCTCCAATAGCTTGCTCCAGCTGGTGAAAACGCTTTCCACAGAAGGTGTGAGCCCAAGAATATACATAAAGAGAGCGGAGGTTCTAGCCACATTGTTCAGCGGTGTCCAGTTGAAGTCAGGGGCCCTTCAAATAGATGCAAAATGTCACATATCCACAATCATCCAGAAAACTATGAGGAAGCAATGTTCTTCCCAGCACTGCACTCTCACCACTCCGACAATGAGGGAGGTTCCGATTGTGTCTCCCTCCTTTGGCACACTGCAGGCTGGTATGGTTCACCTGGAGACTGCAGTGCTACAGGGACTCAACCTACCCAATTCTCCATGTCTCAGGCCAGTCCATTCTGACAGCAGAACGCTGCAGTCTGACTCTGCACACAAAAGAGAAGAAACAGCCCTCTGCACAGGGATGGTCACTCACAGCTACAGCCTTGGAAACCTATTGTGGGTGGATACTGACCTTGATGGCATGTCAACAACTCAACCACAACAAAGAGAATTTGCCCTGTCAGAGTTCCCATCGTTTGTGGTGCTCCAAGGGAAGACCTTCACTCTTAGGGCCATTATAGCCTTCAGAGGAGGCCTGTCGGAGGACGCTGTTGGGCCACTGTATTTGCTACAGTCGCAGGGCTCCATTTGTGTGGGAGATGTACGATGACCTTGGAACAGAGGTGAAAATGGCAGCAGAAAAAACATTATTGTGTCCACATGCAGTCCTGTACACAAATGACCACTAACCTTGATGTTTGGAATTTCTATTTGCTGAGTCATTTGTGATTATTAGCTGTTCTTTATATAGTTTGTTTTAATTGAGCACTTTAAGTTAGTTATGCATGTTTTTACTTGTTCAAGGCACTTTTGCACAATACAAATCATTGTAGATGCCACATTGACTCATTTTATTTATTCATCTTAAATTATTGGTATAATATTACATGTTCATGATGCCACGATTAGACAGTTAAACTGCAGCATTGTTCATTGTTGGTCTGAGAATCAATACTCTTCAGAGAAACCATTGAACTTCATCAGGGGTATTAACCATAATCCATTCCATAACAAGAATAGCTATAAAACATAAAAAAGAAAGAGCAGTTTTAAAATTAAGATGTTTAGCACCTTAAGGCTACGCATGGTCAACTCTAATGAATGGCTGACGGTTTCCCGCGTTGCTTAATTGCTTAATTAGGTTACAGCCTTCACGTGACATTCAATCAGCACACTGAAAAAAATTAAGATGAATTAAATTAGCCCTTTTGAAGAAATTTTAACTAATATTAAGCACTTAACGTCAAATACTGTGTTTTATATAAATTTATATAACGATACATAACTAATTACCAATAATTAACAGGTTTGAAAAGTCATAATTCCATTACTACATGAAGAAGTCTGGACTTACCAACTCCACGATGCGCCTACATAGAAGGTGCGCTGATTGTCTGTTGCGTCTATGGTTGCGTCCAAAAGGCGAGTTCCGGAAATGACGTCATGTAATTGCCGAGACAAAATTAATATATAGTAAGTTTAAAATGTAAACAAAAAGTAAAATATCACCGGCACAAAACAGCACAAACGAGGCAAAATCTATCCATGTAGTTTTTTTTTGTTTTTGAGCGAGTTTTAACATTATGGGGGGCTGAGTGACGTCATCGTCCGAAAATAAAATCGGTTATATTTTAAAAACCATAACAGCACAAATGATTTTTTGAACAGCACAAAACAGCACAAACGAAGCACAAACGATTGACTCCATTTTGTGCCGTTTTTGAGCATTTTTAAGCTTCCTGGGGGGCTGGGTGACCGTAATTTGACCTATAAAAGAATCGTTAATATCTCAAAAACTAAAGCAGCACAAACGAAACTTTTTGCAGCACAAACCAGCACAAACGTAGCACAAACGATTGACATAGTTTTTGTGGGGGGGTGTGTTTGATGGGGGGCCAACTTCACGGAGGTGGTTACGGTCGCCCCAGAGGGCTTTACGGTTCTGCCGCGCGCTTCACGGAGCCGCAGCTTAAGCTCCGCGTCATCCGAGTGAAGCCACGTCATCTTAGTGAGGAGCCCCGTCTGCTGCTCACCCGAGGGGGACGGTTTGGTGTTCTTTACCTGCTCAGCTGTTTGTCCCGTCAGCTGAGACGGGCTGTTAATGGGATATACGGGGCAGTGCGCGCCGCTCTCTCTTTTTCTCTCTCACGCGGCGGAGCGGCTGGCGCTGGACCGGAGGAAGAGCGCGGTCACCGGGCCTGACACACGGACTGTGGACCGGGTTTGGAGCAGGGACCGCGCGCCTCGACTCATGGACCGACAGCGCCCCGCTCTTCTTGTCCGTTGACGCCGTTCCTTTTCCTTTACCTCGCGCGGAGGTGCCGCACCTGGAGCCGCTTCCATAGCGGTCCAGCTTTGGTCTTCGTTTTGGGATTTTGAGATCTCAAAAACTATTTTTTCTTTTTGGATTGTTGTGGAGCCCACGTCTTGGCCCCGGTGTATTTTTTGTTCAGCGCCATGAGGCGGAGGAATCTGTTCATGGCCCGGGGGAGACGGGCGCGCGGGCGATGGACTAGGAGACATTAAAGGGGATGTATGAACTTTAGTGGATTTTTATGTTTGTTTGTGGAAAAGGACAAATTATACTTTGTACTTTAAACAGATTGCATTTTGTCATTGTTTTGTTGGCTTTGAGATTCACAGGACATTAGAGGCCATAAAAAAGTGAAGTCATTTACTCAGATGATTATTTGTGTTGGTAACATCTCTCATTATGGGTGAGTGTTACAACTCCATATCAAGATAAGTTAAAAATTATGTTATGACCCCGCCCTAAACCCTACTGTACAGTCGTGACAACGTCTGACCTTCACTCATCGCAATGAATGGAGCAGCAGTATATGGTCCGTGTCCACCCTGGACACGGACTGTTTGAGCCACTCCCCTCGGGCAGGAGGCTACGGTCCATCCGGACCAGAACCTCCCGCCACAAGAACAGTTTCTTTCCCTCTGCCGTTGGACTCATGAACACTTTGTAACACCTGTCACTTCAACAATAATACTATTTAAGAACAATCTATTTGCACTACTCATTTGCACATTGCACTATCTGCCAACTGTACATTCTGTATATAGTCTATCTTAGTCTATTTTATTCTTAATTTTATGCATGCCTTTTTATATATTTTTTATATTTTATCCTTTGCTTTATGTTGCACCTACGCCGAAGCAAGTTCCTACGTTTGTGAATTTCACTGACAATGGCAATAAACAATTTCTGATTCTGATTCTGATTCTGATTCTGGAGGTTGTTTGTGTGGGAGCGGTGATGCAGGGGGAAAAGCAGGCGGGTGAGAGGCGGCCTCTGCGTGTTGGCATGGGGGGTACGGGGCGAGGGCCTTTAACGCCGCTTGCGGCTTTAATTATTATTATTATTTTTTATTAACCTGAACAGGTTAATAATTGTATTCTAGTCATCATCTGGGATTCATAGAACCATAGTTACATACATAACATTCGATACAGACAAGAAACAAACCACAAAGCAGAAGTTTTGGAAATGCAGTGATTCTGAGCTCAATTCAACTCCATCAAGCTACCAAACAACTAGCACAAACTTTATGCTTGATTTTTCCAAACTTTGTCACATAAAATACCCTCAGAATCAGCCCTAAAAACACATTTGACCCAGACGTCTTGCCATCATAACATATAGAACATCTGATTGGTGTATTTCGCCATGCTTCTCATGAAAACATCTCGTCTGGACACTGTAGAGTAAAAACCCGGTGATTCACTGCACTCACATGTCTGGCGTCTCTGCGCAGCCCCTCCGTGTTCCTCAACCAGCAGCGGCTCAGCTCGCTCAGCTCCAGGATCGGCTGCACCTTTAGCCTGACCGTATCTCCACTTTGTCGAATCATCTCCACGATCTCGTCCCGGCTCTTATTCTCCACGTTTTTCCCGTTGATCTCCACCAGCCTGTCTCCGGGAACCAAACCCAAGGCCAGATCCTTCGTGCCCGCTCCCGGCTCGGCGAAATGGACCACCCTCCGGTAAACGCCTCCGTCCGGGCTCCGATCCAACATGGTGGTCCGACGCAGCGAGAATCCGAAGTCTCCGGTGTTGCGGCGTTGTAGCTCCAGCTCTCTGGTTTGCGGCGCGACCGGGGCGACGACGGGCGGGAGCTGGAGGTGAGCGGGGAAGGTTTTGGGGACCAGTTCGGGGATGCAGGGGCGCTTGGCGGGGGGGCCGGAGGGGGGGTCCGGAGGGGGGTTGCCCGGGGGTTGTTTCACGCTGTGCTTGCGGAGCATGTTGAAGACTTTGCTCTCCACCTGGGGGGACGGCGCGGCGGAGTTGGGGCCCGACGGAGTGGAGCCCTCGGACGGACTCTCCTCTTTGCTCCGCTGCGAGAAAGAAAAGCGCTTCATCATCTGAGGAGAGGAAACACGCAATCAATACGAGACCTAACTGAAAATACTGAAACTAACTGAAAATAGAAATAGTTGTCAACTAATTTAGTGATCAAATAATTGTTAACTGGTTGAAAGACAGATTCCAAAACATGCCATGTGCTCAGAGAAGAGGTTTTATGACTGAGACAAAACAGGCATCACACACAAAATTAGAAGGGCTATAAAAAAAGTTATAAAATGGAATCCCTCTGATGTCATCAAAAGGCGACGTACCATTGAGAATTTACAGACAACTGACACAACAACGGTCATTCAACAAAATAAAGGTGTGATCAGGTATCATTATCATAACTTTTGTGTAATTTATATTTTTGGCCCTTGTTTTCAAAATGGTTGCCAGGTACCAAAAAGGTACCAGTTGTGGAATGACCTCTTACTATGTCATATTTGCTGCTCATGTCCAACCAAGAAGTAACATTTAAAAACATTACGAAAACTCAAACTGGAGACAAAGGGGCAAAATATTAAGTAAAATCTTCAATACAATCATGTTCACTACGGTTTAGTGAAATGTGCAGTCTAACCTGTCATATTGACTTGTGTTTTTACTGAAAAGTAAGTAGTCTGTGCTGATAAATATTGTAAAAAATCTAATTTGCTGGCCTTTCACAATCTAAACAACTCATCTATTAGCAAACGAATCATTAGTTGCAGCCCTACAACAATGTTATAACATGGTTACAAGTCAATTTTGCTTTAAATGTGTCTTTTAAATTGAATAGATATTGTGAGAGTTAACACTTAGCTGTTATTGGTTGTAAAATGTTCTATTGTAGCTATGTTTAAGGCTTTACTGAACTAAATCTGTAAAATGCTTGTCTATCGAACACTTAAACTCCGCCCACCTGTCCCACCTGTGAAGAGTTCTGCTTGGCCATCGATCCAAAGTGAGCCACTCGGTCCCTGACGGAGCCTCTGTGATCCTGCGAGGACTCCCCCTTCAGGTCGTCGGTGGAACTGGCGCCGCTCAGCTGACCGTCCAACACCACGCTGCTGCGGTTGCTCCGGATGTTTAGCCCGTCCGGCTCGATGTCCGTCAGGGTGTCAGGATGTCCTCGCGCTTGAGGTTGAAAAAGCCGCGGCGCATGCTCATCTCCTCCAGCCTACGCAGTTCGGCGGCAGACATGCGCTCCTTCTTTTTCTCCTTCCTGACGCTGTCCCGCTCCTTGTCCTTTTTCATGAGGTTGAACATGGTGGACGGACGCTAGGGGGCGACGTGGAGAGGGTAAACCAGACAGGGACAGAACCCCTACGGAAGAAGAGGTGAACAGGAAAAAGAGCATTATTAAATGGAACAAACAATGGATACAAACCACACCAAGTGAAGCTGCCTCTCAAAACTCATTCCCAACATAAACACTAGTTAAAGCATAACAATTCTATCCACTTCAAAACCCAAATCTTTAAATCCAGCATGAAATCTAGTAGAATATAATTAGCCAACGATAATCTATGCAGCCTCAAATAATGAGTTAAAATCACATGCGCCTGAATACCAGAAACGACATGCATTTTATTTTATTTTATTTAAGTGCAATTCCTAATGGTTAAATGCATTAATCTTATGTTTCTTGCGCGCTCGAGCTGGTTTTTACTTTTGACCACACCCTTAAATGTTCACCCAAAAAGTGCCATTCTGCAAAGTACAGAAACTGCAAGTGAATGTGGTGTGTTTTATTGTTAAAGCTCTTGCTTCAAAATCATCATGGATTTTTTCACAATTTCATACACATGTGAATGAAGGTGAATAACATGTTTAAAATGCCTGAGTTATGTATTTTTATTGTTTGCAGAGTAATGGATGAAGCAACTCTAAATTATATGTAGCACCCGTACAACCACTCTGTGTGATACTTACGTGAGAATGGTGGGTGCTTGGGTTCGTTTTAGTTTCGGTGGATACCACGAAGGTGCACCTAGTCATTACCCAAATAAAAGTAAATCTCCTTCACACAATAATGCTAATATTTAAGAATAATGAGACCCAGAGAAATGTTAAGTTTTGGCAAAATGTTAAGAAGGCCTTATTTAATATTGAGAATATTAATTTGTGAAACAAAATATAAAAGTTTCCCCTAAACAAAATATAAAATATTCAATTAGATACAAAATATACACAAAATAAATAACAAAATATGTCCCCCAAAATCTAGATAATATCCCCTTTAACTTTGGTAAGAAGCCCCAATAGTTTCAATCCCAATTTCCCTTTACACAAAAAGTTAGAATATACAAAATGTCCCCTCCCTTAGCTGTTCCCCACAATGTCCAGTACACAAAAATACACAGAACACTCAAAGCGCGCGAAATTGTCCGTTAACGTTAAGCAGAAGTAGTGGGCCCACACTCACACAAACACACACAGTTACGGTACCGTTTTGGAAGGGAAAAAGGGAAAAATAATAACGGTGCAGGCCTGATCTTCTCTGTCAGAACTTGAGAGCGCTGAAATTCGCGGTCCTCGGGTTTGAGAGCGCTGAAACTCGTGGTCCGGTCCGGTTGAGTGCGGCGCAGCGACCCGGTAGCTCCGCCAGCGCTGCTCGCTCCGCTCGGCACCTCCGCTCACACCTCCCGCTCAAAACGCTTGCTCCCGCTCCGTTACTCCCGCATCCTGGACGACTCTCCGGTCTCGGATCTCCGCTAACGCTCTCAGCTCTTGACCAAGAGTCCGCGGTCCTCTTCTCTGAACCTCCCGCTCAGTCCAACTGGCTCCGAGGTTTCTAACGTCTTTTTGCTCCGAGAAAACTGTCAGGATCCAACTTCCTTGACGGTCCGGCGGGAAGAGAGCGTCTTCCCGGAACTTTTCCTTCACGCGTCTCCCCGCAAGGTCACGTGTACCCACCCCTTTACGTACTCAACAGCCAATCACAATCGACTATGCAGAGTGAGGGCTCAAACGACCAATAAGAAATAATAACATTGAAACATTAATAAACATGTAATGCGAGGCTAACTACATAAACCTCCAATTATTTATTATTTTAACAAAAATAATGTAAGCAGTAAATATTTGTTTTAATCTCTGTAATGAAATGAAATCACTGAATATTTATCTAATTTTAATCTTGTAAAATAATCTATTTATTTATTTATTAATCATGTGTCACTACTTATTTATGACAAGTAAATAAACGTTTACTTTTTTAAAAAATTAATCATGTGACTTGTTTTTAAGTGAAATGTGGATTAACACTAACTCATCACGTTTTATTACACTGTAATACCCACAATTACCACTGGGCTACACCCTCCCCCTTCTAAAAGGTTTTGATGTCCTCATCAAAATAAAACTTTAGATGACTCTAATACTCTTAGAATTAAGGGAAGAGGCCAAATTAGAACAAGTGAAGCACAACGCCATGGGGTGGCACCAGAGGGTCTCACAGGGATGGCTTCTGGAGTCTCTGTAGAGTCCACTTCCCACCAACACTCCATGGCTTAGGACTGTCACAGGGTGTTCACAGGGCGTGCCAAGTTCGTCGTAGCTCAGCCTGACCACTGGACGGATGACTCTTCTTGAACGCTCGACTTGTTCGATTTTGTCTTGAGAGTCTTGATTGGGGTTGATGTCTGCTCCCCCTTCTGGAACGATGACTTCTGGATCAGCGTCAGGAGGCAGGTTTGGAAGATCATTGACAACTGGCTCTGTCACAACCAGATCCTGAATTGGTCTCTCAGGGTCAGCTTGGTTGACGACTGTAGCGGATTGCTTTGTTTTGTCAGGAGGAGTCAACAACTTGTCCCAGTCGAACTCCAAGGCTCTTGGCGGGTATACTTCCTCATACTCTGATTCTGAGGACACATCGTCATGGTGGTTGTTTGACTGTGTTGGTTCTTTAGTCATCTGTTTAAGTGCTCTGGTCACAGGTCTTTTTTGTGACCCACCTTCACTGTCGTCGACGGGGAGTCTCACAAGGTAACCAATAGGTAACAGGTGGTTACGATGAACTGTCTTTTCAGCTCCCATACCTCTCTCCGGCTTGATCTTGTAGACAGGTAAGTTAGGTAGTTTTTCCACAATAACATACGGTGAGGGTCGCCACTTGCATTTCAACTTGTGTTTGCCTTTGACTCCAAAGTTTCTTAATAACACTCTGTCGCCTTTGTCGAGAACTTGTTCTTTGACGTGTTTGTCGTGTGCCCTCCTGTTTCTTTGGTGGTTCTTGTCTGATGATTCTGTTGCAAGATTGTAGGCCCTTTGGAGATCTTTCTTGAGCTTTGCCACGTACTGATGGTAGGACTTTGTCTTTTGATTGTCGTCGGTCACGCCAAAACAGATGTCGACTGGTAGGCGAGCTTCTCTGCCGAACATTAACAGGTAAGGGGAGTACCCAGTTGCGTCGTTTTGAGAACAGTTGTAGGCGTGGACCAAGTGACTGATTTTCTGACTCCATTTCTGTTTTTGCTTTGGATCAAGAGTGCCAAGCATTGACAATAGGGTACGGTTGAATCTTTCTGGTTGCGGATCTCCCTGAGGGTGGTAAGGAGATGTTCTAGACTTGCGAATCCCCAGCATCTTCAGAAGGTCTTGGATCAGTTTACTTTCAAAATCGCGCCCTTGGTCTGAATGTATGCGAGCAGGGAGTCCGTAGTGTACAAAGTAGCGCTCACACAGGATCTTGGCAACTGTGGTCGCTTTCTGGTCTTTGGCGGGAAAAGCTTGGGCGTATCGAGTAAAGTGGTCTGTCACTACAAGGATGTTGGCATAACCATGGGAATCTGGCTCGAGTGACAGAAAATCGATACAGACGAGGTCTAGGGGGCCTTGGCTGGTGATCTGGTTTAAGGGAGCAGCTCTCTGAGGAAGAGCTTTGCGAGTTATGCATCTGCCGCAGTTCTTAATGTACTGCTCCACCTCAGCTCCCATCTTCGGCCAGTAGAACCGGTTTCTGATCAGTTCGATGGTCTTGTCCATGCCCAGGTGACCAGACTCGTCATGCAAGGATTTCAGGACCATGAGGATATACTCTCTGGGCAGTACCAGCTGCTTCACTTCAGTTCCATTCCTCTCAACTTTTCTGTAGAGTAGATTGTTTTCAATGATGAGCTTGTTTGCTTCTTTGTTCAGCAGAGCAGAAGTTGGATTGTCGGGGCCGGAGACTGATGGACCACCACTAAGAGACAGTTTGACTGGAGCGATAGTGGGGTCAGTGTCTTGGGCTTTGACGAGGTCGTTATGACTGAACTGTGTCAAGGAACCAAGGTCCAGCCGGACTGGGTAGGCGAAACACTCTGGAAGGCCATCAGGTGACACTCCAAGCGACTCTGCAATAGTGGTTGACTGTTTCGGAGTTTCACGGCACTTGACCTGCTTGCACAGGGCTTGAACACTTTCAGGTGGTACACTTTGCCAGCCTTCTTCTGTGGTTGGTAGAGGGTTGCGCGACAGAGCATCGGCGTCGATGTTGCTGCGGCCGGGCCTGTACTGCAGAGTGAAGTGGTACGTTGAGAGTGCTGAGAGCCAGCGGTGACCCGTCGCGTTGAGTTTGGCGGTCGTGAGAATATAAGTAAGTGGTTGTTATCTGTTCTCACGGTAAACTGGGCTCCATACAAGTAGTCGTGGAACTTGTCTACCACAGCCCACTTGAGTGCCAAAAACTCGAGCTGGTGCACTGGATAGTTCTTTTCAGAGGCACTTAGTTTGCGGCTTGCAAAGGCGACTGGTCTTAAGCCTTCAGGATATTCTTGGTTGAGGACAGCACCGAGCCCGTGAAAACTTGCATCAACATGAAGGGTGTACGGTTTGGTCGGGTCGGCGAATGCTAACACAGGTGCATTTGTGAGGCAGTGGATGATTTTTTGGAAGGCCTCAGAACATGACTGGTCCCACCGGTCACCGAAAGGCTCATTGACTTTGTAGTAGATCTTGTCCGTTGAAGTGGACTTTTTCTTCTTTTGTGTGGGGGGATAACCTTTGCACAGCTCTGTAAGTGGTCGGACGATGATAGAGTAGTTTTTTATAAACCTGCGGTAGTAGCCGCAGAACCCCAGGAAGGACTGCAGGGATGAAAGGTCGGTTGGTTGCTTCCACCGTGTCACTGCTTCTACTTTAGCTGGGTCTGTGGCGATACCATGTTCTGAGACAATGTGACCGACGTAGGTGACTTGTGAGCGACAGAACTGGCACTTGTCAAGGGACAACTTGAGTCCAGCCTCTTCAAGACGGGTGATGACTTTGAGGAGTCTTTGCTCGTGCTCCTCCAGAGTCTTGCCGAAAACAATGAGGTCGTCTAGATAGACGATGACTTCGAGCATGTGCATATCGCCGACTGCCTTCTCCATAAGACGCTGAAATGTCGCAGGAGCCCCTGTGATCCCCTGCGGCATCCGCTCAAACTGAAAAAATCCCAGAAGACAGATGAAAGCAGTTTTCTCTTTGTCCTCCTCAGCCATCGGGATTTGATAGTAACCGCTGCGCAGATCCAAAACAGAAAACCACTTGCTGCCGGACAAGCAATCAAGGGCGTCGTCGATACGTGGCACAGTGTACTGATCTGGGATAGTTCTGCGGTTCAGGGTGCGGTAGTCGACGCACATGCGAAGTTGACCATTCTTTTTACGTGCAAGGACAATCGGTGAAGCGTACGGGCTTCTTGATTCTTTTATGATCCCAGCCGCCAGCAAACCTTGGATGTGACGCCGGAGATCATCTAAGTCGGCAGGGGCAATGCGACGAGACCTCTCTCTGAATGGAGTGTTATCGCTCAGACGGATGTGATGCTCTACCCCATTAGCCAAACCGACATCCCACTCTTCGGTAGAGAACACGTTGGAGTGTTTGGCAAGCTTTTGACTCAGCCTCTCTTACCACTCTATGCTGATGGGTGAGTCACTGAAGTCGAACTGAGAGGGATCCATAGTTGTAGCTGTCTCAACCTTAGAGTGTGGCGCATCTGTCACAATGTCAGCGACGTGAAGGTGAGCAATCACGGTGCCCATTGGAATGGCTGTTTGCTTAAAGGACTCATTACGCAATAGCACCAAGAAGTTGTTTGGATCTAGTGTCTTTGAAAACAACACAGTTGGCTGGACAAGCACACTTGGAGGGAGAGCAGGTGAGTGTGCACGTTCTGTGATGAGTATACTGTCTCCGATGTCTTGTTTCTCTTTGACTTTGCAGATGGCAATGTGTTCAGTGCCTGGAGGGATGACGAGAGGACCAGGCCCGGACCATTTAACTTCAGCCACAGGTAAGTCTATTTTGTCTTTTATAGATGTCACTGCAGTAACAGGTAAGTGGCTTTTCTCTTGCACTTGAACTTTGACTGAGTTAACGTTCTCAGTGTCTTCTTTCATTGTTTTGGACTTGAAAGGCCGAACCCCACTGACATTGGTGCCAATCAGGACAGGTATCGACTCTGAGCAGCGTGGATCAGGGCACACCAGGGCCAGGACAGGAACAGACTTGACTCTGTTGGACTTGGACCTTTTTGGCAGCTCCAATTCAACTTGAATGTAACCGTTGTAGGGATAACTGCTCTCTGACTCACTTAGGCCCCAGATGGCTAGACCAGTCACAGGGTTTAGTGGGATGTGTGACAGATGTTCGGCATACCAGCTGTCGAAGATGATGGTAACTTGGGAGCCACTGTCCATCAGCGCAGTGCAGGGGTGGCCATTGATCTTAACTTGAGCAGTGGAGGGCGGTCCAACCAGTCCCTCGGGCAAACTGTTGTTCTGTATGTTTACAGAGCTTCTCTTGACACTTGCTTTTGTAGTCTTTGTTCTTGTTTCATTGTCAGGTTTCTGGTTTTGTTTGGACTTTCTTTGGGCCTGCAGCAGTTTCTGAATGACTTTAGGGTAGTTCTCTGGAGCAGCACACTTGTTAGCATAGTGGCCATCTTCGCCGCACCGATAACAAAAGAAGTCACTTGAGTCTCTGGGTGCAGAGGGTCTTTGCTGCCAGGCTCTTGACTGAGTTTCTCTTGGGCAGGGGTCAGTAGCAGTACTGTATTTGGGCTTGACTGACCTAACCGAGACTTGTTTTTGAAGCTTGACAACTTCTTTCTTTAGGGCTTGAACGTTTTTGTCTTCTGAGCTCTCTGCCGCTGAAGTGACTGAAGGCAGAGGGCTCGTTACAGGGAGACTTGACACTTCGGCTGGGGCAGAGAGTTCACATACTTGTGCTCTGAGTTGGTGTATTTCAGCTTTCAAGTCTTTCAACTCAGTATCAGGGGTCAGAATGGCACTTTTGGCGTAGACTGCCTTTGGTGGATGGAGACGCCGACGTGAAGCTTCATGCTCCTCCTCCAGGCGTATCTCGTTCAACAGCTCGAGAAAGGTGGGAGGACTGTCTCTACGGTCTCTTAGTCCGAGGTTTAAAATCATAAGGTCAGATCTGATGGCCCCTTTAATGAGTTGGTCAAGACGTGCTTTGTCTGCCGCCGATGACTGGAGTCCACCCTTTTGGACCACTTTATTGAGGACTCTCTCAAGGCGTCTCAGGAACTCGGAGAGTTTCTCACTGGGGTGTTGACACAGCATTCTGAAAGCAAAGTAAAGTTCTTCGCCGCTCTCGGGTGTGCCAAAGGTGGTCTCAAGAATGTCAATGTAGTCAATAGATGTTGCGGTAGGGTTGTTGAAACGAACAGCTTGGAGGATCTCAAGTGCAGGACCCTTTACACTTTCCATTATTCTCATTTTCTTTTCTCTTTCAGGACGATCACACTCTTCAATCATTAGTCTAGCTTGCTCAACCCAGTTTTCCAAGTGTTCTTCTCCAGGGGGTGTGGGCGTGACCCCTGAGAAGGTGCGTAGTCTCCGGTAGAGACTGTTTTCATTGTGGGTGGGCTTGCTTGTCATTTGCAGGATGTCACCAACTGCTCGAATGATAGCTTCAGGAGTAGACGCCTGTAGTGGGGAAAGAAGACTGGAATCGAGTTGTGGCACATTTTGACCATCACCAGCTGCCTGACCTTGGGGTTCTTCCTCCCGCTCATAGGGTCCAAAGATTCTCCACGCAACTGGAGACCCCTCGGGAATAACATCAAGAGGAATAGAGTCTGAATTCACCTTCTCCCTGCACTCACATAGCACAGTTAAACTTTGAGACTGTGGGTCGAACATTCTTCCTCTGACTCTGACTCTCCCGAGTGCTTTAATAGTCTGCAGCGTTTCTTCAATGACACCAACTTCAGCTTCTGGAGGTACATCTTTTACCAGCAAGGCGTGCACTGGGTCTATGCCTTCTCCAACACACCAGTTCTTCAACTGAGCCATCTCCACGGGTTGTGCGATTACGGTACTCACTTGTCAGGACTAAATTTGGTAAGTGTTTGTGATACTTTAGCTTAGTTAACGCTTATATTGTGTTTTCTTTGCTTAGAATATTTAGAATGCTACGTTTTGCAGTTCTAAAGTTATTTGTTTTTTTCACGTTAGTTACCCCTTTAATATGGTTTTACATACAGATAAACAATTAATCAGCTTTTGGTTCTAAGGAATATTTTTGTACAAACTAAATCTCTGGGTCAACACTAAATTTATAGCTAATTTAAGACTATTTTTTAACTAAATTCATCCCAGCGGTGCCTCCATTTTATCTTATGTAGCACCCGTACAACCACTCTGTGTGATACTTACGTGAGAATGGTGGGTGCTTGGGTTCGTTTTAGTTTCGGTGGATACCACGAAGGTGCACCTAGTCATTACCCAAATAAAAGTAAATCTCCTTCACACAATAATGCTAATATTTAAGAATAATGAGACCCAGAGAAATGTTAAGTTTTGGCAAAATGTTAAGAAGGCCTTATTTAATATTGAGAATATTAATTTGTGAAACAAAATATAAAAGTTTCCCCTAAACAAAATATAAAATATTCAATTAGATACAAAATATACACAAAATAAATAACAAAATATGTCCCCCAAAATCTAGATAATATCCCCTTTAACTTTGGTAAGAAGCCCCAATAGTTTCAATCCCAATTTCCCTTTACACAAAAAGTTAGAATATACAAAATGTCCCCTCCCTTAGCTGTTCCCCACAATGGCCATTACACAAAAAACACAGAACACTCAAAGCGCGCGAAATTGTCCGTTAACGTTAAGCAGAAGTAGTGGGCCCACACTCACACAAACACACACAGTTATGGTACCGTTTTGGAATGGAAAAAAGGAAAAGAATAACGGTGCAGGCCTGATCTTCTCTGTCAGAACTTGAGAGCGCTGAAATTCGCGGTCCTAGGGTTGGAGAGCGCCGAAACTCGTGGTCCGGTCCGGTTGAGTGCGACGCAACGACCCGGTAGCTCCGCCCGCGCTGCTCGCTCCCGCTCGGCACCTCCGCTCACACCTCCCGCTCCGCTTGCTCCCGCTCCGTTACTCCCGCATCCTGGACGACTCTCCGGTCTCGGATCTCCGCTAACGCTCTCAGCTCTTGACCAAGAGTCCGCGGTCCTCTTCTCTGAACCTCCCGCTCAGTCCAACTGGCTCCGAGGTTTCTAACGTCTTTTTGCTCCGAGAAAACTGTCAGGATCCAACTTCCTTGACGGTCCGGCGGGAAGAGAGCGTCTTCCCGAACTTTTCCTTCACGTCTCCCCCCGCAAGGTCACGTGTACCCACCCCTTTACGTACCAACAGCCAATCACAATCGACTATGCAGAGTGAGGGCTCAAACGACCAATAAGAAATAATAACATTGAAACATTAATAAACATGTAATGCGAGGCTAACTACATAAACCTCCAATTATTTATTATTTTAACAAAAATAATGTAAGCAGTAAATATTTGTTTTAATCTCTGTAATGAAATGAAATCACTGAATATTTATCTAATTTTAATCTTGTAAAATAATCTATTTATTTATTTATTAATCATGTGTCACTACTTATTTATGACAAGTAAATAAACGTTTACTTTTTAAAAATTAATCATGTGACTTGTTTTTAAGTGAAATGTGGATTAACACTAACTCATCACGTTTTATTACACTGTAATACCCACGTTAACCACTGGGCTACATATACTATTCCAAAAGTCTCAAAGGTGTGTATATTTGTACTGAAGCCAGTACAGGGGTGCGGGGACCTTAAAGGGTAAATTACCAGGGGGCACTTGGAAGGGTTTCAGGTTTTAAAAGAAAATTAAATGAACTTTTATCTGAATAAACATAATTACAACAAAGTATAAAATAGTAATAATTGACAATATACAACTATTCCAAATCCATGAATTTGCCTGAAACTCAAGTTAAGGGTCTAAAGGCCAATTCATACTTCATAAGAAGTACAAACTTTGTTTGTGCGCTTCGGGCTGTAAGAACAAGAACAAAGTTCGTTTTGGCTCTGGCATTCATACTTCAGCTCAAGCGCCGCAAACTCATTCAGACCCCGCCCCCCGTGATCCCCAACAACTGTTTCCACGCTGTTGCTATGGAGATTACCATCACAGACAGCTCAGTTGAAATCGTTTTAGCAATGACAGATGTAGTTTTTGAGTGGATGAGAGAGGAGGAGGAAGAAGAGAGAATGATGTTTGAAGATGAAGAGGATGACGACCCGCTTCTTTTACATGCGCTGGCCGAGGAGACAGAACGAAATGGGCGAAGATGGCATGTTCGGCCGCTAAATACGACGCGGATAGTACAGAGCGAATACAGTCTGCCTGTTCAGCAAATGCGGGAGATGGATGAGGAGAGGCACTTTTCGTACTTCCGGATGTCAGCCCGTCGGTTTGACGACCTTGTCCTAAGGATAATGCCATTTATCCAACATGCGCCCACTCATCGGATGCCCATCTCTATCCAGGAGAGACTTACAATCACGCTCAGAATATTGGCCTCTGGAAACTCCCAAAACAGTGTGGCTGCCACCTATAAAGTAGGCTTCTCAACGGTGTGTGGCATTGTCTCAGAGGTGACAAGGGCGATCTGGTTGGCCTTGAGTGGCGACTTTGTAGCGTTCCCTTCTCCGGAGGAAATGACCCACATCGCTGCGGACTTTTGGAAAGTGTGGAACTTCCCAAATTGCCTTGGGGCAATTGACGGAAAACAGCATCAAAGCCCCTCCACGAGCAGGGAGTGACTATTTTAGTTATAAACTGCATCACTCTATCGTTCTACTGGCCGTGTGTGATGCGCGATACAAATTTACAATGGTTGATGTCAGTGCTTATGGCAAAGAGAGTGATGGAGGAGTTTTTGATTATAGTATTTTTGGCACTGCACTGATAAACGGCCAGCTACCACTTCCACCACCGGCAAACCTTCCTGGCACATCAATCAAGACACCCCTCGTTTTTGTAGGAGACGCTGCGTTTCCTCTCCTGCTGAACCTCACACGTCCCTTTTCAGGTAGGCTTTTCAACTTTATACAGTCAAACAATGTTTATTTGCTCTTTGGATGTATAAGATGCTAATATCCATACATACAGTTAAACAGACACAAAACAACAATAAGAAACTTAATAACCCGTGCATTATGTCAGTTGTCAATAAATAAATACATACATTTATAATTAATACATCTTTCCAGATGCTTACTGTTCAAATGTTTGCTCAAATACATATTTAAGTGCGTATAGCTATATAATATTATCTCTTTGTCTCCAGATTGCAATCTCACAGCACAGGAGCAGGTCTACAATTACCGGCACTCACGGGCAAGGAGTGTCATAGAGGCTTTTGGCATCCTGGCAGCGCGATGGAGGATCCTTGGCCGACCATTGGAGTGCCTACCAGATAAAGCTGTGGACATTGTGAAGACGTGCATTGCCCTTCACAACGTTCTGACCTGCACTGATGCGGCCAGTGTTCCTACGGCCAGATACATATCTCCAACCACTGCGTCTGGAGAGAATGGAGGAGACAGGTGGAAGGAGACAGCAACCTCCAGGATCCAGGCAGACTGTCAAAGGCTAGAGCTTCTCATGCTGCGCAAATCATGAGAAAAGACTTTAGTCAATATTTTCAAACACCACAAGGGCTTGTGCCATGGCAGGGAGACATGGTCCGGAGGGGACGTTTATATACTTAATGTTTTATACTTAATGTTAGTTTTTTTTTTTTTAATATGAGAGTTTATCAAATATGTATTAATCGGGGCATATCAGAGATGTATTATTCTGGGTACATTAATTCATTTTTGATTGACATTGTTATTAAGAATTTGAATAATTATCTAAATAAATGCTCAAACCTTAGAGTTTATGCCTGCTAATTTAACACATGTTGAAAATGCCCACAATAAATTTAACAAATATAAATACTGAACAATAACAGAATTAATATTATAAATAAATATAGAATCTAAAACAGGAACAAATGGAAGCCAACGAGAACAATAAAAAATCAGGGCAGTAATCTCAATGTCAAAATATTTACATCCACATTTAAGTAAATAATATCTTAAAATATGTGCATTCACATTTATAAATAAATAAATAATGTCAATCTCAAAATATTTGCATTCACATTTTTATATACAGAAATTATGAATCTACTCTTCAGTATTCTTGTTGTCCATCTCATGCATGATATTTTGTATCTTCCACTTAAACTCCACCAGCAGATCTGGTGGTAGTGCCCTCGTGAAGTCAGCTACATGGGGAACATATCTGCCACACGGATCCATCAGCTGGAGCATGGCATCCCTCCGCTGACGCCCTGCCTCCATCGCTGCCTCACTTCAGTTCTCCTCTGCTCCAATGTTGCAAGAACAGCCTCAAAATTATTATCTGATGAACCTCGCTTCCTCTTCTGTGACCTTGGAGCTGGGTCTGCAGGTTATGATGGGGAAGATGGTACAGATGGAGGAGGTGCTGAAGGTGGCATGAGACTGCTAGAAGTTGCAGCAGCAGGTTGTGGCAGTCCACAGGACTGTGTAGCTGCTGATGGAAGAACAGTCCTCCCTAGATCCGCCAAACTGATGGTGGAGCACTCCACGCCTAGAGAGGATGGTCCCTCCTCAGGGTCTGACTCCATTTCCTCAAAATTAAAAGGATTAAAACAAGTGTTAAAAAAATCCCCCATGATATTAATTGCTATTCCTATTAGACTCACTATTGGTGTATAGCTGTCATCAATTTAATTCCTCCACTGAGAAACCAATAAACCTTAAGATTTACTTAAGGTGTTTAAACAACGTATGTACAATACATATCTAATCCTACAGCGCCATCTACTGTTGAAACCAAAGATAATTTCATGCTTGATACAATAGTATTTAGCGGATATTGTTTACTATAGGCAATAAATTGCGCAAGACGGGATCATTTGCAAACTATTGGACATTAAATTTATATTATAGCCTTTAACATCAGCTCGTTTTTTCGGTCTTTCACACACGCCCCTCAGTAGTTAAAGTGTAGTTAACGTTACCTCCGTTTGACTAATAATAGTCATATTGCTGGCAGTTTCTCTGTGTTTTATGTGGCTGTCCAGCCACTGCAGTGATGTGAAGAGGGACAGGACAAGATTCCGTCCTCCTGCGTCGCCACTTTTCTTCGACTTGATCCTCTGTTTTGCCTTCACAAACTTGTCACGGAGATTTCGCCACTTTTTTCGGCAGATATTTTCGTCCGTTTCTAAAAGACTTGCGATCTCCTTCCACGAGTTGTTGGCCATTTGGTGGTCCTTGTACTCCTTCATAGATGTATTATATAAATGTTCATATTTGCGAACCTCCTCGGCCAGCTGTTCCTCAAAACAATCCATCGCTTCCTGACAGCTCTCAAAAATTCCGCCCTGAATCGTCTAGGAAATTTACCCCGCCCATTTTGAAAAACTAGCCAATCAGAGCCTAGTTGACGCACAGCCCTGCCGAACAAAGCTCTGCTCAGCTGATGTGCCAAGAACAAGCTGCGAGAACAGCCGAACAAAGGCTGTAAGAACAAAATGATGTAATTTTGTTCTTACAGCCCGAGACGCACGAACAAAGTTTGTACTTATGAAGTATGAATTGGCCTTAAGAGTGAGACAAAGCTTTTAAAAGAAACAGTCATGCTCACTTTAAGGGTGTTAAATTTATAATCAAAACTGAATATTAGGCCTGTCACAATAATTACTACACTGACTTATCGTTCAATATATAATAGAAAGAACAACACATTTTGGCCCCTAATATTTATCGTCTGTACACTTCCCAGCAGGATCAATGGTATTTTTCAGACATATAATAATATTTGAGATGTAGAGAGTAGAATAAATAATGTATATGACTATCTATAGATCCCAACTAAGTACTTAAATGTTTACATCTGCTGTTTATTTGTTGCAATTCCTGTTTTTGACAATAATTTATCTTTAGAAAAGTCAATAATCCTGCCTAATCCACAATTGTGATTAACTGTGGGACCAAATCTGAGTAAAATGCCAACTGTTCTTTGACTATGCTTTATTCTTGCTACTCTTAAAGCTATAGTTGTACAATAATGTCTTCCAGGACTCCAGCTGCAGGCCATAAAGTAGTGGGCAAAAATATTTCCATTTTATTTATGTAACAGATTCAACAGTGGAAAAATCCTAACCAGGCCATCACAAAGACATTTATCCATCCATCGCTCAGATTCAAAATGTCTTTCAAGTCCAACGGTTCTAACGCTGTAAAAATGTCATCATCATTTCAATTAAAGAGCTTAATAACAGGGAACAGACGATGATTTAACAGGACACCCACAGTTAGGACTGCAATTAACGATTCAAGTGTATTATTGATGTAGATGTTTATTCTTTTTTGACATTTTGTTTTAATTAGGGCTGCACCATTAATCGAAATTCACTTGAAATTGCAATTTGAATGGATAAGCAAATCGCAAAGGCTGCAATTTTTGAAGTGCAATCATTCCCTGAACAAACAATAAAATATTCCGTTTTATTCTGCATGAAACCTGCAAACCCTATTGTTATGATTTGTTAAAACATCTTCTGAAAGTCACCCAGTCACCCGCGACCCCGGACAGGAACAAGAGGAAGAAAATGAATGAATAGAAGGAATGTTCTGAAACAAGCAACATCAATGCGACTAAAAGTGACAAAAACGCGACTAAAACTGACAAAAACGATACTACAACTTTTGCACCATTGCAAACAGTGAGGTCATGGGACGAGGAGCTCTAAACAAGAGGCGTGTTCAGGCCAAAATATGAGGTGGAGTGAAGCAAATGTAGGACGGGGTGTGATGCATTCTGTGAATGGCCAGAATCGTAACTAATAAACTTCAAAACTAATGCAGTGAAAAACATAACATGGGAAACATCTCGTGGAGTCGTGTTACTATCGTCATATGGACCAGACAATCCTAATAAAACAAACTTAATGGGCACAAATAACCAAAACAATACTTTACACAATAATGAATATAGTGCAATTAAGACAGTCTGCCTTAAATAGCTTTAGCTGAGTTTAGCTGAATTTGGTAAAAATCTCATGTTCAAGAGTCTTATTGTAAGTTATAAGTGTATTATTGATTATTCTTTTTTGATATTGATTGATTTAATAGACCCTTTAAAATGTGATGTCATCAAAATTCCAGAATGGAGGCAAAATGAAATTGACTGTTTATATATATATATATATATATATATATATATATATATATATATATATATATATATATATATATATATATATATATATATTAGATGTACCAGATTAGATGTACCGCTCCTTGAACCGCCACCTTAACGTGGTGGAGGGGTTTGAGTACCCGAATGATCCTGGGAGCTATGTTGTCGGGGGCTTCATGCCCCTGGTAGGGTCACCCATGGCAAACAGGTCCTGGGTGACGGGTCAGACTAAGAGCGGTTCAGAAGCCTCTTATGGACGAGTGTAAAACCAAGGGCGTGTGCGTCGCCCGGACTGGCGTCACACGGGGCCCCACCCTGGAGCCAGGCCTGGGGTGGCGCTTCGGCGGCGGCGTCTGGTGGCGGGCCTTTCCCCACGGGGCGGTCGGGCACAGCCCGAAGGAGCGACGTGGGGCCGCCCTCCCGTGGGCCCACCACCTGCAGGAGGATCCATAAGGGGCCGGTGCAAAGAGATCTGGGTGGCAGTCGAAGGCAGGGGCCTCGACGACCGCATCTCCGGACACAGAAACTAGCTCTGGGGACATGGAATGTCATCTCGCTGGGGGGGAAGGAGCCTGAGCTCGTGCGGGAGGTCGAGCGCTTCCGACTAGATATAGTCGGCCTCACCTCCACGCACAGCCTGGGCTCTGGAACCCGTCTCCTCGAGAGGGGCTGGACGCTCCATTTCTCTGGCGTTGCCCGCGGGGAGAGGCGGCGGGCTGGTGTGGGCTTGCTCATAGCCCCACAGCTCAGCCGCCACGTGTTGGAGTTCACCCCGGTGAACGAGAGGGTCGCACCCCTCCGCCTTCGGGTGGGGGACAGGCCGAACAACGGGGCAGAGTACCCGGCCTTCTTGGAGTCTCTGGGAGGGGTACTGGACAGTGCACCACCCGGGGACTCCGTTGTTCTACTGGGGGACTTCAACGCCCATGTGGGCAACGACAGTGACACCTGGAGAGGGGTGTCGGGAGGAACGGCCCCCGATCTGAACCCAGTGGTGTTCAGTTATTGGACTTCTGTGCTAGTCACAGCTTGTCCATAACGAACACCATGTTCAAGCTACAAGGGTGTCCATCAGTTCCACGTGGCACCAGGACACCCTAGGCCGAGGTCGATGATCGACTTTGTTGTCGTGTCATCTGACCTTCGACGTGTCTTGGACACTCGGGTGAAGAGAGGCGGAGCTGTCAACTGATCACCACCTGGTGGTGAGTTGGATCCGCTGGCGGGGAGGAAGCCGAACGACTTGGTAGGCCCAAGCGCATCGTGAGGGTCTGCTGGGAACGTCTGGCAGAGCCCTCTGTCAGCAGGGTTTTCAACTCACACCTCCGGGAGAACTTCTCCCAGATCCCGGGGGAGGCTGGAGACATTGAGTCCGAGTGGACCATGTTCTCCACCTCCATTGTCGATGCGGCAGCTCGTAGCTGTGGTCGCAAGGTCTCTGATGCCTGTCGCGGCGCCATCCCCGAACCCGGTGGTGGATACCGGAAGTAAGGGATGCCGTCAGGCTGAAGAAGGAGGCCTACCGGGCCTTGCTGGCTTGTGGGACTCCTGAAGCAGCTGACAGGTACCGGCAGGCCAAGCGTGCTGCAGCCCGTGCTGTTGCAGAAGCAAAAACTCGGGATTGGGAGGAGTTCGGGGAGGCCATGGAGGAGGACTATCGGTTGGCCTCAAAGAAATTCTGGCAAACCGTCCGACGCCTCAGGAGGGGGAAGCAGTGCTTCACCAACACCGTTCTGATGCGGGTGGAGAACTGTTGACCTCGACTGGGGATGTGGTTGGACGGTGGAAGGAATACTTTGAGGATCTCCTCAATCCCACTGTCACGTCTTCCGAGGAGGAAGCAGAGGCTGAGATCTTGGAGGCGGACTCATCCGTCATCCTGGCTGAAGTCACTGAGGTGGTTGGCAAGCTCCTTGGTGGCAAGGCTCCGGGGGTGGATGAGATCCACCCTGAGTATCTTAAGTCTCTGGATGTTGTGGGACTGTCTTGGCTGACACGTCTCTGCAACATCGCGTGGCAGTCTGGGACGGTACCTCTGGACTGGCAGATCGGGGTGGTGGTCCCTCTGTATAAGAAGGGAGACCGGAGGGTGTGTTCCAACCACAGGGGGATCACACTCCTCAGCCTCCCCGGTAAGGTCTATTCCAGGGTACTGGAGAGGAGAATCCGACCGATGGTCGAACCTCGGATTCAGGAGGAGCAGTGTGGTTTTCGTCCCGGTCGTGGAACACTGGACCAGCTCTATACTCTCCATCGGGTGCTCGAGGGTTCATGGGAGTTTGCCCAACCAGTCCACATGTGCTTTGTGGACCTGGAGAAGGCATTCGACCGTGTGCCCCGGGGCGCCTTGTGGGGAGTGCTCCGGGAGTATGGGGTCCGGGGCCCTTTGTTAAGGGCTGTCCGGTCCCTGTATGACCGGAGCAGGAGCTGTGTTCGCATTGCCGGCAGTAAGTCAGACCTGTTCCCTGTGCATGTTGGACTCCGCCAGGGCTGCCCTTTATCACCGGTTCTGTTCATAGTTTTTATGGACAGAATTTCTAGGCGCAGTCAGGGCGTGGAGGGCGTCCAGTTTGGGAACCACAGGATCTCATCTCTGCTGTTTGCAGACAATGTCGTCCTGATGGCTTCCTCAGACCAGGACCTGCAGCATGCACTGGGACGGTTTGCAGCCGAGTGTGAAGCGGCTGGGATGAGGATCAGCACCTCCAAATCCGAGGCCATGGTTCTCGACCGGAAAAAGGTGGCTTGCCCTCTCCGGGTGGGTGGAGAGTCCTTGCCTCAAGTGGAGGAGTTCAAGTATCTCGGGGTCTGGGCGCTCCCTTAGAGATAGGGTGAGGAGCTCAGTCACACGGGAGGAGCTCAGAGTAGAGCCGCTGCTCCTCCACGTCGAGAGGAGCCAGCTGAGGTGGCTCGGGCATCTGTTCCGGATGCCTCCTGGACGCCTCCCTCGGGAGGTGTTCTGGGCATGTCCCACCGGGAGGCGGCCCCGGGGTAGACCCAGGACACGCTGGAGGGACTATGTCTCTCGGCTGGCCTGGGAACGCCTCGGGATCTCCCCGGAGGAGCTGGAGGAAGTGTCTGGGGTGAAGGAAGTCTGGGAGTCCCTGCTCAGGCTGCTGCCCCCGCGACCCGGCCCCGGATAAGCGGAAGAAGATGGATGGATGGATATTAGATGTAAATTCTACTGGTTTTAAGAGTTTGTGTTGGGAAAAAGCAACACATTTGAATTTCAGGGTGCAGGGTTGCTTTTCTATAACAACAATGGACAAAATACAGTTTTCTAGCCTTAACATTGTATTTTAGCTTCAAAAGAATCTAATTTATGGAACAGTATCTAATGTATCTCTAGATAAAATAAAAAATGATTGTGGGCTCAACATTTCTGTGAGTATTTTTCCAGTAAAACCCTGGATAAATCTGGATTGTTCCTTCATCAAAAAAGCAAAGAGTTCATCATAATTTCCTAAAACATAATGTAAAATACAATAATACATGTGTTTAAAGCAGCTCTGATGTCACTCACACGTGTCTGAGGCTTTTACTGACACTAAATCATCTAAATTGTTCATTATTCGTGACATTCTCCAGTGAAATCCCATTATGTTCCACTTCACTTTTGCCTCCGCTCTGGTATTTAGAATGTTTTTCTTTAAAAACTTTTAAAGGGCCTATAATGTTGCCGTCTTTGTTGTAAAAGGTCTTCTGACATGTGTTTTAGAGTCTGTAAAGCCCAGTTAACGATTACGATCATCAATTCTTATTCATAGTCGACGTACTGTTGCCGCCGTACTCTTTACTGTCATTTACATGGCGAGCATAACAGTTGCATAACACACAGAGCGTTCTCAGTACATCCTCTGCATTCTTCAGCCTCCACCTTCCTACTCCTCCTTTGCATCAAAAAAAGAAGCACATTTGTCCTATCGCCTGAACAAACTTAGATTTTAATAAGTTTAGTGACTTTCTTGGCGACTAAAACAAATCCGTGGAGCCTGTTTCTCATTAGGTTTTGAGTGACACAGTCTGGTCTCTGCAGGAGGCCGGCCCAGACCTCCAATAACAGACTTTAGACGAGAAATGCCTTCAAACGGGAGCCGTCCGAGCGCTCAAAACACGACAGCGACCTCCTCCAAAGTTCAATTATCTGCATGAATTTAAAGAATTTCCCTTTGATGATGAAGTAATAAACACACAAACCCAAATGACTAGGGTTGTAGTCTTTTAGTCGATTAATCAGTCGATGGTATCTTACTCGACCAAGATTTTTATTAGTCGTCAAATTATTTTATTGATATCAAATTATTATAAAGTGAGTTAGTTGAAGATTTTGGAGTGTTAATGTATAAATACACTGTCTCCAAGTACTTTTCTGTGTAAATAGTAATATATAATAGTAAATACAGTTGTGGTCTTTTGAGTGCAGTTTGGGTCAGTTTTGTTATATTTTGCCACACTCCCTTTTAGTCGACTAATCGGTCGATGGGGCAGGTCTCTAGTCGACTACAGACCTACAAATGACAATGTAATAAGCTGCTCAGATAAGTTTGGAGAAAAGAAGTGTTATTAAACGGCCCTAAGGAGCAGACGAGATCTAAACCAAAGACAGACAGGAACAACATGATCAAGATAAATATGAATGTCTCCAATACTTTTACGACTGAAAGTGGCCTACAATGATGCTGTAAGACTTTTGTTAAAAAAAGCCCAGATGGACCAGCGCCACAGAACTGTTGGTGTCTTCAAGAGTCAATACACTGCTCGCTGTTTTAAGACAACTAATGCATAAATGTATGTATCGTCTGAACAATTCAGAAAATGTTATGTTTTTATCGTTGTCTAATCTGCTATTCCTCTCAGCTGTGGACACACTGATACAGTTGTCTCCTGAGAGGTTAGGGGCCTCTTATTGTTGTTGCTTTTTTTATGTTTTATATTGTCTGTTTGTTTGTCTTTTTACTATGGACCACGAGTTCACAATAAAGATATCTATATAATATTATATCAGAAATTTAAATGTGCTTGTTGGTAGAGCTATAATATTTTTCTGGCCATTATTGTGATTACGATTTATGTTCTAATAATAGGATTCTGTTCAAAGTTCACATTGTAAACGTGTCCAGGAGGATATTTTGTTGTTTGTGGAGGAAAATCAAGGTTCAAGGTTTCATTATTTGTTTCCCTTGGGAGAAATTTTGTTTGGGAGAAAACATGGTACGATCTTTGCAGTTTGCTAATTGCGTCCATTAAATTCTCATTTTGATTTGATGGCAATTAATCTTGCAGTTTTACTTGTTAGAGTCTTGGTTGAGGTTCAAGTATCACACAGTTGTGATTGAACTCTAAAGGTAACTGCAAAGTGCTGAAATAATTGGCTTTTCAACTTACGGTCCAAATCAGGCCCGCCGAGGGACATGATCCGGCCCTCAACCCATCTTCAAAAATATAGAAAATATTTTATCTCTTGTTATTGGTTTAGACCTGGTTTAGTCTTGGTTCAGACCTGGTTCAGTCCTGGTTCACACCTGGTTCGGTCCTGGTCCAGTTCTGCAGATGTTGCTAAAGCCTTTCATATTACATTAATTCGTAATTCAAAGTGCTGGACATGTTTCTGGCCCCGAGGAAAAAACATCTGAAAGCTCTGGCCCTCTGTGACATAAAGTTGAACAGCCCTGATTTATAGTCTGTATTGTCCAGAAAAAGTTATTTTAATAGTCGACTGGTCACAGTTTTTACAAATAACTGCTGCAGCCCTTGTAAAACCCAATAGTTAATGTATATACACCATGCTCTGACATCACTCACATTTATCTGAGTTGTTTTAATTTGCCAAAAACACCTTATTTTTCATATTTTGTAATAATCTGTGGCTAATCCTAGTTTCTCCACTGAAATCACATCACATTTCACTTCACTTTTGCCTCCATTCAGAAATGTTGACTGTTTATGATCACAAACTTTCATGGCAACTAAAAATACTCAGTGACCAGCTACTTTTTAACGAATCTAAGTAGACAGCAAGCAACGGAAATACGTTAATTACACCAATAATCTCCGGTATCCAGCAGATGTTTTCGTGTCAACATGAAGCAGCTTTTCCCGGATTGGTGACACTGTGCCTGGGCTGTCAAAGTTGCAGAGCTCGCTTGCCTTTTTTCTGCCTTTTCTGCATCAAAAACAATAGAAATCAAGTATTTGCCCTCATTTTTGGTTAAAATCCTGCACACATTTGGGATAAACGCGGTGCGACAGAAGCGTCACGTTCAATTCCGGCCGGTTTTTCGTGGTTAAATGGAACAAAAGCTGCTGAACTATGTTAACGATTTCATTAAAACATTCTAGATGTTGCTTGTTCTGGTACATTGGAAACTATTACTATCTATCTATTAGAATAGATAAAGTAAAAACTTCTGGGCCGCTGGGCCCATATCTTCATTGTGGCATTTCATCACAGCAAACAGATTTGAATTCATTACTCTATATGTATGATCCAGATTCTAAATATCTCTGCAAGTAAGTACATAGTTGTGGTGAGGATAGGGGAAGGTGCACTCAAGATTCAGGTGCAGATTACTGTAAGGAAGGAATGGTTGTAAGCATTTTAAGTGAATCTGCATAATATGTCTTCTTAAATACAGCTTACTAATGACTTGCATTAGACTGGCTTTTCTTTTTTTCTTAAGCTTATGTTTTTGAATCATTTGCTATTGTTTACAGCTTTCAGCAGAAGAGTAATGACATTTTTAATCAAGAAAACTTTAATACAATTGTTATCCAAATAAAACAAACAAAATGTGTATATACATAAATAAATATATAAAAATAAATGTTATAGTAGAATTGCTAACGTGGAAAACAACAAACGTATGTTATCAAAGTGCATCCTCATGTTCAAATGATCAGTACTACAGTGTATTTCTTAATCATTGTTGCTTTGGCTTGGGTAAAACTGTAATTATTCTTTGTTTTTTGTTTTTTTGTGGAGTAATAATAATTCATGGGTGTCGGCTGCAACATTTTGAGGACTCTTTTAAGATATAATATTTTGTTTTAAAAAATTGATACAACAGAGGACTTCCGGGTGAGCGATGTAGGAGGCAGCAGCGTGGGTTTCCTGCTGGACGGAACCGTTCAAAATATTAATTTAAACTCCACAAAACAACAGCTTCAATTCATACATTGTTATAAAGATGTCTTCGGCTTTGAAAGCAGGTAAAGGCGGTGTTAAAAAAGACTCGGCAAAGCAAGAGAAGAAAGAGACTATGCTAGCAGGCAGCGTGGCTACTAGCTCAGCTAATGAAGCTAAGCACGAGAAGGGCGACTACGCCACATTGCTCAAGAACTTCTGCGGGATCTGAGAGCCGAAAATCTTAAAGAACATGGTAACACACGGGCCTCTATACAAAAACTTGAAACGTCAATATCTCAAATGAACAGTTGGATTGAGACAACAAAAGAACAAATAATAGAAATGGAGTCAGGCATTACAAAAAATGACAACAGAGGGCTCAGACACGAGAGGGCGCTGCGGTATCTCATTAAAAGAGACGCCGAAATGACAAATAAATATGAAGATTTACAGAACAGGCTGCGGCGAAATAATTTAAGAATATACCAGGTCCCAGAAGACACAGAGGGCAGAGACATGAAAACGTTCCTGAAACAACTCTTGACAGAGTCGTTGAAACTTCCACCGGACAAGGATCTGAACATAGAACGAGCTCACCGAGCCCTTACCGACAAACCTAAAGGACCAAAAGTACCCCCACGCTCGATTATTGTGCGCTTTCTCGACTTAACAGTAAAAGAGCGCATTTTAAGATTAGCATGGAGCCAAGAAGTAAAATTTCAAAGGTCTACGCGATATTCTTTGACAATGACTATTCACGGATTTACAGAAGAAGAGGAATGACATACGTCGAGTCATTAAACAACTGAAGGACAAGGGAATACGAGCCAGGTGTCCATACCCAGTGCAAATACGGATGGCAACAGAGACGGGAGAGAAGGTGTTCAAGACCCTGGTTGACGCAATCCCCACACTGCAGGATCTGGGCATTAAGGTTCAGATAGAAGAGTGGGAAGTGCTTCAACGTGAACTGACCAAGGATCAATGGCAAATACGTGGATCCACCCGCGATCGACAGAAAAAGAAAGAATGTGGCGTCACTCACGGGCTGATCTGAAGATATTCATTGAGGATGAGTAAAGTACTGTTTCTCATAAAGTGTGAACAATAGAAAAAGTATAGTTATTGCTAAGCTACATTTAAACTGTTTAGTTCTTATTTGTTTGTTGGAGTTTAAACATATTGTGTGAAAGAAAAAATAGGTTCTGTGTTCGGGGAATTTCATATAACTGTATCGCTCTAAGCTTGAAAGACAGGCAAGAGCTCTCCCTTGATTTTGGGAAGTGAGTGTGAGCTCTATGGCACACAGTGCATTATCCCCAGGGAGGTACAGCCTCACCTCTCTGTCCAAATATCATCGGGAACAGGTTGCCAAGATGGTGTCAAGGTGGCCTGTGGGTTTTTTGGAAGTTTCTAACTTTAGTTGTATTTGGATATGTTCTGATTTGTTTGATCTTGTTTTGATCTGTTCTCTTAACTCATTGGTAGATGTACTAAACTCAAAAGTAAAAGGAACATTTACAGAATTTAAATTAATATTGTCCTGTTACCTATTACTAAAATGACAACTCTAAAAGGCATTAGTTACAACATTAACGGTCTTAATAACCCAATTAAACGGAAAAAACTATTGATGGAAAAAACAAGTTTCCATTGCATTTATCCAAGAGACTCATTTATCGACTACTGAGCATAAAAAATTAAAAAGGGATTGGGTAGATCTTGTGTGTAGTGCTTCCTGTCCCGCTGGTAAAAAGAGAGGAGTGGCAATACTCTTTAATAAATCAGTTTATTTTACTAAAACAAAAGAGATAGCTGATGATGAAGGTAGATATGTGCTGGTTGTGGGATCAATCTCAGGATCAGAAGTGACACTTTTGAATATATATGGACCAAATGAAGATAATCCTCAATTCTTTAAAACTATAGCCTCACTCTTAGCTGAGAATGCTACAGGAATGATATTAATAGCTGGAGATTTTAATTGTGTCCCTAATCCTAAAATTGATAAACTGCCTCAGGATCTTGGTCCACTTCCTAAAAAATCTCAAACACTGGTTGCACTACTGAATGAAATGGGTTTGGTAGACACATGGCGTTATTGCCATCCTAGGGAAAGAGAATTTATTTTTAGATCTGGAGTACATGGAAGTTATTCTCGTATTGACCTAATTTGTATCTCAAAACAGGATGTGGGTAGAATTGAAGTATGTAGTATTGAACCGTCTACGATTTCAGACCATGGGCCAGTAATTATTGAGTTGAAACTGAGTAATACAAGGATTTTTAAGTATTGGCGACTTAATGTATCACTGCTTTCTGATCCCACCTTTCTGGAGAGGATAAGCAGTGAACTGAAAAATTATTTGGAGTTTAACAATGATGGAAACGTGTCACCCTCAATATTATGGGATGGGGCAAAAGCTGTAATAAGGGGTAAAATAATTTCTCTATCAACTGCTTTGAAGAAACAGCGACTTCAATTACAACTAAACTTGGAAAAGGACATAAAATTTTTTGAAAAGAAACATCAAGAATCGGGTAACAAGGAAGATTTGAAATCCCTTGAGAAATCTAAAGAAGATTTAAATAGATTATTGACATATAAAGCAGAAGGTGCACTTAGATTTATAGGTCGAACATATTATGAAATGGGAAATCGGGCAGGAAAATTATTGGCATTCCAACTGCGCAAATTGAATTCGAGCAGAGTTGTAACAAAAATTAAACACCCACATACAAACTTAATGACTCAACAACAAGATATTGCAAATGCCTTTGCTGCATATCATAATGATCTATATCAAACACAACAATTGGACAATAAGAAGGAAAAGATTGAACAAATTTTAAGAAATCTTAAACTTTCTAAACTATCCCATGATGAAGCAGAAGATTTGACATCCCCAATAACTGAAAGAGAAATTATTAATGCCATTAAAACCTTGAAAAATAATAAAACCCCAGGCACTGATGGATACTCAGGGGAATTTAATAAACACTTTTCTTTACAATTAGCACCAGTCCGTCAGAAGCTATTGTCTCTGTTATACACAAAGAAGGTAAAGATCCAACACAATGTAGCTCGTATCGGCCAATTAGCTTGCTATGCAATGATTTCAAAATTCTGACATCCATAATAAACAAAAGAGTGCAAAAATACACCACAAAACTTGTTAACTAAGATCAGACAGGATTCATTCCTGGACGCCAAGGTAAAAATAATATAAGAAGAACGCTGAATTTACAATCTATTGCCACAGAAAGAAAAGACCCCTCAGTATGCTTCTCGGACTAGATGCCGAAAGGCATTTGACAGGAATAGATTGGCTATACTTAGAAGAGACTTTAAAATATATGGGTTTCAATGATAAATTCATACAATGGCTAAGAGTATTGTACAAGGATCCCAGATCCAGGGTGAGAGTCAATGGCTTTTGTTCACATTTTTTTAAAATAGGACGGGGAACACGCCAGGGTGATATGTTATCACCATCTCTGTTTGCAATCAGCATTGAACCTCTGGCACAGATGATTAGATTAAATCCCCAGATTAAAGGAATTGCTGATCAAAATGGGAACATACATAAGATTGCATTATTTGCTGACGATATCTTATTATACTTATCCGACCCACTAACATCGATCCCTGTTTTGGTGAATACTCTGAGGACATACGGTGAAATATCCGGCTATAAAATAAATGAGAATAAATCCGAAGCTACGATGTTGGTCGGCAACTGGCCTACACAATTGAATAAGATATCTTCTTTTCATTTAACCACAGACTGATTCAAATATTTGGGAATCACTATCACTCCTAAAAATACTGACCTATTCAAGGCAAATTATGGTAAACTAATTTCTCAACTCAAATTAGATATTGCCAGATGGGACATTTTGCCTTTGAGTTTATTGGGAAGAATTGAGTCAATACGAATGAATGTCCTTCCTAGATTTCTCTTTCTCTTTCAGTCTTTACCCATCCCAGTATTAAATAAAACATTTAAATTAATAAACACAATTTTAGTTCGACACATATGGCAGAAGAAAAGACCAAGAATCAGGCTCAAAACACTCCTTCTATCTAAACAAAAAGGAGGCCTTGCATTCCTAGACTTTAAAAAATATTACTGGGCTTCCCAATTACGAGCAGTGATACATTGGATTGAAAATGATCAAGAGACAAGATGGGTAGAAATAGAGCAAAATTCAGTACCAAATGTTCCACTTCGAACTTTAGTATTTCTGGGTAAATCAATTTGGAAAAAGAGCAAAATTAATAACATTTGGATATGGAATACGTTAAACATATGGGATACAGTTTGGAGGAGATTTGCTGCCCCAAGCTCATTATCACGAGCCTTACCTATTTCAAATAACCCGAATTTCAAGCCTTCAATGCAGGATGTCGGTTTTAAAAGGTGGGAAAAATCAGGTTTATTGACGGTTAATCAATAATTAGAAGGGAAATATTTCAAATCATTTGCACAATTACAACAAACCTATAATCTACCCTCGAAAGACTTTTTCAGATATCTCCAAATACGACATTATGTAATTTCTCATGAAGAATGGGAAAAACTTCAGGAACCTCCTCAAGAAGTAGAAAAATACTTTATTAACCTGATTGAAAATAAATGTTCAATAAAACATTGTATATCAATGTTATATGAAACTATGGTAAAAAATATGGAAAATACATATTACGTAAAAGAAAAATGGGAATTAGAGGCCAATATAATCATTGAAGACGATGAATGGGAAAATGGTCTCTTGGATACACATGCAATTACTAATAGTCCTTCATGGAGAGAGTTTGACTGGAAGGTGAAAGTTAGGTTTTTTAGAACTCCAAAGGTGCTATCTGGCTTCTTCCCATCAGTGTCGCCACTATGTTGGAGAGGCTGTGGCAAGATTGGAGACCATACCCATATCTTCTGGGACTGTCAAAAACTACAAAAATATTGGATGGACATTCAGGAGGAAATATCTATGATACTGGGTCTGGATCTATCTCTGAACATGTCACATTGTGTATCGGGTTGTTTGTCTATAGAACAGATGATGATGACTGAAGAAAAACTGTACATTTTAAAAGTCTTGTTGCTGGTTGCCAGAAAAATGATAACTGTCTCATGGAAAAATGTCTTACCACCAACACTGAAACAGTGGTTGAAGCGGGTACAGGAAGTCTATATTATGGAGGAACTTACAGCACAATTGCGACAGAAAAAAGACTCCTTCAATCGAAAATGGTTATTGGTCAGGAGATATTTAGAAAGAAAAGGACTGTTAACTCTGCCTAAAACAATGTAAATGAGTGTGCAATGTAAATCTTTCCAATGAGTGTTATATGTTCTGTTTGTTCTCGTTTGAATGTTGAAATACGACATTAATGTAAAGACATGAATCTCAATAAAGTGAGTTCAAAAAAAAAAAAAATTGATACAACAAACAGAAGCACAAAACCTTTTGTTATCCAGATCTTAAATCTCAGGTGAGTGCAGGTGCGTGTGTCTGTGTGTGTGTCTGTGTGTGCGTGCCTGCGTGTGAGTGTGTGTGTGCGCACGTGCGTGTGTGTGTGTGTGTGCGTGCATGTCTGTGTGTGTGTGTGTGTGTGTGCGTGCATGTCTGTGTGTGTGTGTGTGTGTGCGTGCCCATGTGTTTGTGTATGTGACTGTCTGTGGGTGGGTTGTTTGGTTGTGTGGGTCAGGAGGTTGGGTGGGATGTGGGGATGTGAGAATGTTTTTAATGCACTGTAAAGCACTTTGTGTTACGTTTTTATGTCTGAAAAGTGCTTAAATAAATAAAGATTGATTGATTGCCAGTAAAAAGACCCCTTTTTTTTTCTTACTTATTATTGACAGCGCTTGCTCATAACCCCCTGCTCCGTCATCACATGTTTGAGTTTACCCCGGTGAACAAGAGGGTTGCGTCCCTCCGCCTTCGGGTGGGGGACAGGTCTCTCACCGTTGTGTCGGCCTACGGGCTGAACAGCAGTGCAGAGTACCAGGCCTTCTTGGAGTCCCTGGGAGGGGTACTGGACAGTGCACCGCCCGGGGACTCCGTTGTTCTACTGGGGGACTCCAACGCTCACGTGGGCAAAGACAGTGACACCTGGAGTGGGGTAATCAGAACGAACGGCCCCCCTGATCTGAACCCGAGTGGTGTTCAGTTATTGGACTTCTGTGCTAGTCACAGCCTGTCCATAATGAACACCATGTTCTGGCACAAGGTCCGTCAGTGCACGTGGCACCAGGACACAGGCCGGAGGTCGTGTCATCTGACCTTCGGCCGCGTGTCTTGGACAGAGGGGCGAAGCTGTCAACCGATCACCTGATGGTGAGTTGAATGTGTGTGCGGGGGTGTGTGTGTGTGTGTGTGCGTGTGTGCGTGTGTGTGCATGTGGGTGTGTGTGAGCATTAACATAAAGAACAGTTTAGTAGTATGGAACAGGTCATTTAAAAAGCCTTTTTTAAAAATTCTAATTTGGTAATGAGATTTAAATTTTTGCTTCAGTTTTAACCTAACTATTGTTGTTATTTTTATTTGTCTCAAAATACATAAAATCTATGAGGAAAACCGCTCCAAGCAGGACTGCCTTCACTTTCACGTCCAAATCCATGGGGAACGAGATCCCAAAATTATCTGCGTCCGTAAATCCCTCTTGCAAAAACCCTGCCCACTGTTTGGAAATCTGCCCCACCACCGCCTCTTCATCCCGGGACAAAACCTCAAACACAACATCCGAAAAACACCTGCAATCACAGAACGGACCCTTTATCTTTAACTGCGCTCTCCGGGTGGCGTCTAAAACCGTAAATTTGGGCAAAAACGGGTGCCAGTTTTGTTTGACGTAACCTATTCGAACTCCTGGTGGACTTTGGATTTCCACTTCTTGCAGGCAGCACGGACAACAGCAAGATCCACACTTTACTGGACGCGTTATCGTCAAAATTTCATGTCCAAAATTGTCATAAACGTGTATGTTGAAAGGTCGAAGCGGTCCAAAAAACTGCATCGTGATGAAGTCGCTGTCGTCTTCTCTCGCCGTGAAAACCTGCTGCCCCAAACTGTTCTTGATGACGTAATTGTTGCTCATCTCCCAGCCGATGATCATTTCGGCGTAGTTGACTTTGGTGGGCAGTATGCGGTCGATTTGGGTGAGGTACTTTCGAGTCCGGGAGGGCAGTCCATGAGGGAGGTCGGGGCCGGCATGAAGGGGGAGCAGCGGGAGGCACTGTGTTGTACGGGGAGGAGGGCCGGCCGGGGGAAAAGGAGTGTTGGAGTGAGGATGAACCGTGTTTTGCATCCCGATGTAGTAGGGAGCGCTTTCAGCTGGGAACGCCATGGAGTTCAGCCTGGAGGAAAAGAAAGATGGAGAAACGTGAACGAAACACCTGCCACTTTAACCATATATTATATAAGAACAATCTATTTGCACTACCACATTTGCACATGGCACTGTCTGCCAACTGTACATTCTGTATATAGTCTATCTTAGTCTATTTTCTTCTTATTTTTATGCATGCCTTTTTATATATTTTTTATATTTTACTCATTGCTTTATGTTGCACCTACGCCGAAGCAAATTCCTATGTTTGTGAATTTCACTGACAATGGCAATAAACCGCTTCTGATTCTGATTCTGATTCTGAAACTTAGCTAGTTCTTTTTTCAGGGCTATTCAACTTTATTTTATAGAAAGCCAGATTATTTAGATGTTTTTTTTCTTCTGGGCCGGAAATGTGCCCAGTGTGCCAATGAAATTTGACAAAAAAAAAAAAAACAGGGTTAGGGTTAGGTTAGCAGAACAGTCAATCCAGAAGTGAAGCAGAATTTGTTAAACCCAGTCGAAACCAGGATGAAACCAGGACTAAATCAGGTTGAAACTAGGTCTAAACCCGGTCAAAACCAGGTCGAAACCAGGATGAAATCAGGACTAAAGCAGGTTGGAACCAGGTCGAAATCAGGTCGAAACCAAGTATAAAACAGGTCGAAACCAGGTCTAAACCCGGTCTAAACCAGGAAGAAACCAGGACTAAATCAGAGTAAAACCAGGTTGAAACCAGGTTGAAACCAGGTCGAAACCAAGTCTAAAACAGGTCGAAACCAGGACTAAACCAGGACTAAACCAGGTCTAAACCAGGTCGAAACCAGGTCGAAACCAGGACTAAACCAGGACGAAACCAGGAC
>CM033625.1:32718416-33035916 GCA_019453435.1 Rhinogobius similis
CGGAGAAAGCGACACCAATCGTCTTGTAAACAAATGCTCATGGAGCAGTGCTGCTGGACGTGCTCATGCACGAGGTTTGGTAGGTGTTCACTCTGGAGAAACGGGGAGGGAGGGAGGGGGAACCTTCAAAAAAAGGACTAACAGTCGCAGATTTTCAAATCGGTGAGAAATCCTCCATTCAACCTTTAACGATAATATTAAATACTTTCAACTGACACAATAACCTAAAAGCAGGATTTATCCCATTTTCTAAAAATTATGTAAAAAAACTTTGAGACTGAAACACATTCAAATAGCAAGGAATTAAACTTTTAAACTGAGTTGGCGTCTATGAAGACTGTGGCTTGAACTTTTTATTTATTCCACACTCTCCTACAGCTCAAATATTATTCTACTACAGATAAATAACAATGATCTTCACTGCAATTCACAAAGGAAGCAAACGTCGCCACGATAAATATTGAGTCCCAGTATATATTGTTTTTTCTATCATATATTGAACATAAGTCGATATTATAATTTTGTTTTCCATTTCTAAGGTTTATGTGGTGTCACTGTTGTGGTCTGATGGTTTTGTTTGATGGATGTGGACTAACAAAGCAATATCTATAAAACGATAACCTGACAAATAATGTGATTAAACTTAGTTATAATCTAAATTGCCCTAAAATACAGAAAAACAGAAGGTGCTGGAAAGAAGCTGTGTGTCTACCTTGAAGGTGCTTGAAAAGTGCTTGAATTTGATCTTTGAATAGGTTTACAAACACTGGATTTACCACCAAGCCAAGTTACAGTTTTAGTGTTAATGGGTTTAATTAAAAAAAGGAATGTCTATGTTTACTGCCCTGCTGAAACATTCCAAATTAAAGTAGCAGCTCCATGGAGAAAAGCAGGTGGTAAACCCTCCACTGGAAAAGTTACATAGTGCATCTTTAACATGCTCACGACTACAGATCACTTACAAAACTTTGTTTTAGGGTTTGTTCTTTATGCTAAAATCTATACATTTTTTTTACAGGTGCTGGAATTTATCTTATTCAAACGTCCATAACCTGGGCAGAAGCTCAGACCTACTGCAGAAGCTACTACACAGACCTGGCCCCGATCCGTTATGTATACATGTATGACCGGATGTTGTCTCTTCTACAGCCATATTATACAGGATTAAATGCTAATTCTATCAGAGTCTGGCTTGATGACCCCGTGGGGTCATGGTCCTGGTCTGACCAAATCCCTGTTTCCTCCACAAACTGGCTGAGCACATACCCTCAGTATCAGCCTCGGGCATACTCCAACTGTGTAGTGGTGGATCCCGGATAACTTTTGAAGAAAACAAGAACTGTGACTTGAGAGAAGCAGCCGCCTTCTGCTACCAGAGTAAAATCCACTGCAGTACACCAAACAATACACAATCATACATCAGTGTTGTGAAGTACGGAAACTCCACATTCAAGGAGGAAACTTGCAAAAAATTAGCATTATTATTGTATAAAAGAAAGATTAATGATTTCTTGAGATTAAGATTAGAAAGATAAGTACTTTATTTGAGATAAATGTGACAAAAACATTTATTACATACGTGATTATGTTATAAAACTAAAAGTATAATGATGAAAATTTGTTTTAAGTTAAAGATATAAAGAATGAATGACGAGATTTAAGAATCTCTCTCTGGAAATCGCGATAGTAAAATTAGTAAAATAAAATAGTCTACGTGAAAAAAAATAATGGTTTAGCCTGCTCCAGATCAATGCATTGTTGACTTGAAATTATTAATAATAAATTACAAGGTACATCACAGGATTAATAGCAATTAGCAGCAGATTAATAGCAATGTTATTAACTACTGAGACATCGGCACCTATACTTTGAATCTTTACCACAATTATTCCATTGACACATATGCCTTTATTTTATTAATTCATGTTGCTAACCTTTTATAATGAGAGAGAGAGAGAGACAGAGACAGAGACACAGAGGGAGAGAGACACCCAGGTGTGTTGATAATTGTTTTTTATCTTTATCTACACAGAGAGAATTAGGAGTTACACCACACTGAAGATGACTTTTAGCTCTGAATTAAACATGTTTGATCCAATTATCTACAAACTCCTCTTGCAAAAGGTAACTCTCCTCTTTCAGTCATTATTTTCTGTCTGTGATCAAGGATTCTTTGAAGGTCTTAATGTCAGGCCCTAAGTAAAATAATAATTTTCACGTTGGGCTAGCTTCCGGTTACCGTATGAAGTGTGGATCGTCAAATCTCGCTCCATTCATTCTCTATGGAATTTAGGCCTGTCTTGCAAGAAAAAATATAAGATCTGACCCTGCAGATCAAGTTACAGTTGGATAATTGCTGGCAAATAATAAACGTAAGTGTTTTTGTCTTAAAGCTAAAGGCTGACACAAATTAAATATAAAGCAGGCAAACTTGATTAAAAGTACATTGAATGCCAACTTGAGTGTTTTTGTGAAAAGGTTAGGTCAGTTTGTGGTGTTATTATAACAATATAAATTAAATTAAGTTGGCATTAGCTTCGGGACAAAACACAACATTTGAAGTACTTCTACCGTACGTACAGGTCTTAACATACTGCCAGTGATTATCCTGCTGTTTCTCAGACGTTGCTTTGTTTTCAGTGATTGATTGATTTTCGCTAGACTCTAACGCTAATTCCACATAAGGAATGAGTGGAGCAGGAAGTGAAGCTCACATGTGTACGGCCAGAGGAACGAGCCACTGGGCCTATATTGTCATAAATAGAGATCAAAGTCTTTTCATGGCCAAGCAGTTTCATTATTTTTTACTTTTTTATTCAGAGCAGCTAATTTTCCCAAATTGTATGAATTAAAATTATAAATGCAAATAATCTATATAGGCCCCTCCTGTGTTTCTAAACAAAACATTGCATTCCATAGCCTGGTTCTGTCGAGACCCGGCTGCCTTACCTGCCCCACAGCCCTAAACTTCACCAAATAAACTGTTCCTAAACCTAACCCTAACCTAACCCTAATTGTGAAAAATATATTTTAAAAAATCAACTTTTGCTAGCATAGCCACTAAGGCAGCTGTGGCATAAGTGGGTTGGGGAAAAATTAAGCGCCTGGTACTATTCCATGTATTAGTGCTAATGCATTTTCAATGGGAGAGTTATGCCTAGTGTACACTGAGTCCAGTCCAGTCCAGTCGCGGTCCAGGACCCGCGCGGGTCACTTGCAGATTGCCTGTCACACCAGCTCCGGTTCACTGCGGTCCGTTTTTGACGAAAGTCACGTAGATTCACGTGGTTTCGTGCGAGAGCACTCGTCAAATGACATGAAAACCGCGCCAGACCGCTTCGGGGTCCGGCAAAAATAGACTTCTTGCGGATTCTTTCCGGAGACCCGCGCGGCTGCCGGACCCACGGCCGCAGAGCTCCGAGGTCGGTGTGACAGCAAGCATTGATTTTAAGCACTTTCTAAGCAGTGTTGCCAGATTGGGCGGTTTTCCGCCCAATTGGGCTCCTTTTGTTGGCTTCGGGCGGAAAAAAATAGCGTTGGGCGGGTGCATATATTTTGGGCTATTTTTGGAGATCTCAGGCGGGAATTTGAAAATGCAAAATAGATTAATACCTTCATAAATATTTGTGTATTATTGATTGAGTTGTTGATAGAATATTAAATAGAATAGAATAAATTACAGAAATTGAATATTGAATAGTTTGCAATAGTGACATTGGTTGTGCTGGTTGTCAGTCAAAATGTCTAATCGACCTCTGATTGGATGGAAACAATAAACACCGGCTCAGTCGCACCCTCGGTTTGGCGCTGGGTCCTGCTTGTCTATGGTCCTGCTTAACGTTTAGGGTTTAAGGCGAGGTCAGTTTATCTCACGGCTGGAGAGGAGATACAGGATTTAAAACAAGATTTCCAAATGGGGGAAATACAAGAAAGTATATTGGAAGTAATGGGAGAACCAGCCCGAGCTGAAAATGTGGATTGCCCCAGTTCTGGAGAGTCCAAAGCATGCTACACGTATTACAATTCTGATATCCAGTTTGCATGGGACTAAAGTCTATATGACAAGTTCTCATTATATTCAAATTATGGCTTAGTTTGGTGGGAAGGTAAATATTTAGCAGTTTTACATTTTTGAAGTACAGTTCCAGAAGAAATTTTGATTAATAAAAGTTTAAAATTACAAGTGTGTGTCATCAAAATGTGACCTACAGTTGAAAATAAATAGACAGTTAACACTATAAATGTTATGAAGATTGTCAAACAGATGACAAAATAGGCAAAATGTGTAGTAAAATCTTAAATAAAATCATATTCAGTATATATTAGTCAAACATGTCTAACCTGTCAACTTTAAACGCACCACACAATCAGATGGTGGTATTGTATAGTTGCCAAATAAGGAGGGCTAAGGGCCCGACTTTGGTCTATATGTTTATCTGGTGTATGCCGTTGGTTTGTTCATAATTTTACGGTTGCAACTGTGCTTTGTATGCCATTTAAATAGTAATTTTGGAAAGTTTATAATTTGGGCTGGTTTTCATTGATTTTGGCGGGTTTTATGTGGACTTTGGGCTGGAAACTGTCAGTAAAATCTGGCAACACTGTTTCTAAGTCTTGCGCACGGGACCCGCGCGGGTTCCGAACCGGAGCCGGACCGGAGTCAGTGTGCATCAGGCGTTAGCATTAGCCTCCAAGCATGGCAAACTATGAAAATCCACGGCTGTTTTGGCGACTAACAGACACTTGACCACACACGAGTAACACCAGAGCAGAGTTAGAAAACATTACCACGTGTTAGCGATTTACCACAGAAATTAGCAAACATGCTAATAGCCTTGTGACAAACATTTCTTTCCTAAGTCTGCCGTTATTCTGGACAGTAAAGCACCAAAAACAGTGGGCCACAACAGTTTGACAATTAAATATATGATTTGTTTCAGCAAGTGCCACAAATCCTACAGTAATAAGTGAACGTTAGCAACTAGAGGTTGAAGTTAGATATTGGTTCATGTCAGACAAGTGACCTGTGCCACCCACAGCCATCTTGTTTCTGGGCGCTAATGTAATCAAATGTAAACTCCAAAGAAAATCTGCATAAACTGCTCAAATATCAGAACAGTCCTGATCTTAACTGTCAGCTGTGGTTCTGACAAATATATAACAACAAAATACAATGCACATAAGAACGGCTGCATTTTAAAACACAAATGTGGCTTTGTTGCAGCGAGTTATGTAGGAAATGCTAATAAATGATTAGCATTGGTCATTAGCTCACAGTCAGACACAATGGACTCAAAGAAATCTTTAAACAACGGAAATATGGCTTGTAAGTGTCTGAAACTTTCCCTAAACTAACAGTGTAAATATTAATTTAGTTTTTGAGTGATTTTGAGCTTTTAGTGCTTACTTTGATGAAGGTCTTTGGCTGTTAACAACCTGTTTAAAGTCATGAAAAAGCCTGACACTAACCAACACATTTCAGGCAACATTTGTGACCCAATTTTGCGTTTGTAAAAAAATCAATGTACAAACAGTAAACACTCGTTGCTCTCCATAAAAACACTGTCTCCGAGCCACCGTAATTTAAATCTATTCTTTTTTTATTTTTTAAATTTACTGCCCAGTCATAATGAATCAATAGAATGCAAACATAAAAGTACAAAGCTGCGTGCACATCCTGGTACATGCGTCAAACATGTATCAAACTATGACACACGTAGGGTTCATTAATGTCATGTAGACATTAAATAATACATGAATAGATTAAAGGTCCCATATTCTGCTATTTTGCCCTTTACACAGTCTTTTCTAAGGGCTTTGTTGATAAAATTTTGCGTTGTACAATATCCATAACATAACAGTTTCCAAAAAACACCCATTTCTTGGACTGGCCCCCCCTCCTTGCAAAAGCAAACGGCTCCCTCTGAGATCTGACCCCCCCCGAACAGAGAGCATCCTACCTTCCCCGCCCAACTCGCGCGCCTCCCCCGCCTAACTCGTGCCGAAGCCTAGAGTGGAGATAGTGCGCATGCGCCGTGTGCTCCGGTAAACAGCGATACACAAACACAGGAATAAACCTTTTATCCGTCCTGACGGTGCGTCGTGTTGAGTCCTACGTCCTGGATCTGACCTGGAGTTTGACGTGCTCCAGTACCTCAACGACGGACGTTGCCGTTTGGTAAATAACAAGCTAAGTCTTCGATCGTATCCATCGTGTAATTACTGTGTAGCATTAGCATTAGCTGTGTTTATTCTGCGGCTGCGCGCTTCCCGGAGGCGTGGCTTAAACACCGCGTGATCCTTGGTAAGCGCGTCATCCTTGTGAGGAGCCCCCGTCTGCTTGCTCAGCCGAGGGGGACAAAAAAGACAGTTCTCTAGCGAAAGCATTCGAGAATCAATCAAAAAACCACTTTGGGCACAACATACGAGGCCCAAATAGCACTGTAGGAAGGTTAAAACCTCTGAAAAGTCGATTTTGCATGTTATGGGACCTTTAAATCAATCTGCTGCTCTCTGTGACCTGCTGCTTCTCAATGTTATTAAATGTTGGTTAAATATGTTTTTTTTTCTTTGTTTAAATAGATTGGACAAATACTCAACCTAAAAGGGCCCCGAGTCATCGTGGCAGGAAAGTCTCCACTCAAAAAAGCAAATCTGGGCCCAGGAGAATGTACCATGTCATTTTAAACAGTTTTTTGTGATCATTTATGCAATTCTTTGTTGCATTTTTTTGGTTTCTGTGTTTGGATTTATTCAAATTGTGAGTGTGTGTATGTTTTAAATTAAGTTCGATGAAGAATGTAAAATTATCTTCAAGAAATTATTTAAGATTTATGGTGATTTAAGGTAAAAATGTCTTCAGGTTTCGTCTAAGCTACCTGCTGCACAAATGGTAATGATAAAATACAGGTTATAAAATGTCTGATAATTTGTCTTATAATTAGATACTTGATGGATAGTAGTTTTATGTAGAGATTACAAAGAGACAGGCCCATTTTTTGTTTTTTATATATTGTTGGTCATAAAGACATAGATCAGTAGAAATGTACTATCAATATTTATTTAAGTTACGTGTTATTGTGTGTGTAAGTGGTTAACTACTTAACAATATGAATATAAATATATAATATATTGTGTTTCAGGACATTTAAAATGGTTGCCACTATTTTAAATGAATTGTAAAAGGTGTGCTTAAATATTAAAGGACAAATATTATGCATTATTTGTACTATTATTGGCCTTTAAACATTCTCTTGACCATCTTTACTTTGACATCTCATGTTTTACAACAAAAAATTAGATGTTTTTGCAAAGAACATTAACATTATCACAGCTTTGGGAGACGCTATATTAACTTCTATCCACTGGCCTCCATCTTCCATCTGCTGGCTGCAGAGGCAATTACAAATGTGTATACACAATGGGTTGATATGTGGTTGGTATGCTAAGATATCACGCAGTTACAGTCATCGTGTTTCGAGGCAGAAAAGCTCAGAACGAGTCGGGCAAAGTTTTAAGGACTTAAAACACACCGATGGTGACAACTAAAATCAGAAAAAATGTCATTGATCGAGGGAGTTCTGCAGGAAGTGTTTTCGTGGTCGGGGAGAGAGGATTTTCTATCTGGGATTCATCAAACTAGCGTGAATCCAGTTAAATATATCTCCAGGTGTGTTTGATGATGGAACATTGTTAGAACATGATTAAAAATTCCTTGTAGCTTAATATGTGTCCTTTAAGATGCATCCTCTCTCACGGCTTGTAAGCTTCTTAGTCATAACCAAATTAAATAATGGGACAGACTTTTGCATTTATCAAATACCATGTTATTCTTCTCGTTGTCATATACAATTTGCTTTTACTTCAAGTTGGACTATATTACTGATCTCAAGAGTTTTCCATCTTTCTGTTTCGGATTAATTCCCCAAGTGCCATTTCCAGTTTGACCTCAGTGCTCTGAACTCAGTTATATCGTATTATCGATATGAAAACTTTAGTAAAATCGATTTGAAAGAAATGCACAGTCGTTGTTCCTGTCCACAAATGCAAAGATCTTTCCTCCCCCTTTTTAAAAACCAAATGGTGTGTATTTATGCTAAAATTGTCAAAGTATGTACGCCAGTGTCACCATCATGTTTGTTTTGGCACTTAGTTGCGTTTCTGTCATTTTTAGTTGCCTGGTTGTCGCTTTTAGGTGTGTTTTTGTCACTTTCATAATCAAATTAGTCATGTTTTTGTCACTTCTAGTCGCATTTTTGTTGCTTGAAGTCACAAATTTCTCACCATCATGTTTGTTTTGGTGCTTATTCACAGTTTTGTCAATTTTAGTTCTATGGTTGTTGCTTTTAGATTTGTTGTTATTCTTTGTAACGTTTTTGACGCTTTTACACAAGAAACTGAGAGAATTCAACTTGCTGGCCAGTTAGAAGTGTCTTTAAACAGACTGTGGCCAGGAAGCTTAGTCATAAATTATATTCCAAATAAACACATTCATGATTATTTTTTTCAAAGGTGAATAGGTAATTGGTAATCTTAACTTCCACATGACAAAAATGTATATAATTTTGAAATATCTTTGAGCAAGTAATGCATTTTGTGACTTCTAAAAATGATCAGATTCAACATTTTTTGCTTATTTCTCATCCAAATGCCAGATTCTACAAAAAGTCTTATTTACGAGGCCACAGTCTCTCTGGTGCCCTCAGCGCTGCCTGTTAACTTTGGCACACTTTCTGTTTTTTCAGGAAGCAATTCCCACTTCCACTTGTATTGAAACAAGCAGCTCCTACAATTTCCTCACCAACTCATTTCAGATAAAAAGTAGTTGAAACAATCACTCACAACAAGAGCTGCAGTTTGTTTGGGCTTAAAGTCTGTATGGCAGGTTCGACGACACATTTCAGTAAAACGTGGTGAACATGATTATGTTTTAAGATTTTACTAAACATTTTGCCGATTTGTCCCCAATTCCACAACTGTTACCTAGCAACCAGACTGTAAACAAGGGCTAAAATCCATTTAAATTACACAACAGTTATGATTTGACAAATAATAATACCTGATAACACCTTTATTTTGTTGAATGACAGTTTAAAGTGTCAAAAAGATGTCAATTGAGTGTTAACTGTGTCACTATTTTCAACGGTATGTCTCCTTTTGATGACATCACAGAATCATTCAATTTTAGAACTCGGTGCTACTTTCTGTAATTTTAAAGTTTTATTTGTCAAAAAAAATGTCACTTTTGCAACTTCACGGATGTAAACCTATGATAAATATTTACTACAGGTGCTCTCTCACCAAACAAAATCAGAATTAGAATAACATGAGAGCCTGTCATATGGACTTTAAATGCAAAATATATGTGCTTCTCCATTATTTTACAAAAATGTGTAGTCTGAACGCTGGTTTTATTTCTTTATAGACATGATTGCCGAGTGAATTAGCCAAGCGAGAATAGATTAAAGAGTACAGAAAGAAGAACAATGCAAATTTCTGCTAAATCATTTGTATTTGCCTTGTGCTAAAGAAATGTGATGATCCAAAACACATGGTGACATTTACTGTGTTTTAATAACAGGATTCAATTCAAAGTTCGCACTTGAAACGCTACCAAGACTGAAATATGACCAGAAAAGCTAATAAAAGAATAACATGTTTCAGAAAGTCTCTTTTTGTAGCGCTTTTGTCACTTTTAGTTGCGCGTTTTATCACTTGTAAATGTGCTTTTGTTACTTTTTGTCACGTGGTTGTCACTTGCAGATGCATTTTTGTCACTTTGTCACGTTTTTGTCATGTTTAGTCGTGTGGTTGTCACATTTAGTTTAGTTTAGTTAGCTTTTAGTCATGTTTTTGTTGCTTTCAGTCACAATTTTTTCACTTTTAGGCACTTTGTGTAAACACAGTACATAAATAAATGCACTCATGTAAACACAACCACTGTTAATCTGAAAGGAGAGAGGTTTGATTTTGTTCTATGATCGATGACAAAGGTGCCCATGTTTCACTGAAATAACTGCTTATTTGATGTGGGACGGCTTTGTCTGAGTTTGGCCTTCGATGCAGAAGATATGAATAACTGGTTCTGGTCTTTAATCATCAAACTCCAAATGGATATGACTCTGATGAAAGGAAAGAGGTGCGTGATGTTACGGTTTTGCCATCTGACTTTCAAAGGTGTCCAAAGTCTGCTTTAAAACAAGCCTAGTTTGGAGGTTTTCTTACAGAATATTCAAAGAGAACCAGTCTGGATCCCAGGCAAGGAAATATCCGTGCCATCAACTGTGCAACACTGTAAATAATGTAGACTTCAAACATGAGCATTGTCTGGGCAGCACATGTTCCTTTAGCAAATCATCAACCACTTTACTCCAGTTTTGACGTTGGAAATCTTAGTGAGAGGTCAGAACAAACTGGAATATTGTTTTGAAGAAATTTTAGACACCTTTTTGTAATAATCTGTTTTGTTTTTGCTCAGGAGATTATTTTATTTCATCGTATTCAAAACAAATACATTTATTAATTGAAAATGAAAAAATATATATATTTTTGTGTTTGGTGTGGGCCAGAGCCTTTTACATGATATAAATGCTAACACAAACAATTCCAAGTCTGTTTACGGGACAGGTCTAACCATCTCTGTATCTTAAAGAACTCGATACTCAGCTCAGTTTTCTCCGCCGGCTCGATCACTCGCCCGGCTGTACTTGAGTTTCCTCGTCGCGTCCAAAGCCTTCACAAACAGGGCGCAGTTTGAGAACAATCGGTAGCAGCTTCTCTCGTTTGGACGTTGGTATTTGAGGAATCTGCGTTGGAACAAATGGTCCACTTCCGTCGCGCTCCTACGAGACCTCCTCAAAACACACACAGGGAGGAAAGAGGATTCAAAGCCAGGATCTGCTCATTTTAGTCCTCAATCATTTAAAAAGGAACATCAAATTCACAAACTTTTAGGTTTTTGTCACTTTTTACTCCACAAAGCATGTTTTAATCATGTCCAGGAGCTGCATGTCACAGCACTTTAATGATAAGTTACTAAAAAGTTAATTAAGCATTTGATTCGCACATTTTTATTCTAAACACTAATTTAACACATAATTGGAGTTATTTGAATTCTGCAAAAGGCAAAAGCCACAATATCTTGTGTTTAACATATTCCTAGGGTTTGGCGTTATTAACAAAAATGAAATTATATTAGTCCTGGATTTGTCCAAGCATTTTCATATGTTTGTCTCTTTTAATTTTGCTTTAGTCCTGATTTTGTCCCTGCTTTAATTCTGTTTTAGTCCTGCTTTAGTCTTGGTTTTATCCCCGTTTTAGTCCACATTTTAGTCTTTAGTCCTGTTTTAGTCCTTGGTGAAGACCTAGTTTAGTCTTGCTTTAGTCCTGTTTTTGTCCCTGGTTTAATCCTGTTTTTGTTCCTAGTTTAGTCCTGTTTTAGTCTTGCTTTAGTCCTGTTTTAATTCCTGCTTCACTCCTGGTTTTGTCCCTGGATTAGATGTGGTTTAGTCCGGGTTTAGTCCTGGTTTAGGCTTGGTTTTGTCCCTGGTTTAGTCCCGGGTTTAGTCCCTGATTCCCTAGCGCCAAAATATTGTAGTATTTTATTATCCATCTTCTTTAAAAGAGAAGACTGAAATGCAAAAGTAATAAAATATTCAGATTTGAGATTATGTTTGTAGAAGTCTTAACTACAGGGTTATTAAGACCCCAAAGAGCCAGGATATTTTGTTCACTGCATTGAGCCAAAAACAAAGTAGAGAATTGAATGTCCCGTACACTTATTTAGTGACCCATACTGTATACTGTACAAGAAGAACATGGAAAAGTGGGCTGACTCTGAAATCCCATACATGCAGCTTAAACCACAAACCACGGCTAAATTTAACAAGTCAAGAGTGTGTTTTTTTGCATTTCAACATTTGGAAACGGGCAGTGGTTATTGTCAGTAGAATATTCTACAAGTGTTACCTAGCAACCATTTTGAAAGCAAACAAACAAAATCCATGTAAATTACACAATAGTTATGGTTTGACAAATAATAATACCTGATAACTAGGGCAGGGCAATATGCCCCAACATTTTTATCATGATCTAAAAGTGACAATTTGCAATAACAGTATAATTGACGCATTGAGCACAGATATGTTGTAAAAGCATCTATTCAGGTCAAAATGACACTGCTGTGTGCTGTCTGTGCGATTATAGAGCGTAGAACCTTTAAGGATGTTTAATATGTATTCAGTTGTTATAATTTTGCTTCCACTCGTCGCCTCAGCATTGATTTTTAATGCGTCAAAAAATCTCTTATCTCCATCTATCTCATTCATCGATACCAAAACTAGCATCGAAACTAGATACTCATTTGAACAAGTATCAACACTGAAGAAAAAAAATCACATAAATGGGACAAAGTTGGACTTTTTCTGAATAGTTTTTGAATGGATCTGGAGCTATATCAGAACTGGTAAGACCACAACATAAAAGAAACTACAATTATGTTATGTTGAAAATCATATTCCATTAAGTAAAAAAGCATATATTTGTATTATCATTCTATTGAATTATCAAGCCTTTTTCTTAGAATTGAAATGCAGTTTGAAATGTGAGTAGTGACAACACTAAAACCTGAATACCTGCATCACTCACTCTTTCTCACAAATATTACATCATCTTTAAAAAAAAAAAAAAAAAAAAAGGGGGGCTTTGATTTTTATTACGTCTGCAGTTAACCTGCAACTAACAAATATTTTAGTAGTAAACTACTCAAGCGATTATTTCTAGTGTACGCACATTTATTTAAAATACATTTTGAACTAAACAAAGGTTGAAATATGCCAAGGCTACAACTAACGATCATATTCTCTCTTCATGTGGTGAAAAGATTTGTATTAAATTTGACTAAATAATCATGACGTGAAGCCGTTTGAGGATCTGGTGGAGTTAATGGACAAAAGACTGTTTTAATCTAATACGTTAAATTTAGACATTTTTATGCATTTAAGGCTCAATGTGCCAAATAATCATGATTATAATTTTTGCCCTAATCGAGAAGTTCTACTCTACTATCACAATACGACTCGTTATTTTTTAACTATCACAGATATTCAGATTAATCGTTGCAGGCCTACAGTTTAGCCTCGATGTTCTGCGAATAGAAACTGAAAATGAGTATAAATTCCGTCAAGCGCGATCATGTCCATGTTATCAGCGTCAGGAGCAGTGAGTGAGGTTCACAATCAGGAGGAGAACATGCAAACTCCACACAGAAACGCCCCAATCGGCTCTGAAATCTAACCAGGGACCTCCTCGCTGTGAGCCAGGGCCGCTGACCGTCCTGCCACCCCGCTTCAAACCCGAGGAGCTGCGCGTTAGTTTGACATTTGTACATCTTTTCGGCGGAGTTCGGGTCGGGACGAGTCTTTGTCTGGAATGTCAAATGACGAGTTGTGAGAATGTGATGAGTCATTGAAACGGAGCTGCCGTTTGAATGAGCTTCTGTTCAGAGTTTAAACCTGGTGCTATAAATAAAACGCCTCACTTTGGCCTCTGCGCCTGTCAGATCTGTTTGCACTCACTTTGGCTTATCTGCATTTTTTATTCGGGAAGGGACGAGAGCTTGTGAGACCGAAAGCGTGCCACCAATCAACATTAGACTGCTAAATACGGCCAAAAAAAAGTATATTGCATTGCTTAAAATGACTTGAATTTTTATCTGGATTTGAGATTTAAAGTCTGTATGACAGGTTCTCAAAATGTTCTAATTATGCCTTAGTTTGAGGATAGTATTTGTGTATTTATGATAATCTGGTGAAATTTGGTGATCGCCATCATTTTATGACAGAGCTACAATACTGTTGGTTATTTGGAAAAAGGAAACTTGTTTGTTTTGACCACTCTTCTGGTTATTCAACTTGACATTTTATTTTAAGTCTGTGTAGGTCGTGGTTTAACAAAGTAAAATTGAATTGGGTTCTTTAAAAATAGTGATGTATCGTAGAATATCAAGCGAAATATATCAGTTATCGCATGTTTCGCAATATTATCCTGAAGCCTTCAGTCACCAAATTTCAACCATTATTTTGTTAAATGTAATTTAAAAGTCTAGACCCTTTAAATGTTTTTAGACAAAAACATTCTAAATTTGGAATTGAGGCAAAAGTGAGTTGCAACATAATGTGATTTCACTGGAGAAAGACTGATTTAACCTCAGAATATCACACATGAAAAATTAAAAGCCTCAGACACATGTGAGTGACATCAGAGCGGCTGCAGAACACATTTATTGTGTTTTACGTTATGTTTTAGGAAATTATGGTAAACTCTTTGCATTTTTAATGAACTCACTTTATCAAAAATCAGATTTATGGGTTTTACTGGAAAAAATACTCACAGAAATGTTGAGCTCACAATCATTTTTCATTTTATCTAGAGATATGTTAGATACTATTTCATTAAATAGATAATTTTGAAGCTAAAATACAATTTTAAGGCTAATATAATAATAAAATAATCATTATTGGCAGCTCTAATCTCCATTAAATGACTTCTGGACTTAAAGGTCCCATATTCTGCTATTTTGCCCTTTACACAGTCTTTTCTAAGGGCTTTGTTGATAAAATTTTGCGTTGTACAATATCCATAACATAACAGTTTCCAAAAAACACCCATTTCTTGGACTGGCCGCCCTCCTTGCAAAAGCAAACGGCTCCCTCTGAGATCTGACCCCCCCGAACAGAGAGCAGGCTGCTCCCCCGCCCAACTCGCGCGCCTCCCCCGCCTAACTCGCGACGAAGCCTAGAGCGGAGATGTTGCGCATGCGCCGTGTGCTCCAGTAAACAGCGATACACAAACACAGGAATAAACCTTTTATCCGTCCTGACGGTGCGTCGTGCTGAGTCCTACATCCTGGATCTGACCTGGAGTTTGACGTGCTCCAGGGCCTCAACGACGGACGTTGCCGTTTGGTAAATAACAAGCTAACTCTTCGATCTGTCGTATCCATCGTGTAATTACTGTGTAGCATTAGCATTAGCTGTGTTTATTCTGCGGCTGCGCGCTTCCCGGAGGCGTTGCTTAAACACCGCGTCATCCATGGGAAGCCGCGTCATCCATGGGATGAGCCCCCGTCTGCCTGCTCAGCCGAGGGGGACAAAAAAGACAGTTCTCTAGCGAAAGCATGCGGGAATCAATCAAAAAACCACTTTGGGCACAACATACGAGGCCCAAATAGCACTGGAGGAAGGTTAAAACCTCTGAAAAGTTGATTTTGCATGTTATGGGACCTTTAAGTTCCGATCTGGGTGTTGATCTTGATTTTGACTCTGGTCTTCTACTCCTCTACAGCACAGCCATGATATAAATAAATGTATTGGGCAAACACGTTGGATTTAGCGGACACGTCTTCACACACTCACACGAGGATTAGTTAAACCCAACGGTAAATAAATCGGTTAACCCAACACGGACCTAATCCTCTCACTTGCCCCGTACAATTGGCCCGATCGGAGCTGGAGCAGATGCTTGTAGTTGTTAATGGGACGTCCCGCTGCGAGATAATCCTTTGGCTTCTCCAGATTCAGGGATAATCCGGGGTGTTAAATTAACCGAAAGATGCATCAACTTACTGTAGTAGTTCAAACAAGTAAAGCCTATTTGAATACTATTTTCAATTTCATTCATTGCTCAGACTTTGGGAAATGAAAACCACAGATAATGTGATAAATATAATCTTCGATGGATCCACCAGCAGTTAAATCAATTAAGACATGGCTGTGGGTACATTTACATGGCCATGAATTGCTAGAATAATCAGATAACTCAGTAATTAGATCCGAATTGTAGGTGAGAGAAATATGATCATCAAAAAGTCAATAATTACTGCAGTCAACAACAGGGCTGCACCAAAATCAAATCCAAATCACAATTTGAATGGATGCAATTATCAAATCACAAAGGCTGCAATTTTTAAGTGCAATAATTTTCTCCATAAACAAAGAAAAATATTCAGTTTTATTCTGCATACAAATTTCAAAACCACAACTAAGTGACAATCAATCTAAAAAAGTGACAAAAACGATACAAAGAGTGACAAAAACGCTATTAGAAGAGACAAAAATGCATCTTTTAAGTGACAAACAATACTAAAAAGTGAAAAAACTATACTAAAAAGTGAATTATAAGAAAAGTGACAAAAACATTGCGTTTCCTCCTCCAAAGTTTAAACTTTAATCCAAAACAAAACACAAGCTCTACATTGACAATGAATTTCAAGTAATTGTACAGTTCAACTCCTCGGTGATTTTACTTGTTTCCTTACATGCCCAATGTACCAAATAAAAAGCTTAAAGTCTAAATTAAGGTTCCCTTGTTTTTCTCAGGATGAATTAGTTTGATGGGAGGGCATCTGTGGTAAATATTTATCATAGTTTTACATCCGTGAAGTTGTAGTTTGTGAAACAATTCTGAAACACAAAAGTTTAAACTGACCAGAAGCAGTACTAAGTTCTAAAACTGAACCCCTCTGTGATGTCATCAAAAACCGACCCACCATTGAAAGCACTGAAAAAAAAATTCTGACACTTTAAACAGTTATTCAACAAAACAAAGGTGTTCTCGGATATTATTATTTGTCAAAACATAACTATTGTGTAATTTATATGGATTTTACAGCTTGTTTACAAAATGGTTGCTAGGTAACAGCAGTGGAATTACCTCTAACTATGTCATATTTGCTGCAAAACAGGAAGTACAATTATAAACATTACAAAAACGGTCAAACTGCGGACCGATAGGCAAAATGTTTAGTAAAATCTTAAATTTACTCACGTTCAATGCAATGTGTCGTCTAATCTGTCATATAGACTTTAATTGTGTGTGTCCTCTAAACCACTAAACACCAACAGACTGATTTGTAGAAAAACCTGTTGCGATGTCTTTGGTCCTTTCCCTGTAATTTAGCTTTGAAGCGTGGACCATAACTAACCCCACTCAGCGTGTGTCAGACGGCGACTCGGAGCTATAACGTTCCCGTGCCACAGGTCGTAAATACATAAACCTAGAGGGGACATTTATTCTTGAAAAGCTCAGAGTTAAACAAACACAGGACCTAAAGTTTGTGGCGGTAATGGCTTAGGTCGGTGCGCTCTCTGAACCAAGATTAGCACTTGTACATTGGACTCTTCTGCCATTGTGGAGCCTGGGAATGCGTGTTGTTTGTTTTATCGTTTGCCGAAATATACGTCTTAGTAGAGAAGTCACATTTCAGCACTAAAATGAATCTTGACTTGAACATGTACATTTGAATGGTTTTGAAAGGATTCCAAACCAGATAATTGTACATTTGTAGATCTGAAATTGGATGCTTCAACATGGAACCACTTGAAGCAATAAACTTTCATAATCATCTGTGCTATGGTGGAAAAGGTTTCAGAGATCTGGAGACAGTTTTTGAAATCAGACCAATACTTCAAATTGAGACCAATTTGAAGTATTGGTCTGAAAAGTGAGAATTTGTATTTCCCTGAGAGAAACTGACGAAAAACGTGTTAAATGCACAAATGCAACTAAAAGTGACAAAAACGGTACTAAAAGTGGTAAACACCTTGAGACGTGACAAAAACTCGACTGAAAGTGACAAAAACAACACTAAAATCTACAGAAATGTGACAAAAAGTGACTTAAACATGCTGAAATATATGATTCTTTTATTAAAATACTGTTTTTGAATTTCTGCCAATTTGAAGTATTGGTTTGAAAAGTGAGAATTTGTGCTGCCCTGAGCTAGATTAGTCCTTTTCTAAGAAAGGAGTTGACTTTGTTTACTTGTCTGGTTAGTACACTGGGCAATATGGCAATTACTGAAAGCGACAAAACTTTGACTAAAAGTGACAAAAACGCAACTTAAAGTGACAAAAACAATACTAAAAAACATGATTCTTTTATTAAAATGCTATTTTTGAATTTTTGCCATTATGAAGTATTGGTCTGAAAAGCGTGAAATTGTACAGCCCTGAGCTACATTCGTTCTTTTATAAGGAGGAGTTGACATTGTTTACTTGTTTCGTTAGAGGTTGTTCTGCCACTCCTGGACAAATGAGGCATTACGCTGACTCTTCTGTACTGTATAATCAAAATGGTTTGCTCAGGTTAAAGGTGCACTGCGTAACTTTTCTGATGTAGAGTGTGCCACATTCTTATCTCCATGAGGATGTTATTCATGGCAGGAATGTTCCATGATCTCTATCTGGCATTTATTTAGGGTTGGACAACTACGAAAAGCAACAAAAATGCAACTAAAATGGACAAAAATACATAATTTGCCATGAAACATATTAGAAGAGGGAAAAAAATGTAGTTTCCTTTTGAATCAACAGAGTCTTACCCTTGGTTTCCATCATTTTAGATGTGTGTAGAGGTGTGTAGAGGTGTTTTTTTTATACTAACCTTTACCAGTGCATGCCATTGCTCTTTTCAAACTGAGATGGAAAAAAAACTGTTCAAATTTGCACCTACTTTTGTATAACTATATATCACTCTGACCCAAATACCATTTTTAACCATGATTTTCTTGTCTTTAAACATAACATTTTTCTCAGTCGCCAGATATGTCCTAAAAATGTGCATTTTCCCTCTGAATTGTTGACCTTTCATCCATCATGGTTTGCAGATCTGTCACTAAAATACATAGACTGTGAGCGAGTTTGTTGTTCTTGTAACTCCATATGCTGTTCTGTGGTGTTTGCAGTTGGATTGCATAGGGGTTTTTCACCATAACGTCGGCAATGGAACTGACTGGATAAAACTGAATAATTTACAAGATGCCACACAATGATGAATTATAGAGGACAGATGAAGGAGAGGCATGGATGGAGGTTTAGCAGCTGTCCGGGCTTTGGGGATGGATTTGGTTTCACCGTTTGAGAAGGAGCCAGGTTTGCCAAAAGATGCGCGTACGGTAGGGTTACTATTTACTGTGGGAAGAAACGCCACAATAGAATGATTATCGAACAAAACATTCTATTATATTACTGTTCCATTAATGCAGGGCTATTCAACTTAAGGCCCGTGGGCCAAATCAGGCCCTCCAAGGGTTATGATCCGGCCCTCAACCCATCTTCCAAAAATAAAGAAAATATTTTATCTTTTGTTATTGGCTTAGTCCTGGTTTAGTCCTGGTTTAGTCCTGGTTAAGTCCTGGTTCAGACCTGCTTTAATAAATTCTGGTTCAGTCCTGCAGATGTTGTTAAAGTCTTTTCAAAAGCGTCGGTATGTTCATCTCTTAACAACAGAGCAGACCTGAGTGACCCTGCAGTATTTATGGACTAATATTAATCATACAGCTTTTATTTAAATAAGCTCTTGCTTGGGTGAAGAAAACGGACTGGATTATTTCAGCTTTTTGTCTGAGATGGGAAACTGTCATTCTTTTTAACGACTCAAGCTAAAGTAAACGGCTAACGTTAGCAACTTTACACCATGTATTGACCTCTAAGGGCTCCAACTAATGGTTTAAGAAAAAACTGAAACTGTAGCTCTGCAAACAACAGTAACATGTCCACTTGCTCTCTAATCGAAATAGTGTACATACATTTGCAAATATTATCATGCATGTTTATTATTCTACAGAAAAAGTTATCCAATAGTGAATTCATGTCTTTGTTTTAAAATCCCTGGAAAAATACCATATTCACTTCTATTCAAATATAACTTGTGTTGATTTAATAGTTTCTTGCCAACTTTTAATTCTTTTTGTGGTTAACACGACTAAGTACATGTTTTGATAAAGACCTTAATGGTGTTTTGCAGCTCTTTTATACGGCTCTCAAGTCTTTGTAGTGCATACTTTTATTGGTGATTTCAAGATGCATGTCGATAACATTCTCACCATCTCTCTGAATTTATGAATGAAGTCGCTGGAGTTCTTGGCTCAGACCTCGGTGTTGAAGTGTGGACTGCTTGGCTCTAGCTGCAGGTGTAAAGCCACAGTATGCGTTTTTTACAGCGTGCAGTGACTCAGCGTCTGTCGGGGAACTGTGCTGAGACTGCAAAAAACACTGTCCTCTGTCGATTACACTTGGAAAGAGAAGCAGAGATCAAGGAGAGAGATGTGACCAAGCAAAGTGTTAGTCAGCTTTTGTATCTTTATATTGATCAAGTGGGTGGGCGGTGACAAAAATGAATGTCTCAGTATTTTTTGCATGATCTTGAGAACAATTTTCAGACAATACTTGAACAAAGCATCACAAATGGTTGCTTATATGTGTCCCTAAATGCCTTGGTTGAGGTTCAAGTATCACACAAAATGTGACCGGACCATAATATTTACCACAAAAGGCAGAAATATCACTTCATACCCTTGTTTGGGAGATTACACTAGATGTTTCTATTTTTTTTCCTATCTAATTTTTTAGATTGGTAGATTGATTTAATGATTTTTATAGCATATTAGATCCTATATTATAATTTTCCAAAACATCTATTGTGATATTATCATTTTGTGTTTTATCTCCCACCTCTATGTTCTTAAAAGAGCACTATGTAACAACGATTAATTGAGTAATTGTGACTAGTCGACTATGAAAAATAATCATAGTTTCATTTTCACAATTTTAATCTGACTATGTACACTCTAAAACTCATCCGAAAAGACCTTTATAACAAGGACTGCGGCATTGAATCAAAATGTCAAACAAAACGAACTATTTTTTTATTAAACAAATAAAATTAAACTTTATTTTTAAAGCAATTTTCACACAAAGGCTAAAACACGCAGACACACACACACACACACCCACACACACACACCCACACACACACACACACACACACACACACACACACACACACACACACACACACACACACACACACACACACACACACACACACACACACACACACACACACACACACACACACACACACACACACACACACACACTCTAAAATAAAGGATATAAGGCTGATTACAGATGAACCAGCTGGGAAAGCACCATCAGAGGAGCCGTCTGCATTTTTAAAATTTACATCAATAACACTTTACCTGTAAATATTCTTTATCTATTCTTCTGTCACCATACTTCCACCTTTGATTTGGTTTATATTATATGCAAAAAGTCACTGGATACAATAGATATTGTTTGATCAGGCGACTAATTAAAAAAAGTATCACTGACTAGTCGACTACTAAACTAATCGTTAATTGCTGCCCTAAGAAATATGTAATCAATCAGGCGTAATTGTTTACAGATGACAGGACTAGATAAATATACTGCATTTTTTTTATTTTAGTAAACAGTTTATTACAACAATAAGAGCGAGGAGGTCACATCGACAACAGCATTATAACCCGCTTTTCCAAAGTCCAATAGATAAGTCTTTGATCTTCGCATCTTGATTGGCGTGTTGTTGAGTTATTGTTTGGTTTCCTCGGTCTCTGTCTTGCTCCTACAGTCTATGACTGTTTACCAAAATATACTGCGTTTTTTAAGCTCAGTTCCTAACAAAACCAATCAGATTTAACTTAAATGTACTGTCTAGACTACACTGAGTTCTTTTGGCTCCTGCCCTCCATCTGAAATTTGAATAATGAAATTCTTTAACCAAACGTTCCAAAAACAGTCTCAATCTGTGCCACTTGCTCTGTTCAGGCCGGTATGAGAGTGTGGACACTGAAAAGGAAGTAATATAAATGATAAATGGTGTGTTATCTTGGGTGTTTCCTCTGAGTCTCAGGGAGGAGCTCTTTCCTTCGTCATAATTACAGACTTACAACCACAAATATCAGCGACGCTAAACAGTTTAGTGGGCTGGACTTCACGCTCTGCTGCTTTAAAGTATATGACAGGTTTTCGTGTTTTTGTAATTATGACTTCGTTAGGTGGAATATTCATCATAGTTTTACATCTGGCACGTAGCAATTAGTAAAAAAGAAATCAGAGAAATTTTGAAAACAACTGGAAATAGAAAGGAGTCATCAAAACACACAATTGCACCCAAAATGCAAGTACAATTTAAGGTCAAGGATCACATTTTAAACATTCATTTAACAAAATATAGTCCAGAAAACGAGACGGGAGAAGATTTTGACAGAATTTACTAGGCCTGTCACGATAACAAGTTTTGAAGTTTGATATATTTTAAAGATATAATAGAACAAAACACTTTTGTAGTTTGTTTGTGCCGATAATGAGTCATAAAAGTTACTTATTTCACTCTCTGATTCAAATCATATCAGAAAACAAAGAAAAAGTTCTCCAAAGTGCATACAAAATGTCCACACGATAAATATTCAGCCATATATCGAACGATAAGTCTATGTTGTAATTATTGTGACTAGAATTTATAGGTGCAGTTATATTCACACTTTTAGCCTCCTTTATGATATAATTTATTTTATATTGTTGCTGCCATTCCTTTTTGTAACTACAGCTTCTCAAGAGAAATAACACACCAACACTTAAGCCTTTTATTGTTTGTTTTGTTTTTTGTTTTTTTTACAATAAAACATAGAATATAAATCTCAGTAGATCATTTTCTTCGTGAGCACAATCTTGTAATTTTATCCGGTGATATCTTGTTTCCCGTCTGTCTTGTTTGTCTTGATTCGTGAGTTGTTACACCCCTATTTATTCATCTCGGTTGAAGAAATTTGAGACCTGAAAAGATGTATTTTTTTGTAACTTAGATGAGACAATTAAAAAGCTGATCATTACAGATTTGACAGAACTGGATCTGGAGTAGTGGCAGATTTTGGTTAGACCTCACTGATCTGAGCTTTGTTAAATGCAGGATACAAGAACATCAGGAAGTGCCTCTCGGTGGAAGGATATTGTTTCTATTTGCGTGCTCTGAGCTCTCAAGGAGGAAATTACTCTGTGACCCCTCACTGTCTGCGGACAACACGAAATATTTGACCAGGGGATGTTTTCTTTAGAAGCATTCAAAAACAACGCTCTGAAACTGGTGCCGGGCGAGATGCCAAAAAACTCATCCATTTTCTCAAGAGCCTAGATCAAGATTGCAATTTTATCATGATTCATGTGCATTCTTTATTTTGTCTTTAAAGGAGCACTGTGCAGTTTGCTGGTGGAGGGTATGAAACTTTCGATTTTCCTATAGATTAGGGGTGTTCATGGTTAACGGCTTATTATCATGACTAAATGTTTAACCAAGTGACGACATCTTGCCCGGTCACGTTTCATTTTTTGCCTTGTTTATTCTGTCAGTCTGCAATCAGAGGGTGTCCGAGTGAGATCCTGAGTGCAAGAGTGACACCTCAGAGTTAGTTAAAACTAGTGGATTGATCCCATTTATGATCTAATATTGATTTAAATATTTGATTTAACTTGGATTTCACCTTGGTGGAGAAAACGGAAAGCTTTAGCATCGATCTGTGCTATTAAGTTACTAATTAGTTGCACTTTTAAAAAATGTAATTAGTTACATGACTTAGTTACTGCCTCAAAAAAGTAGCTAAGTTACTTCACTTTGTTTTACATTACTTAATTTGTAATATTGCATGAATTAATCTATGTACTTTTACGTTTTATTAATGACATTTAACCAAAGGAAAACAACACATACTAAGTAGTTGAAATTGTCTCAAAAGGCATAAGATTCAACCATAGAACCTCGTGACACGCTGCTATGAGCTGCTGGTCTGCTTCTGAGGTGTTACTGACAGCAGAAGTCAGGCCTGTGGGGTTTCACTTTGTGAAAGTTCAACCTGCTCCTTGTTCAAGCCATTTCCTGCAGAAGAAGGTTGTATTTTCTGCTCAAACATTGTTGTTGGTGTTGAGTATTTTATTAGTAACTGTAATTTAATTACAAGTATTTTCAAAGTAATGCGTTACACTACTAAAGTACTACAGTAGTAATTTAATTACAGTAACTAAGTAAAACACTTTCTCTGACACATGGTCGTTTTATAGTCAACCCTTAAATTTAATGTAAAGTTCCTACTTCCTGGTCTTAACTGCTTCAAGTTATTTGGCCCGAGCCTCTTGAACCCTGACCCCGCTGCGGTCGCCCCAGTGGAATCATGGGAGTTTGTGTAAAAATGTGTGTTTGGGCCTTCCCACGCATTCCTCCCAGATTAGCGCTGCCGCAGAATTAGCTTTAGCTCAGCGTGGTCTGCATTACACGGCCCATTATCTGCATGTTAACGCCGTTTGTGGAGCTGTCAATGCTATTCAGTGAAGAGCGCTTGTTCATTAAATCTAAATTTACAAAGAATGGACATTTAACTACCTCAGTCTGATAAGTCTTACGGTAATATTGTGGACTTTTTTGAGCTTTTAACCATGTTCTAACAATGTTCTGTCATCAAAAACAAACCTGGAGTTGCATTTAGCTGCTTTCATGCTGTTTTGAGGAATGCTGCTTTGAAAATCCTCTCCACTCCAACCGTCAAAAACACTTCCTGCTGAACCCCCACGATCGCTGGCGTTTTTTCCGATTTTATACACGTCACTTATCCGAGAATCTTCTGTTGTTTTAAGTCCTTAAATCTCGTTCTGCTACTAAACACATTCACTGCTACTGCTAACCCGCATTATAGCATCTTAAAGTGCTAACATAACTAAATTGTGTAAGTGCTAGTCACATCTTCTGCCTGCATACACTCAGTAAGCGTCAGGGCAGACAGCAGAGAAACTTGTTAATTTTGTGCATAATAAACTTTTTTTTTGTGTTAAATTTAAGGTACTCAAGAGCATGTTTAAAGGCTATTAACAATATGAAAAGTGTATCATATTTTTTCTTCAAACTACTAAAACTACCAAACCTGTCGAACCAAGGTCCATTTGTCTGGTTTTTAATCATTTTCAAATGTTAAAAGAATAAAGCTTGTCACCAGTGTTTTTTAGAATAAACTTGTAGGAATTGAAATGAAATATAGAGCAGAGAGTGACATTGGAGCTCAGTACAATCAGAACACAATGGCGGAGTGAGTTGTGGTGGACGTACGTCTGGTCGTGCCGTGTTCTGTGTTTGTGGGCACATTCCTCACAGCAGCTCCGCCCTCAGCCCTCTGAACGTGTTTGGACAGATTCCAGCTGAGGCATGTGTCACTCACGTCTGGATCCTCCTCCTCGTCTCGTTCATTTGACTTCATCGTGATCGAGGAATCTGCAGCGTTTAACGAGTTTTGACAGATGTGATTAGGCCGGGTTTGTGTTCAGGACGGCGGACAAGTGTGAGCGCATTCTGTACAAGCCCAAATGATTGTGATGATTAAATGTTAAATGATTTTGACATGGCCTCTGAAACTACACCTGCCTTGGGGCAAACTGATGGAAGAGAGGCTGCCAATCTGCTCCATCGGCCGCTCTGACCAACACTTACCCCTCGCACACCTCATTCCTGGCCCGACAAACTCTAAATATTACAGCAGAACTAAGTAATTTCCGAGACCGAGCTCCCCCTACCGGTCCCGTGAGAAAATAGACTGCCAGTAAAAAGACGCAAAAGCTTTTTTCTTTTTTTCCCCTTCCTTTTTATTGAAATAAGGAAGTACAATCACATACAAAAACATTTCATGTCACCAAATGTAAAAAACAGCCTAGGTTTCTCAGGGGAGTTGTCTTCAGGTTGGTGTCAGGAAAGTTACGGCTGGGGGCGACGACAAGCGCTCCAAACGCCCCAAAAATACATTTATAATCGTACACGCACTTACAAAGGCGTTTAATAATGTAAAAATTTTACTTAGTTCTGCTTTAAGCCTCTGCTGCACCAAGGTTTTTTGCACAATGTTTAAAGTTCCCTTAATGGGCATTATTCCCTATTTTTAAGAATCTTTTAGACACCTTAACATTACAATATAGACTAATTACAACATTGTATGAAGGGTAGTATTTTAAATAAGGATAAAAATATTTACTAAAGATATGTTTTGTTAAGGTAATGGAGTCTGTGCACTCTGGTTTTAATTGCAAACTTATCACCTTACAGTGACACAATACCCAAAGCTTTTTGTGAGCAAATTACTATGATCTTTCAGCTCTGTTGAGTAGTATTCTTTTACATCCTGCTTTATTCCAGCAAACCCCAAAGCGTGGGCGAAACCGGGGCAAAACCTGTGGCGAAATCACAAGAAACTGTGCCAGAACCAGGCCAAAATTGTCCCAAAATTGTGCCGAAACCGGGACAAAAGCTGGAAAGAAAACGGTACTCACTCTTTCTCCCATTTTATGTTGACGTGTGCAGGAGAAACTGTATCTGTCGGCCGCACGTGTGTGAACAAAGCCGAGTGTGGGGTGACCTACATTTGACAGAGCTGCAGGGCACAACAGCGATCCACAGACTGCACTGGTCCACTCTGACACGGACCACGGTCTGCTGCCTCCACATGTGCTGCTGTCGGCTGCTCCTGTCTGCTACTGTCTGCTGTACCTGCTGCTCACTGAGGGCTCACTGAGGGCTCACTGAGGAGAACCTGCAGACTTTATCACAGCCGCTGCAACAGATGGACATCTTTACAGAACACACAATATTGTAAAGCTGTAATCCTTTAGTCGTCAGGTCTACTAATCGGTCAGTGGTGTCTCAGTCGACCAATGTTTTTATTAGTCGACCAATCATTTTATCTAGATTCATAAGAACAAACATAAAATCTTAAAATTAGATGACTAAGTATTTGAATTAAGCATTATTTATGCACAGAATTGCGAAAGTGACAAAAACGCAACTTAAAACGACAAAGGCGCGAGCAAAAGAGACAAAGACGTGTCACAACTGAACGTGACAAAAACGCGATTTGAAAGTGACAAAATTGTGTTTACAACGTGAATTTGAACTGAATGTTATTGTTAAAACATAAATCACCAATCTAATCACCATCGGACTCACAATTAGATATTTTTCTTCACTCTACTGCAGCCTTAGTGGCATCTAGAACTCTACCTTTGGATAAAATGCTGGTAATCTAATCTATACGATTGATCTTTCTCCGACTTGAGGCTGTTTCATTTCAAACATATGGCTTGATACTGACCCCATAAACTTGTTTGCCCCAGATCTGTACATCTTAAATTACATTCAGTCTGAAACCAGGCCAAACCTTTTCCCTCATTGATGATCTTCTTGTCTGTCGTTTCATTCATCACATTTAGAAAGAATCTGTCTGCACCGATGTGAAGATTCAGTCCAATTCTTTGAGCCCAGACTTGTCCTTAGCCTCAGGTGAAGATTTTTACCAAAGCGCTGACTCCTGAACTTCTCTGTGATGGGCGTTAGTCATTTTAATGTGAGGCTAAAGTTTAGTTTCATTTTGAGCCTAAGGTTAAATCAGTTGTAAGGCAGAAACAGGGGCGTAGCACTCATTTCTGGGCCCCAGGTACAAACCATCTTGGTGGGCTATATATACATCTGAGAAAAAACAAAAAAACATCACAACATCCTTCCCTGCTCCGGACCCCGGGGAAACGAGCCTTTTCCCCCCTCAGTCTGACGCCCCTGTGCAGAAATGCAGAAAATACCACACACTTGATATTGAAATGTAAAAATAACACGATAATCAATAATAACCAACTAAATGTATTGCACAAATGTCCTCCATCTGACAGAAATGTTGTGTTTTTAAAATTAAATTAAATGAAAACGTTGAAAAAGCCTGATTTTATTTGAATTGTATTGATTAAGGCTTGTTTTTTTTTCCTTTTTATTTGACAGAATTTGACTAATACATCAAAGCATCAGCCTCTTTGATTTAAGATGATTGAAAAGTATTCAACTATTGCAATAATATAGATATTGTAACTCTTAACACTTAAGCCATATCTATACCAATCATTCCAATATTCTTTTATACATTTTCATTTGTTTAAGTTCCTATAAATCAACTTTTGAGCTTTTAAGAAAATGTTAGCAATGTTCATCAAAAACTTACTTGAAATATGAATATTTAAATTTCGGACCGTTATAAAATGTTATACATATTCATTTATAATTGTAATAATATTAATACATTCAACTGTTATAGAATTGTACTTTGATATATATATATCTAAAAGAGAACATCATGGATAATCTAGTGATAAAATGGTGCTTATCATGAATATACATTATTTATTGTCCTATTCCTACTCTTTACGTTTGTGATTTTTAATCCAGTAGGAACTTTTTGTTCAATTTACAGTTTGAGCTTTTAAGAAAGTGTTTGTTTGCAATGTTTCTTCATCAAAAATGTACCTGGAGTTGTGTTTTGTTTTAATTCACAGATGTTCAAATTAATGACAATACCATCATTAATGAAATTATTCCTTAGTCCCATTCCTAATCTTTACTTTTATGATTTCAATCCAGTGATCAAGAAAGTGCTCCTCCAGATATTGTTTCATTTAAATGGTTTCACTCTTTGTTTACAAAAGTGACGGTACATTTACAAAAACCTTTACACGCTTAAACAATTCAAGTGTCATGCAATTTGGACTAAGATTAACTTTTAGCAGGAAATCAATTCATTCATGGGCTGGTGCCGTATGCGCCGGACACGTGGACTCTACAGTGAGAGGATTAAACACAAAAAATCATTTCATAAGGATTGGTTTGAGTGGGACAATATGGAAACAGATTTAGACTGACCAATACAGATGAAGGAGGGATTATGGATTAACACCTTCACTTCACTCTTTAACCTGAATTAAAGCGAATCTGCTCGGAGGCGGGGCCCAGAATCAGTAAAACGCGCTCATATTGTGCCATACTATTTGGAAGTATTAGGTCATGAAATAATCGTGCCAGAAATAACATTGTGTCAGATAGTTTTGATGACTGGGGGGTCTGGGTGTCCTCCCCCAGGAAACTTTGAACAAAAAGAAAAATATTATGCATTTTTCATATTGTTATTGGTCTTTAAACATGTTCCTGAGTACCTTAAATCTGCGAGCTGATGTTTTTAAAATATTTTTTATTTATTATTATTATTTATTAAGGATTTGTCTGCTGTGTACAATGACACTTACTGAGTGTATCCAGCCAGCAGATGACGCCTTGCACTTACACAATTTAGATATGTTTTCACTTTAAGATAACATTGTTTAGGGTAGTAGTAGCGGTGATCGTCTGGCGATGATTTAAGGACTTAAAACAGCAGAAGATTCTCGGATAAGAGACGATGATCTAGGGCTGCAACAAGTTAATCAATTAATCGCAACCAATCGATGCTAGAAATAGTTGTCAACTAATTAAATACTCAAAAAGACTCCAATTTAAATTGTGTATTTTAATAATTAAAATTTTTAATTAAAATACTAAATATTTTCCCCCAGGACGTCATTAAAAGGCTTTACTTCAAGCAAAAATGTCATATTCAGAACCTTTTGAGTTCTAAACAACTAATGGATTACCAAAATGATTGTTGTTGTAGTTGCAGCCCTAATATGATCTGAAAAATTGTCACTGTTCGAGGGAGTTCAAGTGTTTTTGACAATCAGAGGGAGGGGATTTTCTAATGACCATTCCTCAAAACAGCGTGAATGAAGCTAAATACAACTCCAGGTGTGTGTTTGATTACAGAACATTGTTAGAACAGGGTTAAAATCTTAAAAAAGTCACTGTAGCAGAATGAGTCCTTTTAATATGGGATATTTTACTTCTCTCCAGTATTTAAATGATTCCATTATTTATGATAAGAAGACTTGTGGCATAGTTGGGGCTGTTTTGTGTTTTAAAGTCGCTGCTGATTACTTCTGTCCAAATCTTGTAACTTAATGGTTCTCAGATTAAGACTGGCTAAAAGCTTTTGGGATGCAGATCAAATCTTTTTGGATTCCAAACTGTGTCCAAAGAGACTGCTGGTACATTGATCCTTCTGCGCCGCCCACAGGTCCTGGTGCTCGTCCTGTACTGTCTATGCCCCGGGCCAGTGCTGCTGGGAGCCGTTTGATTGACATCTGTTTGAACATGCTCTAAATGTGTGTCAATATTTAAATGAATAAGATGGAAATTGATAGGATTCAAAAAGCAGTAATTGAAATGAGTTCCCTATGGCTATGTTCAGTGTTTGAATTGTTTTTGGTCACGTTTTTCAACTAGAGTCATATACCTCCAGGTGGAAACAATTTAGCCATAACCTGGTGCAACAAGATCTGTGTTTGAGATCTTAAAGCATCTGTATATTCTTTGTTCAAATAAAAACTAAACTTAACTAAAATGGTGTCTATGTTTGCATGCATGTTGGCTTTTATTCTTTTTGTTTATCAGAATCAGAAAGGTTTTTATCGCCATTGTCAGTGAACGAAATTCACAAACTAGGAACTTGCTTTGGCAACATATAACAATGATTATAGCAATGAATATTAATGTAGATTTTGAGTGGAAGTTTACCAAATGATCAGGCCAGATTATTACAAAATTAAAACAAAATTTAAAGTTTACAGTTAGAAATTGTACACCTTTATTTATTTATTTTTTTAAATAAAACTTTAAATACAGGGTTTGTATAGAAAGCCATCATCACAAATATAACCGTAATCACAAGGCTTTTCAGAAAAGGTACAAATCAGATATTTAACTTGGACATGTGTGCAGTGATCCACATACAGTATCTTCTACCAGATGCCTTTACTCTCCATTTTTCATAGTGTCCTTAAAAAAACAGGCGCATATATTTGAGTTGGGTTTTTTTTCTTGTAGCTCGTTGTTTTCTGTCTAAACTAAGACATATTCATATTTGGAGTTACTGCTCGGAGTCTGTCCTTGGGATAAGAAGTGGAAACCACAGCAGCAGATTCAAGCGTCTTATCTGCAGACGGGAAACATCCTCCTGATTACACACACTCAAGCTTCAGGCAGACATTTTTCAACTTCATTCAAGAGATTTTGACCTAAATCCTTTCGGCATATGCTAAATTGTGCATGCAATATTGTTCACTCATGTTTGACTTAAGTATCTCTTTTGTACCTTTCCCTTGAGATTAGAGCATTTGTGATTCGTGCTTGGTATGATGGCTTTCCATACAAAATGACAATATTAAAAGTTTTATAAAAAATGAAATACAAGTGTTAAGCTGTCCAATCTCTAACTCTTAAAACCACATGCCGCTCGGACCTGTTTTTCCTCAAACGTGTGACTAAAATGAGCCTCATTTCAAACTGAAGCTGTTTGAACCCTTTGGACACAAACTATAGTCTGGACTCTTTGTGAAGCTCAGACTCTGTAGTTTTGGCCTCTGGAGTCTGATTTACTCTGATTCCACTTGGAAACAAGCTCTGCTCAGAGGAATATCAGACTTTAAAGTCCGCCTACATTTTCTTTGTGAAATATATGAAGAAGTGAAGCTGGTGTCTTTACATTTTGCCGCATTGATTGTACTTTTGGCATTTGTTGGTTTTGACAATTCCTCTTTCAAAGCTGAAACAAATTTAACAAAACATTAGTTTTAGGGACTTGTAATAAAGTAAAAAAAAAAAAAGTCCAGGCGGAATCCATATAAAAGTCCTATTAATTTTTTTGAATTTTATAACCCTATATTTTGTTTGTTAAAAAAGCAAAAATCTTCATTTGGTAAAATTGGTACCACTTTATAATAACTACTCCTTATTTTGCCTTAACAAAGCGTTAACAAAGACTTAATTTATCATGAAATTGTTTACTTATTAATCAATCAATCACATTTATTTGTAGCACATTTAAAAACAAGTGTGGTTGACCAAAGGGCTTCACAGGTACAGTTTCAGAAACACAAACAGGACTGTAGTCCTTTAGTCCCTTGATTTCCAACCAGTGCGCTGGGGAACACTAGTGTGCCTTGAGGTTTTGCCATGTGTGCCTTGAAAAGTTTGAGTTAACAGATTCACAAATGCAGCTGTAATGAACTCATTTATCTTTTTGGAGTGTCCTGAACAACTTTTGCACCAAAAAGAACCCAAAACCATCATTATTACCAAATTTAAAGAACTAGACTAGAACAACTAGAACATCAATTTCCTCATTATATGCCATATTTTTTATACTAAATAGACTGATTTGGTAATGTTTTAGGAGTAGGTGGCGTGCCGTGGTAGCTTTTAAACCCAAAAATTGTGCTGCAACTCAAAAAAGATTGAAACTGGTTTAGTCAATAAATCGGTTGATAGTCTTAGTCAACCAAGATTTTTATTAATCGACTAATCATTTTATTAAGATTAGAGTCATAACAGTAGCAAAAATGAGAGGATATGGAGTGAATTAAATGAAGATTTTGGAGTCTAACATATAAATATTCTGTTTCCTGTTACTTTTCTGTATAAATAGTTGTTCTAACATGAATCCTTTGCAGTTGTGGTCTTAGTGAGTGCAGTTTGGGACAGATACAGAGAGATACTTTATAGTTTTGGTATATATTTACTCTAGTTGGCTAATCAGTCGATCAGGCTGGTCTTTGGTCGACCAAGAATTTCTTCAGTCGACTACAGCCCTAACAAATACACATATAAACAATACACATTATGCATTAATACAGACCGTGGAATCTGCTCGATTAGTTTGAAAACGCTAGATTCTACTCGTGATTTTCCCTTTTCAGTGTTTTCATTTTAAAAACAGAACCTTTCTATCAGATGGAAGACTTTGGTGTTTCTGCCATATAGTTTCGACGTCGTTATTGTATCGCGATATCGATACTTTTGCGTTGTATTGTGCAATCCTAAATATGACACAAAACTCAACAGCTTCAGTCATTACATTACAGGGAGACTTTATTGCAGCATCTTTTTACAGCGTCATGTTTTTGGTGTGGTTTGTTCTGTTGTGCCCACAGCTGCAGGGCGGAGAGATCCATGTTTTTGTGCCTTTTAGTGATTTCCTCATAAACTGTTTACTGCCGTCCTCTGTCATCACTGGCACATTATATCATGGCGCAATTACCACTTTGTTACTGTTTATAGGTCGGCCTTACAACCCTAAACCTCATTTCTTCATTTATTTGTGTTATATTGTTGTAATTGGCTTGTACATACACCACTCCCTATTATGTATATATATTTTGTAGATTATGTGATATGGGATGTCATAATATCAAATCTTAATGAGACGATTATTGTAAAAAACACAACTTCATGATACATGACCAAACAACGGTGGAATCTTTATTTTAATTTCATTCAATTAATTCATTTATAACCTTCTTTACAAAATCAAATTTTCGGAATGACAAACCAAAGGTAATGTGACAAAAACAGCCTGATAAAAACACTTATTTACATTATGATGTATTTTTTGGACAATAGATTGAATATAAAGACCAAATTTTGCCTCTAAAATTGGCACAATTTGTATTTTTTAAGTAGAATCTTTATTTTTCTTTCACGCAAGTTCTTTTAACACGTAACTATTCTTCAAATTCATGACCAGCTTTATAAAATCGAACTTTCGGAATGACAAAAATAAAGTGAATGTGACAAAAACAGCCTGATTAAAAACAATATGTATGCATTTTTTTTGGACAAAATCTTTCTTCTAAAATTGTTCTTCATTTTATTTTAAAGACCTGAAGCTAGAGGTGGACATTAAACTTAGTCAATATTGTGACTGTTTTGAAGATGAGCATTACTTATGTTTATTTTCATATATCATATCATTTATACTAAAAGACTGCTACAAAAACAGCTGATTAAAAATAAAAATAAACAGGTTATGTAGTAAAAAAGATATAAGGTGATATTTTTGAATTTTTGTGATTAATTTTACAGACATTTCACACTTGACTCTGATAATTAAACCTTAAAGTCTTTGACAGGTTTTTGTGATTTTCTAACCCCCACTTTAATTCTTGAGTATTTTTATATGGATTTAGGCCCTTGTTTACAGTCTGGTTGCTAGGTAACAGCTGTGGAATTACCTCTATCATATTTTCAGCTCATGTTCAACCAGGAAGTACAAATATAAACTTAACAAACACTGTCAAACTGGAGACAAACAGGGAAAGCGTTTAGTAAAATCTAAAATCGAATCATTTTCACAACGTTTTAGTGAAACGTGTCGTCTGACCTTTAACTAATATGACACTTTTTACCACATTTTTGTCAGATTAACACATATAATCATCTAAATATGAGTAGGATGCACATTTTTGTCAGTCTCGCCCACCCGTGCTGAAAACCGTTAGCATTTAGGTCGAATATGAGTCAGAACATGTTTTACAGTCGTGCCTCCAGACTCTTTTAAACATTCAGATGACATAACATTTTAAAGGGTCTTGAATGTTTCCTCACTCAACAAGAGTAACCTGTACAGTACATTGACCCCGGGCCCTGTTCTGACGTTCCCTCTCTCTTTCTGTCCGTCGTCGGTTCTTTTTTTCCTGCTGTTACATCACCGCCTCGCTCTCGTTGCTCTCGTCGCTCTCATCGCTCTTGTCGCAGTCATATGTCTGAGCCGCTGATTTCCTTTACTCACTTAAGTCTTTCCCTTTGCAGCCAGTGTCATGAGAGAGCACAGGATAATGGACGCTTTGTGTGGCTCCAAAGTCCATTCACAACCTTCTGCTGGGCTGTGGCGCCATCTTGTGGACGGCGTAGGGAGGTTCGATGTCTAAAATTAATGTTGAATATAGTTTTTGGGCCCAGTATTTTCTTTTTTAATTTAGTTTTTTATTTTCTTTATACTTTGGGGAGCCTTTTACATTTTGTGTATTCAGTCTACAATTTTATTTATTATTATATGTTGCACCTTACCATCAAAGCAAGTTCCTTGTTTGTGAATTTTCTGATTCTTTGTTTTTTTTTTTATATGATTTGAGCTGTAGAGTGAGACAAGCAACTTTTATGAGTCATTTTCGACACTAACTAACTACAAAAGTGTTTCATTGTACTATTTGTTCATTGCAACTCATGCTTTTTAACAAACTTATCCCAATCCTCTCGTTGTCAATGGCATAAAAGTAGTTTCACTGATTTAAATAGTTTCCTGTTTGGTCGATTGTGGATTCTCTAAATCTAGGGCTGTCATAGTTTAAAATACGATAGAAAACATGTATTTGGGGCTCAATATTTATCGTGTGTGTTTTCTTTGCACTTTGGGAAACCTTTTCTTACTTTTTTAATACAATTTGAGCTGTGGAGATTGAAATAAGCAGCTTTTATGACTCATTATCGACAATAACTATAGACGTGTTTCATTGTGCTGTTTGTCTAAATCTTTTTTAAGTGCTATGTTTATATTGTACACTTATTAGATTAAAAAGTGTTGAAAACGTGAATAATAAGAGAAAAAGTCATGCAATGGGAAAATGCAGTGTTGCTACATAGACTATACAAACCCCCAAGAATAAACTTTTGCAATAAAAAATAAAGATGTGTAACTATTATTATAATCTACTTTGAATGGAGTTAAGAAGCAAAAGGGGTCAAAATAATAAAATACAACAATAAACATATAGGATAAAATTAAAAAGCTGCAAAATGTATGTACAAAACGTGGCCTGATAGAAACCATACATACATAAATGATCATAATAGAAATAGTTGTGTGTTATTTAAGAGTATAAACAACATGACTGGGTGAAGGTGAACACTTTGGGTCCTGTAGACAGAGGAGGGTTATTATAGTATATCTGATGCAGTGGAAATCTCTCTGCAGTTACACTACTAACCTCTAGGTGGTGCTATAACCTGTGCTATAGTGTTTCCTAAGCTCGGGCCTTCATATCTGTATGTGATGGTGTGTGTACAGTAAATATGACAGACATGCCACAGTTATTATCTGTTTCAACATGTGATTTAGTTTCAGTTGTGTTTTGCCTGGATTAGTTCCTTTTAGCTCTGACTTTTGATCCAGTTTAGTTCAGTCTGTTTGAAGTGATACTGAGAAAGCTAAATGTGGTGTGCAGGTGGTTTTTGGTACAAAAAGTTAGTTTTCTGCCTGTTTAGTTTTGCTTTACGTATTATGTTTTACGGCGAGATGCTGTGGGAACAAATCTTTAATTTAAAGATATCAATTTGAAACTTCTCCTGTAGTTTACTCACATCAATGTAAGAAAAATATATTACAACATTTTTTTCATGTCATGTTTTTATATAGAAATAAGGCATTTTGTGTGTAAAAAGCAAAAATGACACATAGGCTATCTCTGAATTGAAGTAGTGTTTGAGTGGTTCAGAGATGTGCTTTGGCGCTCATACAGTGACTTGGCCTTAATGAAACTCAGATTATGAGAAAAGTACAATCGATATTGGACCCATTTTTACTGAGCAAATAGAACGTGGGAAGCCGGCCAACATACATTTGAAATCTTGAGTCTATCTTGTAGCATTCCAGAGAAACAACCATGTTTATGCTTTTTATTGCTGCAAACACTTTTTTTAACCTGTAAGCAGCTCATTTGTAACATCTGTATATTCTTTGTGACATAAACTGTCTGCAGACACATTCTTAGGGCTACAGAATTGAGAATCAGTTACAAGCCATGGACCTATATGTTTGGGACTTACAAATCAGAAAAATTGACTTTACAGAGGGAGTTTTATTATTTCGTTTTTGAGTAAACTAGATTAAAAAATGTTGCCTCGTTTTTAGACTTAAAACTTTAATAAATTGGGCTTAGAATTAGATACCAACAAATCCTTCTGTACGTTTCGTCTAAATCTTGTTGAGTTCCAGATTGTACAGTTTGGTGTAGGATCTACTTTAAGGCTGATCTTTATGTCTCGAGGGAGAAAAATGCATTTTAAGAAAACTGCCTTTGAAGTTACAATGTCTCAGAGAAATCTATGGATGAAGTGGAGTAAATGAATTATTAAAACATCTTTAGGAGCAGATTGGACAAGTTTGTTGTTTCCACATGAAAGCCGATATGTTGAGGGAGCAAACTGACCCAAAAAAAAAGAAAAAAGTTTTGCCTGTAGTGTCTTGCCTTAAGGCTGAAATTGAGATTTAGTTTCAGTCTTTTCTAATTGCCTACGATGCTTAAATCGGGAGGTAAACAGCAAATTCTGTCAGTAAAAGCATGGTTTGGAGCAGAATTTGACTATTTTTTGTGTTTAATGGCACCAATTTTATAACCAGAAACAGTTTTATTAGTCTTTAATGACACAAAATAAAATAAATAGTCAAATCTGTATGGATCGATATGAGCAATCACATCTTTATTATCATTTTTTTATCATATCGCTCAGTCCTTTACGTTTGTCTGTTTTCAGATTGCGATCTCGTCTCTGGGGGAAGCTTAAGTTACTTCCTGTTACGTTTGTCATCACTGCGTACACTTCCCTCTTTAAAACCTTGCACATGTTTACTGTTAAAAGTTTTGCACGACTAGCTTAAAAATATAAGCGAGTAAACCATCGAGAGGCCGCCGTGACAGAAGAAAATGACGGGACTCAATCTGAAGGTACTTTTACAATATCCCGAGGTATAGGATGGAGAGCTTTATTTGACAAAAGTAAACTTGCTTTTCCAGTAGAACAGTGAACATGCATTGCTGATATTTTCTGCTCTTAGTGTTGAAACGTTCCTTGTAAATTCACTGCTTCTCGAATATAACATTTTGCACTATTTAATTTGTCCTGATTGAAAAGCATTACAATTCATCTACTTGTATTATTCAGAAATGGGCAAAGCTGACTTGATTATTTTCTTGTATTATTTGATTTTTATCTTCATGCTATTCGCTTATTAATACGTTCTATATTCTCCTGAACTGATTAAAAGCAGTTATGTATAAAAGAAGAGTTTTTAAGTTCATCTTCAGAGGCTGAAGTTTGTTGTTTAAAGCTGTGTCCTACCTAGCCCTATTGGCAAATGTGTCAAAGCCAGTTACTACAGTATTTACTCTTAACCAAAGTGACAATATTATACACAATAGAAGATATATTTTAATAGGTCATTTATTTCCAGTTTTTATGAGGCCAAACATGAATCAGACATGCTATGAGTGGAAAATGCAAAATTTTCTTTTTTGAGCTTTTTGTGTTATTGTTCCTTCATTCAGACTTGTTTTATTTTTGTTTTGTTTTTTTTTGTTTTTTTTACAAGCTCCTCTTCCTTTGAGCACTCAGAAAGCAATTCAAACATGTGTCAAATTTTATTTGATTAAAATTGTAATTCCCACAGTTAGACCAGGTCTAAACCACGACTAAGCCAGGTCGAAACCAGGACTAAGCCAGGTCTGAACCAGGACTAAGCCAGGTCTGAACCAGGTCGACGCCAGGTCTAAACCACAACTAAATTAGGTCTAAACCAGGACTGAACTAGGTCTGAGCCAGGTTTTGCCAAGTCTAAACCAGGTCCAAACCAATAATAATAGATAAAATATTTTCAATATTTGTGAAGATGGGTTGAGGGCCGGATCATATCCCTTGGAGGGGGCTATGATCCGGCCCTCAACCCATCTTCCAACTCTTTATTATTCAACTTTTTTACATTGATTTTGTCAATATTTTGAGCAAAAGATCCAAGTTATTTAACAGCAATGACTGTTTTCACGGCCCACTTGCTCATTAGTTGTTGTTGAAATTCATTTTCAGTGCATTTTGTCAGAACAGTTTTCTCAATTTTACTTTGAAAATGTTAAATTCTCTCTCCCACTACCATTCTTTTTCACTGTATTCTAACCCTAAAACTTTGTCAGAATTATACTTTCAGCTTTAAAAATATGGTGAAAGAAATTTGACAATTTTGCTGTTGTTGCTAAATGGCACCAATTTTACAGCCAAAAGCACATTTATTAGCTTTTTAATACAGTACAATGTTTAATTCTCCATCCTACTACCACTCTTTTCCATTGTATCCAAAATATCAACCTCAAATGAAGTCCTAATCGCACTTTCAGCTTCTCCGTGACCCATTTTTGCCCCGCGGCGCGTTGACCCTAGCCCACCTACACGACCCAAATCCCCGCTGTATTTCACGGCTCCAACACAAACAGTTGTATACAGTAATCTCCCGTTACCTTCACAGCCGGTCGGACCAAACGGTGTCGTCCCAGCTGCTCCTGTCTGGGACCCCGAGTCTGGCCCGCCATTGGCCCGAGCGTGTCGAAGGGGGAGGGTCTTGGCTCTATTTTTAACCCTTCCATATCAGAACAGCTGTCCCCACATCTCCACTGTCACCCAAAAACCCACCAATCACAGCGCGCCGTCGCCCAGGCCTGGCTTTTCCGTTGCTCTCATTGTGCGGCTTCTAGCTCTCTGACAACTCCGGACGGCACATTTTCCGGGAATATTCGGGATATTGTGACGGATTTAAGCTCAAAAAACGAATCCAGGAATTTCAGGTGACTAACTTTGTTGCATGTTTGCTCATTTTTGAAGTCACGTGGACTATTTTTAGACCTAAAACGTGGATTGAATGAGTGAAAGTTTGTGTTAAAGTGGAATTATTTTAGTCGGCGTTAGATATATTTGGATTTAACTGTACTAAATGATCGTAAGCCGGGCAGATTGTTGGACAGATAGACAGATGGAAGCTACATGTTTTAGGCTGCCATGCGTACAGTGAGAACAAGGGGATTGTGGGTAATGTAGTTTGATGTATTAGGTAAAAAAAACCTTGGCACTGCTTCTAGTAGTTTCCGACAGAGTCCAAATATAGTTTTATTGGTTAAAATTGTTGAAATTTCGCTATATTTTATCAGACAGTAAAAGACAGAAGCTACGGCTAAAGCTAAACATGGACTGTCATTACTTGGTGCATATTGACAAGCTAATTTCTGGAGTTTTACTAAGATGAATAAGGACAATAAACGGTTTGACATTTAAATAATTCAAATATCCTTTTTTAAAATGAAAATAAAATTGCAAGTGTTGGCAAAGTTTACTTAATTGAAAATAATCGCCAAGTTAGGACTGAACAATTCTTATAAAATCTTGCTGATACTTTGTGAAAAATATTCAAGATATTAAACAGTAAGTTCTTTCACGGCCCTCTTTGCTAGTTATTGTTCATCTTTCATTTTCAGTCCATTTTGTTGGAACAGTTTTCTCAATTTTACTTTGACAAAAAACAAACCAACCAAAGTAGAACTGCAGAAAGTGTTGGCATAGTTGACTTACTTAAAAATAATCACAAGTTAATCAAGTTAGGACTGAACAATTTTTACAATACTTTGTTTTAACAGGTGAGAACAGACTGAAGTATGAAATGGCAAAACTAATATAAGAAACAGTTTGTAGATGTATCAGTCCAAAGGTTATACATAATTTACCCAAAATAAACTACTTTTAAAAAAACATTAATTCTGACAAAGTTGTAGTTATCATGTTCAGAGCAAGTCTGGCCATGATTTAAGGATTTAAAACAGCAGAAGATTCTGGGATAAATGACGTCAGCATCATCTGCGTCACACATCGAAGGAGTTCAGAGCACAGTGTTGTCCAAACCAGCATCATCAAACAAATGTGAATCAAGCTAAATGCTACTCCGGGTATGTTTTTGATGATGGAACAATGTTAGAACATGGCTAAAAGCTCAAAAAAGTCAATTTGCATAATATTTGTCCTTCAAATATAATGATCTTAACTGTGTTTTAGTTACAGGAGAAGTTCAACCTGTCATAGGCCCTTTAATATTGGGAGCGTCAACATACAAGTCCGATTAAACCTGAATTACAGTGAGCTTCCATGCCACACTCGGACAAATACTGGATTAATGTCTGTAATTGCTTAGCTGACAGTGGTGTCGTGGTTAAATGCGGCTGTGTCTCTGGGAAGCACACTTGGCCAGCATTTGCATTCGGTACGGAGGTTTGTTATGACAAGGAGGGTGTAAATATAACTAAATCCAAGCGCAACATAGTCATTGTGGCGACTAATAATGTTTGGATTGGACAGTTATTCAGTGACGTGCTGCGCTGAAGTAATAGTTCTATATTAACCTGAAAGCAGCGCTTGAGGTGTGTCGTGTGGCTTGTTGTCCATTACTGATTATACCTGCTTGTCAACGATCTCTGAAGCGCAGTACTTAGATGGGAGACCGACTGGTGATGTGTCCTTAGGCAAGACACTTCACCCGCATCGCCCAGTATGAATCCGGTGAATGCGTGATTGGTGTTGGTCTTAGACTAGCAGCCTTGTTTCCTTCAGTCTGTGTTGGGTGGAGCTACATACTGTAAAGCCTATGATTAGTTCATTTCAATAGCCCTAAATAGTAGGGATTTAACTAGGGCTGGGACGTGTTAATTGATTAATCACAAGTATTAGATTATTGACATAATTGTCAACTAATTTAACAGTTTAGTAAACAAAACATTCCATGAGTTGAGAAAAGACATTTTATGGCTCAAATTCGCAGTTGCTTGAAAATGACACAGGAAATGTGTAAATGTTGATGGAAACACTCTTTTCTTGCACCAGGTCCTCATACGGCTCGACTTCAGCTTGATCTGGGTCAAATTTAGTTCAAACCTTTTTATCACGTGACTTTTGAGTTGCAGTTGCAGCCCTAGATGTAACAATGTCCACATCTCACAGGATTTATTGTAATATTGCGAAGAGGCTAACAGAATTGTTGATGTATATTTTCCTTTAACAAAGCCTTGCCAAGCTAATTGTACAAAACATTACTGTCATATAAATATTTAAAAATAAGACATAAAAGTGCTTAATAATAATCATAATAATAATAATACAATTCTTCATTTTGCCTGCAACCAAATGGAGCAAATCATCAGGGTCAATGTAGTTCCCACTGTTATTTTATATGTTGTTGAGCAAAAATGAGCTTGTAATTTGATGTACTGAGTATTGTGACACTTGTTATGATACAACAGTATAGGGCTGCACCATATATCGAAAAAATATTGTCTCACGCAAAGATGTGCGACAGTTTCTAATGGTTAAATGCATTCATCTTGAATTCTTGCGCAGCCGAGTTTGTTTTTACTTTTGACCAATCAGACGCATTCTTAAGCGTTCACCCCAAAAGCTCTGTTTTGTTAAGTACAGACATGAAAAGTGAATGTGTTTTTTGTTAAAGCTCTTGCTTCAAAATCCTCATAACTTTTTTATTATTTCATACACACAGAAATGAAGGTGAATGAAATGTTTCATATACCTCAGTGATGTATTTTTTTTATTGTTTTCAGAGTAAGCTACTATATTTTAAAGTAAGAGTTGAGTACTTAATTGGTATCCTTTATACCTGGAAATAGGGCTGGGCGATATGGCAAAAAAATTATAATCACGATTTTCATGATTTCGATTTTTATCATGATTTGTGTTCACTTTGACATTTCTATTGCCTTTAATAGAGCTGCACGGTTTAGGAAAAAATATGTGATTGTGATTTTTCTGACCAGTTTTGCGATTGTTATTAGGTTTTCGATTCAGATTCACATTTCGAGCATAATTTTCTCGCTTTTAGTCACATTTTTGTCACATTCGGTTGTGTTTGTTGTAATTAAATGAGTCTTTGTCACTGTTAGTCGCATCTATGTAGTTTTTAGACACATTTTTGTCATGTTTTGGTGCATTGAGTTGAATTATTGCACTTGAGAGGTGTAAGAGGTGAATAAAGTCATCTGCTCAGAGGCTACAGAGGCTAAACAACAGGAGAAAGAGTGTGTTTGAACAGACAGCTGCATTAAAGAGAATCACGATACTACGTCATAAAAATAGCAGATTGTCACAGGGACGAGCTCACAATTTGATTTTTATCACCATATCGCCCAGCCCTACCTGGAAAAGAAAAGAAAAATATATGCAAATGAGGAAAAAATATCGCAAGGATATCGTTATCGCAGCACATGACACCCATATCGCGTCTCGTAATAATTTCCAATCTCGTGCAGCCCTACAATAGTACTACATTTCATTATCATTACATCCTTACTAATTAAACTGATGGTGACGCCGTAATTCTGAGGCCAAATGATTTGATTACCTCCTCGTGTATGTTGGATCTTGTCACTGTTGCTGCTTCTTGGTGTCAGCTATGTGTTCAGTGGTGCATGCTGGGAGTTTCGGAGGGTCTTAGTCATGAGCCATTTGACTGTTAGCGCCAGAATAACAACAAACAGCTGCTCCCCCAAACGAGAGGATGAGAGAGAGTTTGTTTACTGTGGGACGTCTGCTGTGGAAAGCATTTTATAACCCAGTTTACAAGGAATAAAAACAACACAACTGCCCCACATTTAAGTATAATATGGTGTAGTATTAATTGATTAGTGCTGCAGCGGTACGGCAAAATGAATTATGATGAATTTCAATCGTATTTTCATGAACAAGACTGACTGAATTGTGCTATTTAACATAAAAAACGTTCAAATTTTCTCCTCCAAATTCTAACCTTTGTGCAAAACCACATGCTTTTACAGAAGATCGGCTGTGGACTGATTAAAAAGACCATGATTGTTATTATTAAGAGCTGCAATTAATAATGAGCAAATCAAATCAACCATAAAATAAAAAATGGTCTTTGTTGGATTTTGATAAGACTGTAAGGGTTCATTAACACTTGGTACTGGTAAATCCTGGCGTGGACTTGGTTTGATCCTAATTCTAGTCTTTGTTAGTCCAGATCTAGTCCAGGTTTAGTTTCACGTTTAGTGCTGGTTTAATCCCAATTTTGATGTGGTGCAAGTGCAAATGCTGCTTAAAAAAAACAAAACCTTATATAACAAATAAAGTGTCATTATTCAATCAAAATGTTCATCAATAATACACTGTTCATCAATAATACTCTTTATTCTGAAATATACTCTAGCTAGAAGTCTTCAGTCAGCATACTTCGGCCTTTGTTTGGTTGAAAATGTACTTTAAAAGTCTCAGTACAAAAGACATTGTCGATTGTCGATTACTAAAATAAATGTATTGATCATTTAAAACAGAATTTGTAATGCATCTGCTGTATCTTTCTGTAAGTTTGTTCTGTTTTATACGTTTTACAATATACATTAATGTTTCCGCAGCATTGAACCTGGTATTTAATCTGATTACTTAGTCAATAGTTGGATTATACTTAAGCCTAAACTGTATCATTAATGCTTTCAGCTTTCATACCGGCCTTAAACCCGCTTGGCCTTTCTGCGTCTGGCCTCTTAGCTCCACGGTCCAGTCTAATCCCAAAATAAATCCTGTTAGTCATCGCACTAATTCAGATGCCTGATATAAACACTCAGACGTCCCAGTGTCAGTGAAGGGGTCGCGCAGCAGAGGCGGCTGTTTTATCGCCTACTGTGTGAGGCGTTTTCAGGGCAAGATAAGGAGAGGAAAGGGTTAAACGTGTCAGGCAAGTTCAGAGTCTTTGTGGCTGGATGACTTGTTTGTTACAAAAAGAAATAAGAAAGACTAGAGAGAGTTTTCCCTGCTACTAATAAATATTTTGTTTGTATCATAAGGGTTGCAACTAACGATTGTTTTGGTAATCAGTTAGTCTTGTAATTGTAATTCTATTAATCAATAAGTTGTTTAGAACATGAAAGACCCTTAAATATCAGATTTTTACTAATTTCTCATAATAAAACCTCTTCTTTCAGCTCATAGAATGTTTTGGAATCTGTGTATAAAGTTTATTTAAGAGTTTATTAGCGCTGCAGTTTGGAGCAGGAAGTAAATGGAACGGTTTCTATTCTTAAAGTCTGTACGACAGGTTAGCACATTTCACTAAAACATGATTGCATTTAAGATTTTACCAGACATTTTGCCAATTTGTCTCCAGTTTGACAGTTTTCATAACGTTTATACTGTTACCTAGCAACCATTTTGAAAACAAGGGCCAAAATTCATTAGGAATTGTCAAATAACAATACCTAATAACACCTAAATGAAGTTGACCGAATGTGAAAAATGTGTCAGTTGTCTGTAAATTGTCTCTGTATTTTCAATGGAATTTCGCTTTTTGATGACATCACAGAGGGAGTCTGTTTTAGAACTCAGCACTACTTCCTATCATTTTAAACTTTTATTTTTTAAAATATCTTCACAAACTGCAACTGCTTCACGGATATAAAACTATGATAAATATTTTCCACAGATGCTATGCCACCAAAGTTAGTCATAATTAGAACATCATGAGAACCTGTCATGTGGACTTTAAGAAGTTTTAGATCAATATTGTGGTAAACTGATGATTACGTTACAGTTCAATACTAAGTACTTGGAAAAAGACAATTTGCCTACTTCAGTGGACTAAACAGTAAGATTTTAGTTTAAAAAAGTTGACAAGTTGACTATTAAAATACTCATTTGTTACCATGAGGGCGGTGGTTCAATCACAGAATAACCAGCGCATACCGTTGTTTCAGTTTGGTGTGGTTTGTGGTTGAATGAGTGAGTGGATGGCGGTGTTTGAGAAGCCGCAGGTGCAGATTGGCTGATTCAAGCAATGGTAGAGTGTGTAGACTGAATAAATAATGCAATTTAAATTCATTTTCATCCAATATAAATGTATGGCTTTGTTGTAATTATTAATAAATTACCCAATAAACCTTTGTTCTGAATGCGTGACAACTTGCCAGACGATTTTGTTTCCCTTCAGTCATTTCCTGTTGTCGTCTGTGCGTAAAATCCTCATCTCTTCTCATTTCTGTGTCTTGTCCACTGTTTCTTCAGCTTGTCCTCGCTCATCCACCTCAGCCCATGACCCAGAGCCGCCAACATGGCTTTCTCATCTCGCTTTTCCTTCTGGGAGCAAAAGGGAAGTTTTGCACTTTGGATGAGCACTTGCATGGCATTTTCTAAACTAACCCAATGCCACGCAAACATTCTGCTCCATTCTCACCTGCTAACTGTCATTTTGGTTCATTCAGTCTGAAATAAAGTGTCATAACAAGTTCAAACGTGTGTTCAAAAGTTTTGTCTGTATTGCATTTGTTGTAACACATTTGAAGTTTGGCAGACTACATTTAATTGTGTGTATGATTTTTGAGGAATACAAAATGTTACTTGTATTTTTGTTAAAACGCTTTGCACGGTTTGTTTTGCACGGTGTGGAGTGGATCGTTAAGTTAATTTGATTTTGATTTGGTTTTTTTTACACCTTCAGATTAAACACGAGAATACCCCAGCGCCTAAAACTGTAAGTCATGTTAGACCAGTTTTGTTTTTTATGGCAAATATTGTATTATGTTGTAATTGTCTCTCTGCTGCATACTTATGTACAGAGTTGTGCAATTAATCTCTCTCTCTCTCTATATATATATATATATAATCGGGAATTAAATTATTCTTTTCTTTATTCAATTACAGAATGTTGTAATTGTAAATACAACTAATTGCCTTCTGTTCAGATTTATAAGTGCACTCCATTGGCCTCAAAAGCTGGAGCGAAGTCACTTTTCTAAAACAGTACCAATAAAATATATTCTGCCTATACTTTCTCTACAGAATCATTTTTGACAATATAGAAGTAATTGTTCGAAATAAACATGATTTCAATTATGAGCTAAATAATTGTGATTGTAAAGTTTGCCGTAGTCGAGCAGCCCTACTTATGCAGCAATTTAATAGTTAACCATATTATCACAGTATTTATTTATTTTAGTAGCTTTGAGTTGTCTTTTGCACAATTTGGACAAGTGAATTCTAAAAATATATCTTTATATCTCTACATCGCTCTTTATCTCATGTTCTAAACAGGGTTATTCAACTGAAGGCCCGGGGGCCAAATCAGGCCCTCAAACAGATATGATCTGGCCCTCAACCATCTTCAAAAAATATTGAAAATATTTTATCTTATTGGTTTAGTCCTGGATTAGACCTGGTTTAGACTTGGTTTAGTCCTGGTTTGGTCCTGGATTAGACCTGGTTTAGACCTGGTTTAGTCCTGGTTTGGTCCTGGATTAGGCCAAACCAGTTTAGACCTGGTTTGGTCCTGGTTTGGACCTGGTTTTGTCCTGGTGTTCATAAATTCGTGTTCAGTTCTGCAGATGTTGTTAAAGTCTTTGAAAATGTTTTCATATTTCAAAAGCAGTTTCCGGCCCCGAAGACAAAACCATCTGAAAAATCTGGCCTTCGGTAAAATAAAGTTGAATGGCCCTGTTCTAAAATATGAACTATATAAGATATGAAAAATGTCCAAAAATATGTTAATAAAATGTAAAATATTGTTCTGTTGGAATCATATTTTACGATACTGACCACTTTAAACCATTGCTTCTCTAATTCTACTTTTTTCCAAATATTTTAAGTTTATTACGTTACTTTTGGTGTGAACAGATTTATTTAACTGCTTTAAAATTACTTTCTGTGTGAAATTATTATATAATATTTAGTAAATGCAGATGGAATAATTCAAAAGTATCATAATTAGGGATGTCAATATATATATATATATATATATATATATATATATATATATATATATATATATATATATATATATATATATATATATATATATATATATAAAATATCGGTTAAATCATGATTATTCAGGTGACATTATAATCGTAAGGAATTAAAAATTATTGTAAACATTTAGGAGTGAAAAAAAGTAAATCTAAACTCTAATAAAGAAATCAAATGTAAAATACCTGTCTATATGACTGTTAATGTCATAATCAACTTGGTCACTGTTGTTTGGTCACACTGTAATAATTGTGAAATTGTGATTTTTCTTATAATAATCGTAAAACTAAACAGATCCCTAATCATAATATAATATGCATCTTAAAATTATCTTGCTTTCTTTTATATTACTAAGCTGTGCAGTAAGTAAATTAGTGGAAAAAATCAGTGTAAGACTCGTGTAAATGTTCATTGATTGTTGCTTTATTTTTCCTGTTTTGTTGGTTTAGTCAGAAAACGAGGGGACTTTAAGTCGAGCCAAGTCCGTTCCAGCTTTGGACCCGGGACGAGGTTTATTCAGAGCCAAGAGTCCGTCCCCAGACCCTTCTCCACAGGGAACCACCAGGGTGCGCAGTCCGTCGCCCAAATCACGCACTCCCGTTAAGGTTCCCGAACGTTTCAAAAGCCCCGAGCCGCCTTTAGAAAGAGTTCGAAGTCCTTCACCAGCTTCTACCAAACCGGAACAAAATGGTGTTTCCTTGACAAGTGAAACCAACGGCACCATGAACGGCAAAGAAGAAATTCTCGAAGACCAAAGTTCAACCCGTAATAAGGTTGTCAAAGTGGTGCGCCGCGTCGTACGAAGAGTCTTGCCTTCTGACGAAGACGAATTGGAAAAAACGCAAGAACCCAAGCCAGAAGCGACCAAAACGGCAACAGTTTCTAGAGGTTTTTCGTTCAAACATGACACGGTGAAGATGGAAGACGATATATCGAGAGGTTTGACGAATCTCATGGTGCGGGGAAGGACTCGAGAACCGCGAGTGAGACTGATACGCAAAGACGAACGGCCGGAAATTAAAGAATTGGAGACCAAATCAGAAAAGAAAGATGAAAAGAAAGTACAAGAGGAGGAGAGAAAGGAGGTAGTAGTAACTAAGCAGCAGGAAGTAGCACCCAAGAAGCAGGAAGTAGTGCCAAAGCAACAGGAAATTGCACCAAAGAAACAGGAAGTTGCACCAAAACAACAGGAAATAGCGCCAAAGAAGCAGGAAGTAGCGCCAAAGCAACAGGAAATTGCACCAAAGAAACAGGAAGTTGCACCAAAACAGCAGGAAATAGTGCCAAAGAAGCAGGAATTAGCACAAAAGCAACAAGAAGTCAACGCTAAACCATCAACGACACAAAGTACAGTTTTGGAAAGGGTAAAATCGCCAACGTTTAACTCGACAGAGCAAGCGAATTCAACCAAACCAGCGCAAAGTCGACCCGTTTCTCTTCCTCAAGTTGTTGGGTTTATTCCCGCAGCAAAAGCACCGGTTTTATCTCCTCCGCCGCCTCATGTTAAACCTAGCGTAGTCAACAAAACGACTGCGCCGAATCCTCCAACAAACAAAACAACGGCGCCGAATCCTCCAACGAACAAAACGACTGCGCCAAATCTTCCAACGAACAAAACAGCGGCGCCAAATCTTCCAGGAAACAAAACAACGGTGCTCAATCCTCCGCAAGCTACGACGGCAGTCCAAAAAGTCGCAACGAATACGGCACCGGTTTCCAAACAAGCTACTATCCAAAAAACGGCTAATACGACTACAGCTCCTGCTGCTGCTACAAGTGCAATTTCTAAACCACAAACAAATCAAGTCAAACAGCGCCCCGTCTCAATGTACGTCAACACAGGAGCTGTTGATAAAGATCCAACGGTCAAGAAACAAGAGGTATCCTGTCACCGAAAAAATGCATGGGATTTTGAGTGTTTTTGCATGAGATAAAATGCATGTACGATCGTTTTTATGACTCGTATGTAACCCAATCGCATTGATTTGTGGTCAGAAAGTTAAAGCGATGATTCTGTCGGTTAAGGGTGCAGACTGATCATTTTAGGGCTTGAATTTTTCACTTAAAGTTGGTCAGAAAAGTGAAAGCTTACCAGTAGTGGAACACTGGATCGTATTTGTAAATTCGGTAACAAATAACTACCGTACACTTTTAATAGCCTTTATAAATCATGAACAAAGACTTAATTCATTACAAACGCATAGTTTTAGCAATGGTTCAAGCTTGTAACCACTAATTATTACCTTAATCCGAATTTATAACCCTAACCCCTGAATTATAGTTGCAAAGCCGTTATCATTCTTAGCAAACCTTTTGTTCATTATGAATTAAGTCTTTGTTTTGTTTATGCTTTAAGGTGCAGTTGCTGTAAAGTGATATACATTTTTTTAATACACCAGAAATTATAAACATTTAACATCAATACAAAAAAGAGATAATTCATTTTAACAACAAAAAGCAGGCTTTTCGAATGTAACTTTTCATTTTGTTCAAGTTAATTATTGTATTACTGGTTTCATACTGCCGTTACAATGAAACAAAAACAGTTAAACTATAACTGAATTCAGTTTATACTTTTTTTTGGTCTTCTAAAATACTGTTGTCACAACAGTTAATAGTATAACTTTTAGTGAGTTCCAAGTTGTTCTTTTTGCCATTTTTCCTCTGCTCAATGTGGCACAAACAATGGCGCTGTAGTTTTGCTTTCCACCCCTGAGATTTCACCGGGCAGAAGTAGCCTTGTTTACTGAGTCCTTGTAGAGGAGCGCTGCTGCAGTTTCTAACCAGAGAGTCGTGTCCAGCCAATTACTGCCCTGTTGCATCCTGGGAGAGGAATTTTAAGTGGAGAAAGGCTCCCGTCCCCTGTCGCTTTGCAGACTTGAGCTTGGAGTTTTGTAGGTAACTTTTGGAGTGACTTTGCAATAACTTTGGCGATGTATGGATTTGAGTGGTGGAGTTTTGTCTCTTAAATGAACTGCATGTGGTTTGAGCGGCTTGTAAGACTAACAATAATTCAATATTTTTAGAATAATGTTACACTGCACTGCATACACTGAATAAGCAAGAGTTCACACTACTCACAAAACTTGTGAATGGATATAGAGAGAATAAAAAGGTTGCCATTTTAGACACTATGACATTAAACTAGTATAATCTGTCTAGCTCCTGTGATGTTCTAGTAACTTACATTTTATTTCAATTTCTTTAAAGGTGCACCCTGCTTGTCTCCCTGGAGATAGATATACTGTTGAACTTAGACTTTTTATTTTAATTCTTCTAAAAACAAAAGTGTTGATAAAGGTAAATTATTTGGACTCAGTGTATCATTAATAACACTCTTATAACAAAGAGCAAATATCAATCATAAAATCAAAGGAATAATATCTCCATGGAGATGACAAGATGGCCGACCTTCCATTAGAAAAGTTACGTTGTGCACCTTTAAGTAAATTAAGTAAATTTGCCCTAAAAGCTTGATTTTCTTTGTGGCAAAGTTCAGGAATAGTTTTTTCATCAATACCATAGAATGTTTTTTTAGATTTGATAAAAGATCAGTTTAGCTTTGTTTCAGCCTAATAACAAAACAAAAAGGCAAATGCTTGTGTTTGAAGACAATACTAATTTGGCTTATTATGTGTTTGACTGGCTTTTTCGCAACTGAGACGCCTGCTGTTGTTGAGTAAACCTGCATTATTAATCGCTTTACAAACACTATCTTTAGACTGTGTTGTCAGTAGTGGTGTTTAGTCTGATGTGACGCTGGTGCTCTGCCTGTAGGAGGCGCCGCTCAGTCCCACCGAGGAGGCTCAGAGAAGGCTCATGAGGATCTTCAATGCTCCTGTAAATCCACTCTGGTCGCATCCCATTTCTCAAAAGCATTCCTCCTCAAAACTCAGAGCTGTTGCCTTGATCTCCCCTGTGTGCGGGTTTAAAAACAGGTTTAAAAATGTAGGAATCGAGGAGTTGAGGATTTTGAGCATTGGGTTGTGACTGATCTGTGTCTGTTTAAATGTCTGTCTTTTGCATTTGTTCTCGTTTCGGAACCTAACAAAGATTATATTATACTGTTCTTTATGTCTTCATTTACTCCATCAGGATTTTAGAGAATCTTGAATTATATTTTCCTCTCTAATTCTTAGTTTGTTTGTGCTATGATGAACAAAATATCATTAAAGGTGCAGTATGTAACTTTTCTGCCATTCCTTGGCTAGGAATGCCATTGTTCAAAAACACCTGATTAACAAACATTCTTGCTGTGAGTGGGCTCGCCGCTCTACAGATCTAACATGTAACTTGGCCTAGTGTCATCACCTGCCTGTCTCCATGGAGACAGATAAGTTTTATACTGTGGAACATTCTAGTCAAATATTAGTGACAGACCATACACCAGAAAAGTGGCATACTGCACATTTAAAAATTGGTACGTTCAGCTTTACACAAAAAATGCCTGTACTGCTTATCCAACCAATCATCAATTTGAAAAACTCCTTTTATTAATTGCATTTTCAATGGGAAAGTTAGCGTTAGCATTTAAACATCAATGTATGAAGAACATACAAACAAAAGAACACAAACAACCATTTGTCAGTGCTGTTCAAAATGCATGTTTTTGTTCTTCTGCCTTATTAAAATGACTACAATAGACGGTTTACATTAGTACCAGACTTTGTGCGTGACTGTCAGGGCTGGAAGGGTCTGGACAGTGGACTGCAAAGCTAACCATGTATTTAGTGCATTATCTCTTCTGTCTCCCGTTAGCGTTAGCCTCATGCCGGTCATTCTCCGTTTATTGGTGTTGTATATTTGGAGACAGACACAGGAGGAAAGTCTCAGCAGGTGCTTCGGCCGAAGTCCATGGAGGTCCATTATAGTCCATGACCCATGAAATCCTATCTGTGCCTCCCTCTGACACACTCAGCACCAGACGCAAACTCCAAACCATTTAGCACATGCATCCTCTCTCATAATGTACATGCATTTATTATCGAGTAAAAGTTATCTGACTGTAACTAGGGCTGCAACGACTAGTCGACTATAAAAAATATTGTATAGTATTAGTAGTAATATTATATAGTTATATAGTAATATTGTAGTTGTCTGGCATTTGAAAAGACAGTTTTATAACAAATTTCTAAGATCGACGATATTTGTATTCTTTTGTGACTCATTTTACAGACATCTCACATCAGTCTAATAATTAAACCTCAACCCACTCCAAATTTCAATCTTTATTTGGTTGATAATGTAATTTAAAAGTCTCAGTGTACAGTAGAATTAATTGCTGACCAGTCCACTGCAAAAATAATTGTTAGTTTTAGCCTGTAATCATAATGGCATGACCATTAAAGGTCATGAGTTCTTATAATTACATTTTATTCTATTCCATGGAGCAAGTTAAAGCTAAAGGTGCACTTTGTGGTATCACGATTCTAAAATTTCTCTCAAATTTATTCTCGATACCAATTTTAATACCACAATTGTTACTAAAAATGCACTTTTTCTTTGTTATGTGATTTCATACTAGTTCTGATCATTCTAACACTGTTCAGGAAAGGTCACATTTGGTCCTGTTACTGTTATTGTTTTTTTTTACTTAATTACTTGCACAAATGAGTATCTAGATTCTATCCTGGTTTTTGTATTGATTAGGATTAGCGCTGTCACAATGATTATTTTAGTAGTTGACTAGACCAGTGTTTCCCAACCAGGGTTACGTTAAGAATTACCGGGGGTACTTGGAATGGTTTCAGGTTTTAAATTAAGATGAAATGTACTTTTTTCTGAATAAATAAGTGTCATTAGTTATACATTTTGCTTATTTTTGGAGTATCTGGGACTAAAACAAGAGTATAATAGTACTTATTGACTATATTCGACTAGTAAACCCGTTTATTTGCCCGAAACTCTAGTTAAGTGGTACTCTGAATGTGATACAAAGCTAAGGGGGTACTCCAGACAAAAATGGTTGGGAATCACTGGACTAGACAGCGATCATTTTTTGATTTGTCGACTAAACTTCCTAAATGCATTATCACCCAAATACAGTACTTTGGTGACTGAAGGCTTCTAGACGGAGTATAACAGCAATCATCAATCAATCAATCATCAATCATTGACATCTTGACGTATTAATGTCACGGCCTTTGTTATGAGAGGTCTTTTGACATGTGTTTTATTGTTAAGATTAGACAATTATCAATGTTTACTGTTGATTCTTTTTTATAGTTGACTGGTTCTGTTGCAGATACTTTTGACCACCCTTGGGACTTTTCTGATGGTAGAGCTGCACCCGTATCCAGCCCTTCTTAAAACAAACCACATTCTACTGAAGTCTTAGCTTTTTCTGACGTTCTTCTTCAGTTATTAATTGAACTGTGTGTGAAATGTCCACGCTCCACGTCTCACTGTTGTCCTCGTGTCTGTCTGTCTGTCTCTTCACCGCTCTGTGCTTCTGCCTCTGCTGCTGTGGCTGCTTGTGCTGCTGCTGCTGCCGCTCCTGCTGCTTTGGGGCCTGTAGCTGTACTCGGGCCCCTCCTCCTCGGGCCCCTGCTCCTCTGGGACCCCCTCTGAACCGGTCCCAGTCCAGGTACCACAGTCCTGGGGCGTCCTAGAGGGATTCTGCTCCCGGGTTTCATGTCAGAGTGTAAGGCTTAAGACTCATATAACCATTTAACCGCTGTCAAGTTTTATTTAACACATGGTTTTAACTGGATTTATTATTTACGCTGCATATGCATGAGTTAAAATGACTTTATGTGGATTTATTTGTTTCATTTATTTAAACAATTTCTAGACAACTGACACTGACATTTTTCTTACAGTTTAAACCATCATTCAACAAAATAAAGGTAGACATTCACAGACGCAAAATGCTTGCCGATGGTACTCAGACTTACGTCAAATCGCTCTTTCACAAACAAATGATTAAAGTCTACATAAGTTTTATTTCATGATATTTATGCCATTTCTCTGCTCTCCTCTCCAGTAACACGTAAAAGAGGATGTTTTGTGGTCACTAGATTCACACCAGAAGTGCACAAGTTCAGAAATCTCAACTTAAAGTCAGATCGCCTTAGGCTCAGATGATAGTTTTACGCTAATTATTATCTAAAATAAACTACCAAAAGACTTACACACTGAACAGTGACTTTTAACGAGACTTTGACCTCACCTAAATGTGCGCTGTATTTTGCTCATGGAAATATTGAGTTATTGCGTTATATATTTGATTCATTTCCATTTGGAGCCGTTGCACACTGAAGCTGTGAATGCGGCTTTGTTCTGTTCGGAGCGTTCGTGCATGGACGTTGTGTTCCTTTGCGTTGGATTTTCTGCATGACGGTCGAATTCAAATGCTTGTGTCAAAGTTGGGAAAATGGCTGGCTCACTTAAATTAATCATTTGTTGTTATTGAAATAAGATTGTAAAGGTTTTAGGATTTGGTTGGTTAGTTCTCTTCATTACAGTCTTTCCAGTTTATATGGAACAAGAAAAGCTGCACTGTGTAACTTTTCTGTGAAATTTGCCTGGAATGTTTCACAGACATTAAACTTACCTATGTAGCATTTACTTATGAATGTTTTTATTGATGAACTATCTCAAAAAACATTCTTATTGTGAGCGCAGTCGCCTCTCCAAAGCTCTGACTTGTGTGTAATTTGACCTAATGGCGCCACCTGCTGGTCCTTAAGAAAATAGCTTAGAAATGCTCAATGTATTGCGTGAAAATTCTTAATGTTTCCACATGGGCTGGTAATAATTTATATAATATTATACAAAATAAATGTATTGCAGTAACAGGAAAGCTTGTCCATCAGCCATAAATGTACAAATATTTTAATTAAAACGTTGAAAAAGGCAGATTTTATTCAGGATTTCCCTTATTCAGTTTAAAAATTTGCAATAATTTAGTCCCTGTTTTGTTTTTATTCTGAGAAAGTTAACTAAAACATTAAGAACATGAACATATTGAAGCTGTTGTCCAAAAGTATATTCAAATATCGCAGAATTGAACAGCCATATCATAATAATTTCAAATCTTGTGCAGCTCTAAGATAGATGTTACAAGTTTAATGTCATACTGTGGAACATTCCAGGCCGAGCAATAATAGAAGTAATGCATCCTCTAAAAGGAAAAGTTTAGTGCACCTTCAAAGTGCGGATGACAGGTTTTTATGATTTTCTTATTTTATTTGGTGTATTAGTACCTGTTATACGGGTGTAAAATGTGTGAAGAATTTTAGCAAAATTTGAAATATATTTATCTTAACTGCATTTTAGTGAAATGAGTAGTCAAACCTGTCATACGCACTTTAAATCAATGCATTGTGAATTATTTAACCAACAGCAGATATAATCATAAACTGTCACATTTACTTTGGACTGTTTCATACTGTATCTGTTGTTCAAGTTGCAGTTTTAACCATTTTGCAGTTGTTTTGTTTCTCTGATTCCTTAAATATATTTTTGAATCAATTTTGTACGGCTGGGCAATATGGCAAAAATGTATATTATGATTTTCTTTGGTCTTTAGTCGCGTTTTAGTTCTTTGTTCTCTTTGTTCACTGTAGTCGCAATTTTGACACTTATAGTCGCGTTTTTGTTCCCTTTAGTCGCAATTTCGCCACTTTTAGTCGCAATTTTGTCACTTTTAGTCACATTTTGACGCATTCAGTTGCGGTTTCTACCACTCTGTCGTCTTTTGACGCTTTTAGTCACATTTTTGCCACCTTTAGTCGTGTTTTTGCCGTTATTACTCGTGGTTTGGTGCATTGAATCAGGGTCGTTGTTTGTATGCGCGTTTTTGACGCTTTCTAACGCATTTTTATCGCTTTTGGTCGTGCTTTGTCGCTTGTTTCAGAACATGTTTGGACAAATCCGAACAGCAGTGTTAGCATTTTTTATTCACATCAAAGCAAGACATTTTGTTGTTTGTTGGAATTCATCGTTGCACTTCAAAAACTGCAGCTTTTGCGATTTGATAATTACATCCATTAAAATTGACAATTTTGTTTAACTGTTTAGCCCTGGCCTTCAAGAGGTAAATAAAGTCATCTGCTCAGAGGCTTCAGAGGCTAAACAACAGGAGAAAAAGTGTGTTTGAACAGACAGCTGCATTAAAGAGGCAAACAGTGAATCACGACATGACCATTTCACAAAAAATAGCAGATTGTCAGAGGGACGAGCCCACGATTTGATTTTTATCACCATATCGCCCAGCCCGACTATTTTGTATCTTATTTCTATTACAAACCACATGGATGCTGTACTGATCAGTGAGAGTTGCCGTTCTAAGTGTGTTTCTCTGTGTTTGTCTTGGCTCCGTGTCATTTCTAACTGTTGCCTCTTTGGTGTTTCCTGAACGCGGCTCAGGGCTCTGTGGAGGATGAACAGATTGCCCTGCTCCAGAGCTCTCACGCTGCAGCCGCTCGGCCCCAGGTCTGGTCTGCCTGATCCAGTGTGACCCCCAAAACCCACCACTACAACCCCAAAAACACCCCCACAAATGCACACAAGGCCTGTCACAATAACCACCTCTGAACCTTTAATTACAGCTTGACACGTGTCAGATTTTTTTTGGTTTAATTACAGATTTCTTGGCCTGGTTTATGGTTAAAGTGCCTACTCATATAACTAAAAGATGGGTAAAATAAATCAAAGTTTTGCTACTAATTAAAAAAAAAAAAAAATGTTTTGTAAAATCACTTCCTGGTTGTAAATGATGACATCACTCTAGGAAATGACTTTGTACACTTTGTTTGACAAATCAAAATACATGTGAACGCTTTTATTTTGTTGAATTAATGTTTTGAGGGTAAAAATGTTAGTTATTTTGGGTAAATTATGCTTAAACTTTGGATGTAATGAGTCTTCCTAGTGTGATGTCATCAGTTACTTCCTGTAATTTTCAACAGACTTTTCAACTTTTCTCCATAAGCTGCTACTTGTTTGGTGTAAAACTAGATTTGTATGTACAGAAAGTATTATTACACCAAATAAAATCAAAATTAGAAAATCATACAAACCTGACATACGCACTTTAATATCTTTGTAATTACTTAATGTTAATGTAAGTAAATAAAAGTTAAATGTTTTTTCCACAATAGCTTCAGAAAGTGGAAATCCTGTCAGTTGTCCAGGAGTGGTCAAAGGCAGAAAAAGTTTCAAATGTTTCATCTTAGTTTATTTTAGGCTTTATTTATGAAGCCCGCACTCTCTGTCTGAAATTATGAACTCATCAAATATTAATACATTTGTGGATTGACAGAATTGTGATTTCATTTGTAAATTAAAATCCAGAGTCCAGATTTATTCCACAGTCGGCAGAGAAAACAGAAATATAAACGGCTAAAATACACTTCAAAACCTGGTTATTGAGATCTTTATCATTATTGCCAAAACAATTCCACCCTTTAATGAACTACCAAGTGCAACCTTTGAAATTGAGTTTTTTTTTTTTTTTTTAGATTAATTTCAGAATAATTGTGACAGGCCTGACCCACTTGAACCCCCTTGTCCCCAAACCCACTGCTGTGTTTTTGTGCAGTGTTCTTATTCACTTTATATTGATTTTTTTTGTTTTGTTTTATGAGTTTTGTTTTTCAAATTTGCCTGAAAATTGATATTAGATTCCTGTAAGGTTTGAGCAACTGAGATGGGGCTTTGCTGGAAACATTTAGAAAGAATTGGACACATTTTTCTCAACAAATTGCATGTTTTTCCTGATAAAATGCCCCTCTCGGTTCTCAAACTCACTTTTACATTTGCACCCAAGTTTGTTTTTGAAGTTTGACGTACTTTTGCTCCACAGACATTGCCCCACTCTGCTCCAAGTTTGCCGCATGAGTTTTTATTATCATCTTTTATCGTTTCTGTGACATAAGTGATATTCATTGAGTCTTTTGTGTCGTTCCAGGTGAAGACCGAGGAGCAGATCGCGGCGGAGCAGGCCTGGTATGGATCTGAAAAGGTCTGGCTGGTGCACAAAGATGGATTCTCTCTGGGTGAGTTTAAAGTTTGTGCTCATAACTGCTTTAAAGTCTATATGACCGCTTCTCAAAATGTTCTAATTGTGACTAAGTTTAATCAGATATCACCTCTGACAATTATTTATTATAGTTTTATATGTGTAAGGATGCAGTTGCAGAAATTTTGAAAAATAAAAGTTTTAAATTAGAGGAAATAGCGGTGAGTTCATACATACATACATTCATACATACATTTTTCTGTAAGTTTTAACTGGCATTCAACAAAATAAAGTTGTTATCAGGTATTTATTATTTGTCAAATCAAAACTAGTGTGTAATTTAGGTGGATTATGTTGAATTACCTCTAGCTATGTCATATTTACCGCTCAGTTTCAACCAGGAAGTAACGTTATAAACATTACTGTCAAGCTGGGGATAAATGTTTAGTAAATGATCAAATATAATCATCACTCTGCGTTTTAGAGAAATGTGTCTGACCTGTCATATAGACTTCAGCGCTTGTAATATATTTCTCCTGTTATAAATCATGACAGAGGGAGGTCGTAGAGTTTGGATTGTTAGCTGCAAAGCTTGTTTCTGGCTCAAACACGTGCCTAAGTAAAGCACAATGTTGTAAATAAATATATCTTTTTCTATTGAAAGATTCAAAGTTGAATATATTGCACATGATTGTTGACTGCTTGTAATGTGGTAATTTAATAAAGTTACTTATTTCTATATTGCCAACCATGTACTTTTAAAACATTGTGTTATTATTTGTGTGCTGTGGAGTTAAGATACTTTTATGAACTTACGAAGACCTACTGCAGAACCTTTTTACATCACCGGAGTTAGAGTTGCAAAAGATCAAGTAGTTGACAGCTTTACTGTTCTACAAGTTCCTGTCTAGGGCTCAGAACCGTTATTCAGTTCCAAGTAATAGGAACAGATCGAAAAGGTTCAGGAAGTGTTGGAACCAAGTTTCGGTTCCTTGGCTTTAAATATCCGCATCAAAGAGTGCATACAGCGCAGACCGTGCACAGGACTGCTCCCGGCACAAACCACAGACACAAACAGTGGGCTACGTTAGTTGTCCATATTCAAACAAAGTGCAGTGTCAAATTTTGCTGTGAACAGAAAGATGAAAAAACTGCAGGTCCAGAGTCGTTCCTATTTCCACCAGAAACTACAGCCTCCAGTGCTTTGTGTCTCTGTGTGTTGTGCTTCATAATAAATGCAGTCCACGTGAAGTTGCAGCGAAAACTAAAATATTGTCCAATCTTTGCCATAATCCTCCTTTTCACTCAGGTAAACAGGGAATAAAAGTGTCAAGCGTCAGAAGCACTTGCTGTGCAGAGCTGCTTTTGATACAAAATGTGGATAAAACAATAGTGAAACTTGACAGCGTGCTGGTCCACATGAGTGGTGCAATCGGCCGTGGCTCTGGTTCACTTGTTTGCGTTGGTTTTGAGCTATACCTGATCAGACGACATACAATTAAAAAAAAAAAAAAAAGGTTAAATACAGTTATAACGTGTTTTTTGCAAAAGGTTGTCCATTTATTTACACTCAAAAAACATGCAGGCTCAGAAACAAGAACTGTTCACATGTTTTAATGAGCAGTGATTAAATATGTTGTTTTGTTGTTGCTTTCTCAGCCACCATAGTGAAGACCGACCCCGGCGCTCTGCCCGAGGGAAAAGTGAAGATCCGACTGGAGCACGATGGAGCCATCCTGGACGTGGACGAGGACGACATCGAGAAGGTAGCGCTTTTCAGTTGGCATAGAAGGTCTGCTGTGAAGTGCCAGACCTTGGCTTGAGGGAATTTTCTCAAACCAACTTTCATTTGTGACCGCTGGTATATGTAGTTTAAAACCCCTGTCTCTTCTCTGTAGGCGAATCCTCCGTCGTACGATCGCTCTGAAGACCTGGCCTCTCTGCTTTACCTGAACGAGTCGAGTGTGATGAACTGTCTGCGTCAGAGATACGGAGGAAACCTGATCCACACCTACGCCGGGCCAAACACCGTGGTCATCAACCCCCTCAGCATGCCCTCCATGTACTCTGAGAAGGTAAGAGTAACAAACAAACAAACCCTCCATGTACTCTGAGAAGGTAAGAGTAACAAACAAACCCTCCATGTACTCTGAGAAGGTAAGAGTAACAAACAAACAAACCCTCCATGTACTCTGAGAAGGTAAGAGTAACAAACAAACCCTCCATGTACTTTGAGAAGGTAAGAGAGTAACAAACAAACCCTCCTTGTACTCTGAGAAGATAAGAGTAACAAACAAACCCTCCATGTACTCTGAGAAGGTAAGAGTAACAAACAAACCCTCCATGTACTCTGAGAAGGTAAGAGTAACAAACAAACCCTCCTTGTACTCTGAGAAGGAAAGAGTAACAAACAAACCGTCCATATTCTCAGAGAAGATAAGAAAGTAACAAAGAAAACCTCCATGTTCTCCATTAATGACAAAAATAGTTAATAATGCCCTTTGCACGAGGCTTAAAATAAAGAAACTATAAGCTGTTGCCTATCTGTGCATTGTAGTCTGCATTTTCTTTAGGGCTGAAGCAGGTTAGTTGATTAATCACTTGTTGATTAGTGAAATAGTCTGAATAATCGTAATCAAATAATGATTTTTCGGAACTATACAGACTTCAAAACATGTCAGAAAAGATCAGACAAGAAATCAGTAACAATTTAGCTGTAAATATACTCTATGAAGATGTTACCAAGCAGCATCTCTCTCTTCTGCTTCATATTTGCAAAACTGTGCAAAAAGAATAACCACCAGAATAAAGGATTTTAACATAACCGTTAATTGCAGACCTGAGTTTGCTGAATGAGATGGGACTAGGTTGAGCTAACAGTTCAAACTGAAAGAAAGTGTAACATTGTAGACTTGGGTCATCTATTACCACCTTATTGCCAAACTGTGATATTACTGGTAAAAGACTTTTTTTGAGCTTTTAACCATGTTGTAACATTGTTCCCTTGTCAAAAACACACCTGTAATTGTATTCAGCTTCATTCATTCTTGTTTGATGAATCCTGTTTTGTAAGTCATCTTCCCTCTGACCCTCAGAAAACACGCTGTTCCAAGTTTTCCAGATTTGTGTCGTCAAAGGTACAGATCCAGAGGTCTCCTGTGCTGTTTAAGTCCATAAATCATCACAGACTTCGTTCATTTCTGTTCGGAATCACGTCCATTACAACCATGCGCTTACTTTACCATGTCGGGGCAAGCTAGCTTTTGTTTTGTCCTCCATGGTAATTCCCACTGCTATTATGTTGCACCTAAGCTCAACTGCAGTAATCCTGTTCCACTACGACGTCCGCTGATACAAACCAACTCCTGTGTGTGTTCAGGTGATGCACATGTTCAAGGGCTGCCGGCGCGAGGACATGGCTCCGCACATTTACTCCGTGGCTCAGACGGCCTACAGGAACCTGCTCACGACCCGACAGGACCAGTCCATCGTCCTGCTCGGGAAATCGGGCAGCGGCAAAACCACCAACTGTCAACACCTGGTGCAGTACCTGGTCTCCATCGCAGGAAGCACCGGAAAGATATTCTCCGGTGAGAGCTGGTGTTGTCGCGATACGGAAATGTCAAACTTTATCTTGATACAAGGGAAGAGGCGCGACACGCAAAGTTGCAATAAAACTTTTTAAACGGTAGAATTCAATTTTCAACCCAAAAATCAGTAGATTCTTTAATATAACCATGTGGTCCATATAAAACTATTCAGGAACGATCAAAAATGTGTCCTATTCATGTGGGGGAAAAAAAAAAAAAAAAAAAAAATATATATATATATATATATATATATATATATATATATATATATATATATATATATATATTTATTGATTTATTGATTTATTATTTTTTAACATATTGATACTTGTTAAATTAGTAAGTAGATTGGGTACTAGTTTTGGTATTTATTTTGTATTTAGGTAATGATTTTCTCTCACAGCAGGATTGCATAAATAATTAATAAGAAAGGTAAGGTTTATACATTTTATTTACTCTCTATAAGCACTGCAATAAAAAATCAAGATAAACAAACACACACAAGTGTAATTTCTTAGGACTCAGAGAATACATTTAAATATTGCATAATGACTTTCCATTCGTTAATTATTTGTTTCAAACTTACACAGTCATAATGCATAGTATCTACTATCCACTTCTAGTTAAAAATGATTTTTAAAGCCTTAATTACCCAGGAAAACTCTCATCCATTCATACAATTCCAATAAAATTCACCTTTTCTCCACAAACATCTTGATTGGTGTAAAAATATGATTTATATTTACAACAGGTATTAATGCACTGAATAAAAACAAAACTAGACAATCATGAAGACCTGTCATACGCACTTTACACCCTGATGTTTCTATTTAGTTGAAAAAGTTGTTTTGTAAAAGTTTCTATGCACATAGAGAAAAGTGCATTTCTTGGTGAATTATGTATATTTTAGGCACAACCAATTCAAGTCGAGCCACAAATGAGTCTTAACAGACGTTACTGACCTGGCATTACCTCAGAAAAATAAACAGATTGTTCTGTAGATGCTAAGATACAGTCGGATTTAGCCCGCAGCTGACTTTTGCATTTTTGAATAACTACATAGATTTGGGCTATTTATTCTTCTCCATGTCTTTGTGTGTGTATTTGGCACAATAAAACTCCTAAACTCTGTTTGCTCTTGTAGTTGTTTGAACAGTGGGTGAAAAAGCTGATCTAACACATTAAAATTAATGATTTGAGGGAAAACCAAAAAAATAGAGCTGCGTTTGTTGGTTTTCTCTCAGGTGCTGACTGTATCTATAAAAGCAAACTATAAACACCAACCACAAACGTTTTCTTTAGGTTACTTTGTTAAATATCTATTTACATTTCTATTTTATTAAAAGGGTAACGCTGTAGAACCCATATATTTGTCTTGTCTTTCAATACAAAATGCCATAGAAAATATTTACTATTTGCAAGATTTTCTATAAATTTGCACCTCCTGTGTTTTTTTCTTTTATCGTTGAAGGTCAGGTTAATTCAGTGCTTTTCAACATTTTTTGAGTCACGGCACACTTTTTTTGGTTGAAAAGACACCAAGAAACACCACAAAATCTGACACAAAAAACGAAAAGGAAAAGAAAGGAAAAGAAAAGAAAAGGGGGTATGTAACGAATAATCTCTGCAACTGTCTTGTTCTTTAAATCTGTCAAATGAGATGTTTTGCTTTCTTTTTTGGCACAGAAGGAAGTTCAGGACACTACAAAAAGATAGCTTATTCACTTAAATTAATCTATAAATTTTCTCAAGGCACACCTGGCAATACCCCAAGGCAGTAGTGTCCTCGGTTCCTCGGTTGAAACTCAAGGGGTTAATCCACTGTCATTTTACTTTCCTCCTTAGTTTGCTCTATAAATCTTTTGTGGATCAGTGACGTCTGTTATATTTGTGGTGTATATTTCAGCGGAGAAGTGGCAGGCGGTCTACACGATCCTGGAGGCGTTCGGAAACAGCTCCACCTCCATGAACTCGAACGCCAGTCGCTTTTCTCACGTCGTGTCGTTGGACTTCGATCAGGCCGGACAGGTCTCCTCCGCCTCCATTCAGGTACCTGTACGCAAATGAAAACACGAAATGATTCCTTAGATTTCTACTCAATTTAACCCAGATAAAGCTGAAGTGAAGCTGTTTGAAAGGACAAATACTATGCTGTGACTTTTTTGAGCTTTTAATCATGTTCTAACAGTGTTCCGTCATCAAAAACACACCTGGAGTTACATTTAGCTGCACTCACGCTAATTTGATGAATCCTGGTTAGAAAATCCTCTGCTCCGACCATCATAAACACTCCCTACTGAATTCCTTCGATGTGTGACGTGTTTTCCGATAATTGACGTCACTTATCTGAGAATGTTCAGCTGTTCCTTAAATCATCGCCAGACTCGCTCTGATCATTTCTGCCGTCTAAACACAATCAGTACATCTGCTAGGCTAACTCGCATTTCTTTGCATTGTATTCATTTTTATTCTATACATATTTTATTTTGCATGTCCTTATTTCATCTTATTTTAGCATTATCTATTCTTTTACCTATCTATTATTATTATTATTCACTGTTTATGTTGGACATTATCACCAAATCAAGTTCCTAGTTTGTGAATTTTGTTCTCCAAGAATAGCAATAAAAACCCTCAATTCTGATTCACAAAGCTCGTTTTTTACCTTGTGTAATTGCTATGCAACCAGTAGATGGCGCCTAAACTCAGTATGTGCCGTGGAAAAACGGATACAGACGTTAATTTGTTGTTTTTTTTAGTTCTGTAACATGATATACCAAACGTAATGTACTCAACAGCATGTTTAAAGACTAATAACGATATAAAAAATGCATAATATTTTTCCTTGCAGATGTTTTTGCAGAGAACGTTTACACATTTCTCTTGTCAATTTTTTATGATTCCTGCTTTGCCTGAGTAATAAAACCTTTTCTCTCAGCTCATGGCATCTTGCATAGCTATAAACCAGTAAAGTTATTCGATTACTTAAATAGTTGACGACTGTTTCTAAAATCAATCAGCTGCAATTAATCTGTTGCAGCCCTATATTTTCTTCAGTTTAGCTAATGAGAAGCACAAATTAGTCATTGGGTTTCTTGATTTGTTTGATTTAATTTGGAATTGTTTAAACCTCAAAGACACCAGACTCTTTTTTTTTTTTGTATAGAACAGACCAATCTAAAGGTGCATTGATTAAACCTAAGCGTGTTTTTCTTCCCGTTCAGACGATGTTGCTGGAGAAGCTCAGAGTGAGTCGTCGTCCTGATTCAGAATCCACCTTCAATGTTTTCTACTTCCTGTTGGCCGGAGCCGACAGCACCCTCAGGTCTGTCCCAGTCTTCTCCCTTCTTTTTGAGAAATACTTCTTTTTGCTTTACATTTTTCGCAGTATTGTTTATGCTGCGTTTGTTTTCAGAACGGAGCTCCATTTGAACCACTTGGCGGAGAACAGCAGCTTCGGCATTCTTCCACAGACAAAGGTACAGACACTCAAGAAGCTCAAGAAGGAGTTTAACGTGATTCTTTTTTTTCTTTATTCATAATTGCTATAAAATAAATATAGAATAATAACTAATATAATAAGCAATATATAGAAAATGGCAGCTATTTCAGTTTTTAAAGTCTGTTTTATTGTGGCTTGGCAAAGTTAGGTTCACGTGCCACATCAAAATTGAGACTAAACCTGGACTAAGCCTGAATATAAACCAGGACTAAACAAGGACTAGAACAGGACCAAACCAGGTCTTTGTCAGGGCTAAAATTGACTCAATTTTACCCAATAATGACAACTGTGTGCAGCCTTTGTGTAGACCTTTTGAATCTTCCTCAATTTTGATTAAGTGTTGTTTTTATTTTATTTTATTTTATTATTATTATTATTATTATTATTATTATTATTTTAAAATAATATTATATTGTAATAAAAAAAAACAATAGCAACTAAATCTTATATTTTTCATTGCACTATTAAATCATTTGTAAATTGACTAATTGTGAACAGTTGATTTGACTTTTCTGTATCTTGTTTCTCAAAACATAATTTCGCTAGTTTTAATTGTAATGAAAATAAACATGAAATTAATCTATAAAATAATAAATAAATGCAATAAATAGAACAATATGATAACTTTTTTTACAATCAAGTTTTAATGAAACTGTAGCAGAAAAGGTTGAATCAAATGAAAAAGTAAATACTGTATGTTTTGCTTCTTCAGTTGAAACTCTGATCTGTGTCTTTTTTCTAGCGCTGCAACAATTAATGGACTAATCTTGACCGTGACTATGAAAAAACTATAATACTTATCTAATCGTTAACTGGACTCAATAACGCACGTCAAAAGACCTTTTACAACAAAGACAGCAAATCAAAAAGTACAGACAAGATACATTTTTGCAAATTTTCATCAATCAAATCAATAATACATTTTATTCACAAATATTCTCAATCTAGAAGCCTTCAGTCCCATATTTCCCCCTTCATTTGGCTGATAATGTATTCAAAGAGTCTAAATTCACAATAGAAATAACCGTTTGACTGTCGACTACTAAAATAACCGTTAGTGACAGCCCTCCTTTTTGGGATTTCCAGACAGAAGACAAGCAGCGCTCGTCCCAACAGTTCACGAAGCTCCAGGCTGCGATGAAGGTGCTGGGCTTCTCCTCCGAGGAGCAGAGGGCGCTGTGGCTCATTCTGGGGGGAATCTATCACCTGGGAGCGGCCGGGGCCACCAAAGGTAAAAACTGTTCATAAGTATATAGAAACAATATACGACATTAGAGGTGTTGGAGTGAAGTATGTGTCTCTTCTACTGTACTAACAACCAGGGGCGGACTTACCATCAGGCAACAGGCCACAGTCGCCTTGAGCCCCAACCTGAAGGGGCCCCCAAAATGATGCCCTTCCCGATCATCACAGGCACACAGCTCTGAAACAGTCCTCTCTGTATCAAAATAAAGTAGAGCAGTGTACTTTTAAATCTTACGCCACCAATAGGGCTGCAACAAGTTAATCGATTCATTGCAACTTATTGATCGTAGAAATGGTTGTCAACTAATTAAATAATCAAGAAATCATGAACTGCTTTATGCACAGACGCCAGAACATTTCATGTCCTGACAGAAGAGGTTTTATTACTCAGACAGAGCAGGAATGACACAAAAACCTCCACCAGGATGTCATCGAACGCCTCCACTTCAAATTTACTACAATTCTCATATTCACTGGTGTGTCATGCTCTAAACAACTAATTGATTAATCGAAATAATAATCACTAGACTAATAAAAACTTGAGATAAGCGTAATAAGGTGGTTATTATAAACACCCAGTATAAAAAATAACCATAGTTGTATTTTGATAATTGTTCTCTGGACTAAACAGATTTTAAAACGCACAAGGAAAGCCCTTTTAAACTTATTTTACAACTGTTATTATTAAATTAAAATGTAAAAAATGCTTTGGTCATATTTAAATATTCTCAATGTACAAAACAAATGGTTGACTACTAAAATAATCATTAGTGACAACCCTTAAGTGTAATATACTGTAATTACTACATCTTTTGGAGAGCTAGAGGAAGGGAAAACGCTGAACTGATGCATCGAAACCCTTTTTTATTATTACCGTTTGCCTTTTTCCTATTTTTTGTCAAGACAGTTATATATTTGTGTTCTAAGTTAAGTGCAGTTTTTCGTTAATAGCTATAAAATTTGAAAGAAGTATTAACTTGTCAAGCTTTTAAAAAATATTTTGTAGGCACTTTTCTTTTGATCTGGTCAATATATTGCATTGTGTGAGCTACTGTGTCCAACTAACTTCAATTGTAAATTAATAAAGCTTGTCTAATTCTACGTTTAGCTAATGTAGACAACCTAAAAGAGAATATTTTAATATAATAATGCAGTATTTATCACGCCAAGCTCTCATCATTGTAGTTTCAAATTGTCCTCCGCGCTAGTTTTAAAAATAGAGGTGACGTTTGTGTTTCTTTTGTGGCCAGTAGGTGTCAGTGTTGCCACATCTGTGTTTTCTACTTTAAACAGCTGCAGTTCGTCCTGTTTTTTTTCCTGAAAAATTACTGTGAAGTTTTATGGCACAGACTGAGAGATAAGAGTGTCAAGAAAATAAAATACAAAACACCAGTCAGCACAAGAGAAATGCAGTTAACAAAAACAACAAAAACAGAGACATTTCTCAACATATACATTAAAATAAATGCCATAGATTAACAAATTAGTTTAAAATTGTAACTCATTATCCGGTTAAATTTCTTTACAGATTAACCCATGACTAATTCAGGTCATAAACAGTAAATCAGATTAAGGGAAAATGAAACACAGTCCCCTTGACATTAAAAAGACGTCTGTATTAGGAACAAACTAGTGCAACATGCAAATTGATAATTCATAAATAATGTAATTATTATTTGATTCTGATGATTCGTGTAGCAGGACTGAACAAGGTCCAAACCAGATCTAAACCTGGTCTAAACTAGGGTCAAACCTGGTCTAAACCAGGTCTAAACTAGGGCCAAACCTGGTCTAAACCAGGTCTAAACTAGGGCCAAACCTAGTCTAAACCAGGTCTAAACTAGGGCCAAACCTAGTCTAAACCAGGTCTAATTTTGGGCCAAACCAGGTCTAAACCAGATCTAAACCTGGTCTAAACTAGGGCCAAACCTGGTCTAAACCAGATCTAAACTAGGGCCAAACCTGGTCTAAAAAGAGTTTAACTTGGGCTAAACCAAACAAAATCTAAACCACAAACTAAACCACGGGCTAAAACGGGTGCTAAACCTAGGGCTAAACCTAGGTCCAAACCAGGTCCAAACCAGGAGAGAGCCAGAAGTGAACTAGGGCCAAACCTGGTCTAAACCAGGTCTAAACTAGGGCCAAACCTAGTCTAAACCAGGTCTAAACTAGGGCCAAACCTGGTCTAAACCAGGTCTAAACTAGGGCCAAACCTAGTCTAAACCAGGTCTAAACTAGGTCCAAACCAGGTCCAAACCAGGAGAGAGCCAGAAGTGAACTAGGGTAAACAGTGTCTAAACCAGGGCTTAACTAGGGCTAAACCAACTCTAAACCAGGTCTGATCCAGGGACAAACCGGTTCTAAACCAAAGCATAAGCCAAACCACGTCTAAGCCAGAACTGAACCAAGGCTAAAACCGGACTAAAACCAAGTCTACGCATGTCTCTTTTGAACTAGACTAAATACAGAAAACAGTAATGCTCTAAATTCAAATTATATGCAAATAAATGTAATTTGTACTGTTTTTGGAGACACACTCCAGCACATTATTTACTGTAATTAGTGAAACACGAGTCTGGACTAACAGTTTATGTATTACTGGTGTCTTTTCTTCCACAGCATGGGGTTTGGACTTGACTGCAGTGTGTTCACAGCTAATATGTTTGTAAAATTGTCATGTTTTGCCGTGTCTAACCCTGTCTTCTGCACGTTTGCATGCCGCGCCCTCTATCAAACCAGACGGAGACCAAGGTAAATGGAAGTGACACTTTGTAGTCCTCTCATCTCGCACAAAAACTACATTTCCCTGCACTCCTGATTTCCTATAACATCCATCTACTTCCCTCATTAGCATTTTTATTGTTTCTGAACCCACGCCGCCTAATCTTGCCCTACAATTTGGAAAGCTTTTTGTAAAATTTGTCTCGGGCTTTCCACTTTGCTGAAACGGTTGATTTGACAGTTGCTCGCAGTCATTTGTTCCAACCTTATACTTTTTCTGTCAGCTCTTGTTCCATTAGCTGAAAATGAAAGAATAAAAAGCTAACCTGGTCTGAACCTTTTCAAACAAGTAATGCACGAGGGTTTAGTTTTTTACTTTCTTTCATTTATTAGCTTTAACTGAGCTTTCTTGTTGTGGAATAGAGGTATTATACTCTTGATTGCCGCAGCTTCTCGTCTGTTTAGTTTTTAAAGGACACTTATTACTCAAAACAACCGCGTTCCTGCATCAAAAACACACTTGAAGTTGTATTTTGTTTCTTTCAAGCTTGTTTCATTGATCCTGTTTACGAGGTCCTCTTGTCTGAGCGCCTACAAATTGAGATTTTTCCAGAACTGCAATTTGCCTTTTAATAATATATAATTTGATGTTTTTATTGGGTGTTTTATTCACCTGAGAGCTTAACTTTGTACAGAATTCCCCAAAAATGACCGTCTGGTTGTCCACTATGTATGATTTTCAGGGTTTCTGTGGGGCATTGAAAAGCATTAAAAGTCATTGAATGAATTTTGGCAAAAAAATAAAGTAATATATACAATCTTAAGGCATTAAATCCAAAAAACATTAAGACAAAAATATTTATCTATCAGAAGAATCAATATAAACATAACAAAAACAATAGCAAACAATTTCCTTCTCCCCAGAGCCGCTGTATCAGCCAATCAGAAGTGTGTGTCCATGACAGTTTTTACTTTGAAATTTAACATTCACATTTAGTTTTAATCCCAGATGTGCTGCATTTATTTAATCTAGATGTTAAAAGCTGAGATCAAACATCGGAAAAGTTAAGTATAGGGTTCAAAACAAATTAGCATGATTTGTTTCATGTAAATTAGCTTTTTCAATATTATAAAGTAGAGTTTATTATATGGTAACAAACCAGTGTTTTTGACATGACACAAGCGTAAATGTCTTATTTTGACGTTAGTTTAAATTCTCAAACATTAAAGGCCAAAGCAGATGCATTCACGTTTAAAGGCCAATAACAACACAATTAAACAATAATGCAATACATGCCATTTAAAGTAATAGTAATATAGCCTTCAGCAATGGTTTTATTCTTGGACTGGGTGAGTTATTTCTATGGGAATTTTCATATTCTCCCTGTGAATTTGTGAATCTGACTCTTTTTCAAGGCGCACCTTGAAATACCTCAAAGCAGACAAATCAAGAATCTAGTCCGTGATTTAGGGAGTAATTGACGTGTGAGACAAATTTTAGGGGGTACGTGAGACAAAAACAGTTGGGAATCACTGGTTTAAACCATTAAAATGATCACAAAAAGAGAAATGTCTAGTGCAACCTTCCAAACAAGGCTAAAAACTGATATTTCTGCTCTTTTGTGGTTCATTTTATAGTTCATTCATGCTTTCTGCAACACTTGAACCTCAACAAAGACATTTACAGACACATTTTTGCACATTCCTGACGCATTGTGAAAATAGTGTTTGAATATTTATATCGATATAATCCAAAAAATATAGCGAGATATTCATTTTTTCAGTATCGTCCAACCTTCAAACTCCATCTGAGCGCTTCTAAACAAGACCCGTTCTCAAGTTTTCGGGATAAAAAAACCCTGCAATTTCTCTTTTATTCACAGTTTAAAAGCTGGATAGAACCTTTTATTCCCTTCAGTGTAAAAGAGACGCAGACAGTGGTTGGTACAAATGACTTCAGATCCTCTGTAATCCCGGTTTTAAAGGCGCTCCTGTTTTCCTGTCTCTCCTTGTCTCATCTCTAACCCATTTTCTGTCTGGAGATAAAAAAAAGTCACAAAGATCACAACGACGCCGTCCCTTAAAGCCGCTCGCTCTGATGCTTCCCTTGTCGCCCACGCTCGGCTCCCGAAACTACACTGCGCGATAACAAAACAGAAAAGTAAAGCTTGTTCTGCTCAAACTTAGATGTTTTCGCGCGCACAGACGATGCTTTTTCCAAAGCTGCTTCTGTGTGAAAATGAAGAAATGCTGTCTAAAAGTTTGAACAGTTTTGGATCATGCAATCATTTAAACTGACAAGATTTACTGTGAATCTCTCACTGCCGGATGAGTAGATTTTGATTAGTTTTTTGGATCATGATTCAATTTAAAATGATTCTCAACTCAAAAACAATTCAATTCCAAAGCTATTCTTGATTCTGGCTTTGTTTTCAGTAAATGAAGACATGTTTTTGGTGAGTGACACGATGAAACGACAACGTGAAACAAAGAACAATTCTTTAAACATTTCAACAAGTTCTTTGTTGCAACTATGTTTTGGTATAAACTGAATTTATTGCACTAAACATGAAGGAAAAAAAAGTGATATTTTTTTACCAGTTTTAGGGTGGCTTAGTTGCCAATTATGTAATAAAATACAATGTGTTATAATAAGAGCTGGATTATGAAAATTAATATTCACCGTAAAAAGCACTGCACTGGTTTATAATTAAGGCAGAAGTAAAAATGTTTGGACGCAATCATTGATAATTACTATAAAAGACTGATTTTTGATAGATTTTTTCACATTCATTTGGTAAAGCATGAGCGTTAGATAAAGTACAAACACAAAAAAGTTCAATTATTAAGTATTTATTAGATAAGTATGATTAAAAAGTCTGTCTTGAGTTTGAGTTCTTGACGAGTGTAGAATTTGACAAGATGGCTGCCAGAACTGGACATCTGTTACTATGGGTTGCCATGGTGAGGTTATTTCTAGCCCTTATTATAGACCCTTTCAACATCTAACAAAATCATTCTACATTCTGGAATGGAGGCAAAACTGAAGTGGAACATAATGTGATTTCACTGGAGAAACTGGGATTAACCTTAGAATATCACAAGATATGAAAAATGAAGGAGCTTTTGTCAAATGAAAACCACACGGACACATGTGAGTGACATCAGAGCCTGATTTAAACACATTAACTATGGTATTGTAGAGTTTATGATAGACACTAAGCATTTTGATGAAGGCTAAATCCTGATTTTTAGATTTTACTGGACAGATACTTACAGAAATGTTGTAGGCCTTCATTTTATCTGCACATATATGTATTGTTTTATCACAAATTATTCTTTTGGTGAAGCTCAAATACAATTTTGTGCCTGAAGACGTTTATATTCTCCACCCTTTGTAATAAAAAACCAAACTAACTGACATTTCAGATATGGAGCCTAACCCACATCCTCCTTTGCTTTTGATGACAGGTTAACCACTCTGCCACAGCAACACAAAGAAGACAAACTGGGCTTTTTAAATCAAACTTCACCACCCTTTGCTTTACTGTCAATCAACCAAATCACCCATGTTCTTAATCATCGTGTTTTAATTGAAGGTCCTATATTATGTTGAGTTTTTAATCATGTTATTAACGTACCTTTGCTAACGTTTAATTCCATATTTACTCAGATACTTTGACGCTAGCTAAAATAGTTTTCAGTTTGCACTCTCCTGGTGTTTGGTGTTGAAACATTTCATAAAGGAGATGATGTGGAAGGTGTCTCAACGGACATTTAATTACTCTGTACAACAAAATTTGAATGCAAAGGAACAGGATTGATAATCTGGAGTAATTTTTAAGACGGAATGTTATTTTCAACCAAAACATAGCACTTACTTTATGTAACCATGTGGTCTTATTATACTATATCTGATAAAGCTCAAGATCATTCCACTGTTCAAGAAAGGTCAAATTTAGTTCTTTTTATGTGCTTTTTTTTTTTTTTTTTTTTAGTATCAGTAAATTAGTATCTAATTTTGATATTTTTGATACTCTTGAAAACCACATTGCCTGAAATGTTACACAGTATACTATGAAACTAAAAATACTTAACTCGAAATTTAAAGGACATATATTATGCTATAGCAACTTTTTTGAGTTTTTAACCCTGTTCTAACAATGTTCCATCATCAAAAACACACTTGGAGTTGTATTTAGCTCCATTCATACAAGTTTGATGAATGCTGGCTAGAAAATTCTCTCCCTTTGACTGATTTTAGACGTCGCTTATCTGAGAATCTTTTGTTTTAAGTCCATGAATCATCACCAGACTCACTCTGAGTATTTCTGCCTCTAAACACGATCATTACGACCGCGTGATAGCTTAGCATAACAACATGTGCATATACGCAAGTGTAGTTGTCTCTGTAGCCAGGAGATGGAACCCAAGGCAGTGATAAAGTTATATTGTTCTTTGTAAAAACATTGTGTTTTTAGTTCTCAAGAGTAGTTTAAAGGCCAATAACAACGAATAATGCATACTATTTGTCTTTTAAATTCTTACTGTGAGCGGGGACTTCTTTCCACAGATCTTGTCTCATTGTAGATAGAAAAGTTAAACACAATACTGGGGAACATTCCAGGCAAAACAGTAACATTTCATAACTCATAGTGCACCTTTACCACTTAATCTAAATACAAAGTTAAATATATAAATAAAACCTAATAAAACATAATATTGGACCTTTGATTTTCTGTTCCATCTTGCTCTTTACCTCCTCCTCTAACTCTATTTTTCCTCTTTCTTTTGTCCTGTAGCTGGTCGAAGGCAGTTTGCGCGTCACGAATGGGCCCAGAAAGCGGCGTACCTGCTGGGCTGCACGCTGGAAGAACTGTCCTCGTCCATCTTTAAGCAGCAGACCAAAGGACTCCAGCACAACGCGTCGTTCAGAGGCGGAGCCGAGGACATGGGCCAGGGAGACGGCTCCGGTAAGAACTCCAACACTCCACACGTTTGTCAGGTCTGGCTCTTTAACATAGTTTGAAATGTGATCGTTAAAACACCAACACGAGAATACTGTATCGACTTTATGCCAGGGACACAACGCAAGCAAAATGAAAAGCGCTTTGACGTGAAAATGTTCTCGTTTTACCAAGAAAATTTTCTCGTTTTGTCTAAAAAGCCTGAAAATAATGTTTACGCTACATTTCTGTGTTTCCGTAAGAATGATTTTATTTATTTATTTATAAATTGGATATGGACATAGCAATTACATTGGACGAACCAGATGCATTGTTTCAAGTGGTATAGTAAAACATGCGAGACTGAAGTTTCAACTGGAATTTCACTCAAAAATCAGAATCAGAATTGGTTTATTGCCATCGTCAGTGATCAAAATTCACCAACATAGGAACTTGTTTCGGCGTAAGGTGCAACATAAAACAATGAATAAAATATAATAAAATATATAAAAGAGGCATGCATAAGATTAAGAATAAGATCAAATAAAATAGACCAAGACTATATACAGAAATGTACAGTTGGCAGTACAAATGTAGCACTGTGTAAAATTACCACGTGTACAACTCTGCCCTGATTTCAGCCACAGTATTAGACGTTTGTTAAAGATGTTTGGCTCAGTTTGCAGGTTTAGGTCAGTGAGAAGAGAGCTCCACAGTCTGGGTGCATTGAAAAACTGGACTGTCCAAAAGATGTTCTGATCTTTGGAACTCCACAGTCTCCACTGACAGAGGCTCTGGGGTTAGGTCTGACAGAGCCCTGACGCCTCACAGCTAGACCAGAAAACAGAGCTAAACATGTGCTAAACATGTGCTAAAATTTACAACAATTTAAAACGTGAAAAGATTATGTTTTTGGATTCTATAGCAGTGATGCCGCCTCATGGTTTTCCGTCAAATACCTTAATTGCTGCTTGTGCAATGATACAACTGGATTAAGTGTGTTTAGTTTTAATAATGTATTGCCTGTTTGTTTTGAGATTTGTGTTTTTGACATATGAGAGTAGATAAACTGTTTGTACTTCTCGTGTCAGGTTCAAAGGTGACGGCTCTGGAGTGTCTGGAAGCGATGGCGTCTGGATTATACTCCGAGCTCTTCACTCTGGTCATCTCTCTCATCAACAGGTTTGTGAATACGTTTAAAATCAGTTCAGTATAAAGGAAAACAGTTTAGTTTAGTCTTGTTTTGAAGGGGACAACGTACAGAGACATCAAGCTTGTGAAAAACAAATGTTCTGCACCAAATTATAGTTAAATATCTAGTTTCCATCTGCAGTCACTCACGGAAAATACAATCTCAATCAGAGTTAAAGACTATATGACAGGTTCTCAGTTTTCTAATTCTGACTTAGTTTGACAGGATAGCACCCGTGGTAATTAATTATTATGGTTTTACATTTGTGAAAGTTGCAGTTTGTGAAGAAAATTTGAAAAATAAATGTTTAAAATTACTGGAAGTAGCGCTGAGTTCTAAAACGGAATCCCTCTGTGATGTCATCAAAAAGCGACGTGCCATTGAAAACACAGAGACAATTTACACAAAAGTGACACATTTTTCTGACGGTTTAAACATTCATTCAACAAAATAAAGATGGGTATGGATCAGGTGTTATATTATGTCATTTATAAGGATTTTGGCCCTTGTTTTCATAATGGTTGCTAGGTAACAGTTGTAGAATTAACTCCAAACAGGACAAACAGGCAAAATGTTGTCGTCTAACCCGTCATATAGACCTTAATGTTTTGAAAAGCATGAGTGCGTAAGATTTTCCAATTTTGACTGCATTTAGTCCAGTAATACATGTTATACCTGTAAATATAAATTATAGTTTCACACCAATCAAGCAGCCGATTGTGGAGAAAAGTTGAGAAATGTATGCAAATTATAGAAAGTAAAAAGAAACTGATGACATCACACTAGGGAGACTCATTACATCTGAAGGTTATCCTTAATTTAAATAAGATAAACAACTTTTTTGTCCCGTCAACGAAATAAAGGTATCATATCAACAAATCTGTGACATTAGATGAGTTTTGGCCCAGTGTGCAAAGTCCTTTCCCTGAGTGATGTCATCATTTACAACCAGGAAGTAAAATTACAAACGGGATAATTTATAAATTATTTTGCAAACTTTTTCTTAAATATGTATTAAAGTGCCCGTGTCAGATTGGACTACTCATGTAATTAAAATATGGGTAAGATAAATACATTTAAAGTTTATCACAATTTAGCAGTTTTTTAGTTTTGTAATTGCACTTCCTGGTTGTTAATGATGACATCACACTAGGAAATTATTTTGTACTGGGCTAAAACTCAGCTAATGTCACAGATTTTTTAATTTGATAAATCAAAATATATGTCAACACCTTTTATTGAATCAGTGTTTTAAAGATAAAAACATCTTTACTTCCTGTAATTTTCAACAGATTTTTCAACTTTTCTCCTCAAACTACTACTCAGTTGGTGTAAAACTATTTTTTTAAAGTACAATATGTATTAATACACCAAATTAAAATCAAAATTAGAAAATCGTTAAAACCTGTCATGCGTACTTTAATTTATTATAAAGTACATCTCATTCTTGTGATTCTGTATCTGGACTCGTCTCTCAGGATGTAACTAAATAAAAGATGATAAAAAGTCCTCTAATGTCACAATGTTCCACTTTTTATGCGCCGCTTTACGACCCGAGCGTTCTGTAAATATGATCCCTTTTGAACTGACATTTTCCTACACTCAGCCTTCGCCTCTGAACAGGTCGTAATAGTTTAGTTTCGTCTTGTATTTGTCCTGTACCTGTCCTCTTCCTCCCGCTGCTCTTTGGAGTTTTGTCAGACTTTTTTCTCTCTGGGGATCGGTGCCTCTGCAGTTTTTCTAAAAATAAATATTCTCCCTGAGCTAAACAAATACAGCGTGAGACGGGGGAAAGCTGCTGGTCCTGGAGTCTAAAATAGCGTTAGTTGTTTGTCTATTCTCGTGATAATTTAAAACAGTTTAGCCTCGAAGCTGCTCAATTGTCTATGGTAATGCTCTGTTACTTACGGCAAATTTTGTAAATGTATTTCACGACTATACACTCAGTAAAGATGAGGTTTAGTTGTCTTTACTGTAGTAATATTATCCTGGAAATAATAGATGTTAAAAGGGCTTCTTTCACCTCCATTTAACATCAGGCAGAATGTATTTTGCAAATGCATTTTTTAAAGGACAAATTTTTTCATTCATTCATTTTCTACCGCTTATTCCCGTTAGGGGTCGCGGGTGACTGGAGCCTATCCCAGTGACTTTGGGCCTTAGGCGGGGTACACCCTGGACAGTGGCCAACTCGTCACAGGGCTAACACAGAGAGACAGAGACATGGACAGACAACCATTCACTCTCACATTCACACACTACGGGCAATTTAGAGTTCTCAATTAACCTACACAGTCATGTCTTTGGACGGTGGGAGGAAGCCGGAGAACCCGGAGAGAACCCACGGTAACACGGGGAGGACATGCAGACTCCACCCAGAGAGATCGTGTGATGTTATGGTGGTTCGGAATTCGAAACCACGATGTTGGGGTGGTCTGGGATTCGAACCCACGATCTCCTTATTGAGAGGCAGAAGCTCTAGCCGCTCTGCCACCGTGCACCCTTTTAAAGGACAAATATAATGCAAAATTGACTTTTAACAATGTTCTAACAACGTCCCATTATCAAAAACAAACCTGGGGTTGGCCTGTCACGATAACTACTTTTGAAGTGTGATGTAGTATTGCTGCATCAAAATATCACGATAATATTGAAACTGCTTTTTGTCACGTACAAAATAACTCTAAAGTCGCAGAATCATTGTAAATCCTTCTCTAAATATGCAACATCTTTGAAAAATATGAACTATAAAAAGTATCAAGCCAAATAAAACACTTTTGTATTATCTATCATTTTTCGTATAAGATAAACTCTATAAATCTCTGATTGTGTGGTTAAGCATAAAAATAACCAAAAATGTTTACTATTGCAAAGAAAATGTACACACAATAAATATTGAACCCCAAAAAATATGGCTCCGGCTCTTATTTATTGAATGATAAGTCGATATAGTAATTATTGTGACAGGCCTAACCTAGAGTTGTATTTAGCTTCATTCACGCTGGTCTTGATGAATCCTGTTTATATAGTCCTCTCCTTCCGACTACCAAAAACACTGAATATCTCAGATGAAAATGTTTTCTTGATGTGTGACATTTTCTCGTTAGAACACAGCATTACTTCCTTCTCATTTTAAACTTTTATATTTCAAAATTTCTTCACAAAATGCAACTAAATGGTTGTAAAATCATGATGAACATTTAGGTGCTCTCCCACCAAACCAAGTTATAATTAAAAAAACGGGAGAACCTGTCATAGTTTTTTGTGTAATTCGCTCTGCAGCCTGTAGCCAGTAAGACAGTGCTGTGGGAAACTGCAAAGATACAGATATTAATTATAAACTATTTTTAGTTCTAAAACATGAGATACCAGACTAATGGTACTAAAGAGCATGTTTACAGGCTAAAACAACACAAATAATGCATAATATTTGTCCTTTAAATACAGATTTTGTTTTGGTAAAGTACAGACGAAATCCATACAAAACTTCTATATATTTTTTTAAATTTAGTTTTAGGCTTTTTATTTGTGGATTTGGAGAACAAACTGACTCTAATCCATCCCTGAATTGTTGATTTGACAGAAAATAAGTGGGTTACAGCCTTCTTTTTTATGTTGAATGTGCACAGCAGTTAGTTTCCTTTTATCAGATGGTGGACAAAAAGGAATAAATGAAGATAAAAGTCAGAGCGCCCACTGCCTCTTTTGAAATGTATTTCTGCTGACTTTTAGACCTAAATGTTTGCTTTCTCTTAGAATTACAGTCTCTTACACTTACAACCATCTTTTCATTTATTGTGCTGTTTTTATCTGTTCTTTATCTTTTGCATTTTATTTAAATCATTTTTAGCTAATATGTATTGTTTTAAAGTATTTATTTACTGTTTTAGGGTTTTATTCATCTTTTTATTATTGTCTTTATGAGCACTGGAAGAGCAATTTTTTTTCTTCTGTGCAACACTTTGGAACGTCTTGGTTCATCAAATGTGCTTCATAAATAAAGTGGGTTGGATTTAGGTCTGGGTGATGAAAATGGAATGGTGAGCTCGTCCCACTGACAATCTGCTTTTTTTGTGAAATTGTTGTATCGTTTCTCTTTTTCTCCTGTTGTTTAGCCTCTGAAGCCTCTGAGCAGATGACTTTATTTACCTCTTAAAGGCCAGAGCTGCACAATTAAACCAAAACACAGAAAATCACTATTTTAATGGATGCAATTAGCAAATCACAAAGGCTTCAATTTTTGAAGTGCAATAATATCTTCCACAAACAACAAAATGTCTTAGTTTGATTTGAATAAAAACTGCTAACACTATCTTGGATTTGTACCAAAAAAAACGTGACTAAAAGTGACAAAGACACGTTTTAAAATGACAAACACAACTGAACGTGACAAATCACGACTAAAAATGTTGTTTTAAAATGTGAATTTGACCATAATCCTATTATTAAAACATAAATCACAAATCTAATCACAATCAAATGGTTAGAAAAATCAAAATAGGATATTTTACTAAATTGTGCAGCTCTATTCTAGGCAAAAGAAAAATGCAAAGTGAACATGAATCGTGATAAAATCGAAATCATGATCTGGCCCCAAGAATATCGTCATAATCATTTTTTGCCATATCGTCCAGCTCTTGTTGGATTGGATTAAATGCCAATGCAAACGTATCTCACCGTCTTCAGAAATGTTTACGCTCAACTCTTTTTTCCGCAGAGCTCTGAAGTCCAGCCAGCACTCGCTCTGCTCGCTGCTCATCGTGGACACTCCGGGTTTTCAGAATCCCAAAGTGTCGCAGCTGAAGCGCGGGGCCACGTTTGAGGAGCTGTGCCACAACTACACACAGGAGCGACTGCAGACGCTCTTCCACGAGAGGACGTTCACACAGGAGCTCGACCGATACAAGGAGGTGCAGAGGACAAAGAAACACCTTCAGTTTATTAGTGCAACCGTCAAGCATAGGTTTAGATTTAAAAAGAAATGCAAACTTCAGTAGTAAACAAAATAAAACTCTACTCATGGGCATAAGGACAACTTAAAAAGTACTTGTCCAGACCATTATTTTGATTTATTTATTGTTTTAAAATGGTAGTTGGTGATTTTTGTTGCCATAAAGCTCCAGAAAGTACACCAAATATATAACTGCAAAGAATCAGTGGTAGATTTGAATTTATACATTATATCTGACAAAAATGTACATTTACTTAAATTTTATACTGTACTTCCACACTATTTAAATTAGATGATTTGATACAAGGAGTTGCAGAGGACAAAGAAACATGTTCATAAGTTTAGATTCCAAAAAAATGCAAATTTCAGTGGTAAACAAAATAAAACTCCAGAAAGAACTACCAAATATATAAGAAGTACCAAGAATCAGTGGTACATTTCAATGTATACATTATATCTGACAGTAATGTGTATTTACTTTGATTTTATTCTGTATTTTTACACTATTTTAACTAGATTATTTGTGAAAAGTACTGCAAGTTCTAGTTACTGAAGATTTGCCATTCATAGCGACACATGTATATTTGTTTAACCATTTTTTATTCCTGGACATTCGTATCAGGTTCAGCTTTTTCTCCAGTTCAGATTTATCCATCTCAACAAAAATATAAGATTTCATTCAATATGATCTGTTTAATTTTGACTCCTGGGACCAAACTTCTTTGCAATCCATAAATAAAATAATCAAAAGACCCTTCCAGTGTTTGTGAACAGAACACCTGCATTCTAAAGGCTGGTACAGTTCCACACTTTAGCTCCAATGCATTTTCAATGGGAGAGTTAGCGTTAGCCTCCAAACATCACAAACTATGAAAAAGCCAGGGCTGTTTTGGCGACTGAAACAGACCAGAGAAACACCAGAGCCGAGTTAGAAAAGATGATCATTTGTAGATTATCAACGTTAGTGATTAGCACTGAAATTAGCATACCTGCTAACAACGTTATAATAAACATTTATTGAATCTGGACAATAATGGATGTAAAAATGTATTTTTTTCTAAACTAATTACCTAATGTTGACATCCCTACCTAGTCCACAAGAGTTTGACAACATACCTGAAGTTAACCAGATCATTTACGTCACTTATTAGTGAATCTTCCGCTGTTTTGGGTCCTTAAATCATCGGCAGACTCGTTCTGAGCATTTCTGCCGTCTAAACACGGCAACTGCTCCTGCTAACCTGCAGCATAGCGTTCGTTGACGGCCAACTTCACTAAATTGTGCTAGGCGCCATCTACTGGATTGATGTACTCAGTAAGTGTCATTTCACAGAGGCTGATAAATCCAGTCATTCAATGGATAATACACTTTTTTTCTTGTTTCAAAACATGAGATGGCAAATTTAAGGTACTCAAGAGCATGATTAAAGGTTGATAACAATCGGAAAATATGTTTATTTTTTTCTTTAAATGTAGTCCAACCTGTCAGAGGCACATTAATATCAGTGTGCGCAGCTGATCTAAACAATCCTGGAAGGGTCCAAACACCTCAACCGTTTAATTTGAAACCATAACACACAACCCAATCTATGTGATAATTGTGGATCATTTCTTTCTTCTTGTTGTTGATTGTAGTCTCCTCACTAACCGCTCCATCCTGCTTCTTTAGGAGAACATAGAGCTTGCTTTAGATGACATAGAGAGCTCTGCGTCTCTGTCTGTAGCAGCAGTGGATCAGGCCTCCGCTCAAGCGCTGGTAAGAAACACTCTGTGCCCGCCTCACACCTCGCCCGCAGTGTGCCAATTATGTCGTAAACGCTAATTGAGTCATCGGTGTAATGAAGTTGTGGAAATAACATTGTGTGACTGATTGTAACCGTAATGGGGGAGCTAACAATGCATTTAAATGGGCTTTTCTGCAACTTTTAAGCTAAGTATATTGGGTTTTTAGTGCAACTGTTGGACGTAAAAAATAGGTTGCATGAAATTGATGTTATTCCATTTAGAGTTGTTAAAATATTAGTGATTTTAGAATGTAAAACTCTCAAATAATATTAATTACTAGGGCTGTCACTAACATTATTTTGGTAATCGACTAGTCAGCAATTATTTTTTTCAATTAGTTGACTAGTCAAACGATTATACTATTAACGATTCGATTCCATATTTAAACTTTGTAAACACATTATCAGCCAAATAAAGGTTGAAATATGGTACTGAAGGCTTCTAGAGAGAGAAAATGTGTGTATTGTTGATGAAAATCAGCAGTAATCTATTCTGTTTGGTCATTTTGATGTATTCATGTTATTGTCTTTGTTATAAAAGATCTGTGTTTTAGAGTCTGTATAGCTCAGTTAACGGTTAGTCAGTTTTCATAGTCTATTTAATTTTTATAGTCGACTAGTCACGATTACTTGATTGATCGTTGCAGCCCTATTAATTACATATTTACAAGTTTACAAAATTACACAATTACAAGTGTAATTACATGACACTTTGCCACTGAATAAACAAAAGGTAAATTGACAAATGTTGGACCTGATCACTTTTTATTAGTGACTTAATTTTCCAACTGCAGTTGGAGGTTTAGGACACTTTAACTGCTGCACATCAATTCATTTCCTCATTAAATGGACTCAAAAACATGTTATTTAAGGAGAGAAAGATAATGAGTTCAACTGTATGTGATCCCAATGTCTGTATCGGTGATAAGTGTGACTGTTTACTTGATTTTCTTTCTTCAGATGTCAAGTACAAACAAATTACATACATACAAATTAAATATTTAGCACAGTTGTAGACTTTTATGTTTGTTAATAGACTTTAGCAATGTTTTTTTCACATTTTAGTTGTGTTTCGAGCTCTTACATAACAACAGAATGTGTTAAAACTTATGTTGAAACATATTATTTGAGGTTAAATTATCAATACACTTTGAAATGTTTGAAAAAATTAATAAAAAAACGATGAAGACATATCACATTTTATCCTTATTTAAAAGTTTATAACTTTAATGATCGATATTCTGTATTGCCCACCTCTACTCCAATGATAAGTTTAATGCCATATTGTGTAATACTCCAGGCAAAGCAATAACAAATTCATAGAGTAAAGCAAAGAGAATAGTTATGGACTATATTGAAATTTTGCATCACAGCCAAAATAATTGCAATTAACGAGAAAATCATGCCAGTTATTACATTTTCTGAGAGTTAAAAAATATGACCTATGAATAATAAGTTCCGGGTTTAAACAATTATTATAGATTTGTACTTTGTGGTAAGTGAAAGTGAACAGAACGTTATGGATAAGTTGCTTTTTTCTGCACAGTCTGATGACAAAATGGCAATTATCTTTGTTGGCGATTATCACGATTATATAAAATGTAGCACGAATGATTATTGTCTTCCCTTTTTATCACAATAAACAATATTATTCCCAACCCTAATAGAGAGGAGACATTAGTGCACTTTCTACTCTTTTTGTTCTATTCAAATGTACTATTACTGATTTGATTTGTAATGTTCTGGCACGATTTCACCTCCTCTTCTGTTTGTAGTGAAATTCCTCTCTATTATTACAGATACAAATGTCTGTGTGACCTGCCTCTCCATTAGGTCCGCTGAATCAGTTCATATTGGCAAGAGCTGGAGGTGTTAACAAGGGATTCTCGTCAAATTATTCTGGGCTACAGAAGGCAATCTCTCTAATATGGAAATACACCAAGATAAATTGTTGTAACAGCTACTGCCAAAAATGTACAACTAAATATTGGCATCAGTTTTGCTACAAAGGGTTCATAATGAATGGAAAATGTTTTATTTACTCTACTGCCAGACTAACTACTACGATGTTGATATTACACCATTGGCACACGTTCATCGGGCATATGATTATGACTGTCTATACTGAACACTACAGACTGAGAACATCCCACAAGAGCTGCACTAAACCAGGACTAAAAGCCAGGACTAGGAAAAGCCAGGATTTAGAAAAGCCAGGACTAAGAATCCTGGACTAAGAAAAGCCAGGACCTAGAAAAGCTAGGACTAAGAAAAGCCTGGACTAAGAAAAGCCAGGACCCTAGAAAAGACAGGACTAAGAAAAGCCTGGACTAAGACTCCTGGACTTAGAAAAGCCAGGACTAAGAATCCTGGATAAAGAAAAGCCAGGACTAAGAAATGCCAGGACCAAAAAAAGCAAGGGCTAAGAAACCTGTACTAAGAAAAGCCTGGACTACGAAAAGCCAGAACTAAGAGAAACCAGGACTACGAGAAGCCAAGACTAAGAGAAGCCAAGACTAAGAAAGACCAGGACTAAGAGAAGCCAAGACTAAGAGAAGCCAAGACTAAGAAAGACCAGGACTAAGAGAAGCCAAGACTAAGAGAAGCCAAGACTAAGAAAGACCAGGACTAAGAGAAGCCAAGACTAAGAGAAGCCAAGACTAAGAAAGACCAGGACTAAGAGAAGCCAAGACTAAGAGAAGCCAAGACTAAGAAAGACCAGGACTAAGAGAAGCCAGGACTAAGAAAGACCAGGACTAAGAGAGGCCAGGACTAAGAGAAGCCAGGACCAAGAGAGGCCAGAACTAAGAGAAGGCAGGACTAAGAAAGACCAGGACTAAGAGAGGCCAGGACTAAGAGAAGCCAGGACCAAGAGAGGCCAGAACTAAGAGAAGGCAGGACTAAGAAAGACCAGGACTAAGAGAGGCCAGGACTAAGAGAAGCCAGGACTAAGAAAGACCAGGACTAAGAGAAGCCAGGACTAAGAGAAGCCAGGACTAAGAAAGACCAGGACTAAGAGAGGCCAGGACTAAGAGAAGCCAGGACCAAGAGAGGCCAGAACTAAGAGAAGCCAGGACTAAGAAAGACCAGGACTAAGAGAAGCCAGGACTAAGAGAAGCCAGGACTAAGAAAGACCAGGACTAAGAGAGGCCAGGACTAAGAGAAGCCAGGACTAAGAGAAGCCAGGACTAAGAGAAGCCAGGACTAAGAGAAGCCAGGACTAAGAAAGACCAGGACTAAGAAAGACCAGGACTAAGAAAGACCAGGACTAAGAAAGACCAGGACTAAGAGAAGCCAGGACTAAGAGAGGCCAGGACTAAGAGAAGCCAGGACCAAGAGAGGCCAGAACTAAGAGAAGCCAGGACTAAGAAAGGCCAGGACTAAGAGAGGCCAGGACTAAGAGAAGCCAGGACCAAGAGAGGCCAGAACTAAGAGAAGCCAGGACTAAGAAAGACCAGGACTAAGAGAAGCCAGGACCAAGAGAGGCCAGGAGTAAGAGATGCCAGGACTAAGCGAAGCCAAGACTAAGAGAAGCAAAGACTAAGAGAAGCCAGGACTAAGAGAAGCCAGGACCAAGAGAGGCCAGGAGTAAGAGATGCCAGGAGTAAGAGATGCCAGGACTAAGCGAAGCCAAGACTAAGAGAAGCAAAGACTAAGAGAAGCCAGGACTAAGAGAAGCCAGGACCAAGAGAGGCCAGGAGTAAGAGATGCCAGGACTAAGCGAAGCCAAGACTAAGAGAAGCAAAGACTAAGAGAAGCTAATAGGAAAACAAGGATAAGATAGGATTAAAAGTACAGGGAGAAAACCTTGGACACAAAAACCCTGGACTCAAACCCTGGACTCAAACCCTTGTCCAAGCGATACCGACCCTTGCAGACCCCACAAAAGCTGCCTTAAACCAGGTCCAAACAAGGACTAAAGCGGTACTAAAACACCTTGATAAATAAAGACCTCTGCAATTATTTAGTTCAATCCTTGCTACTGTAATGCTTTTGGTTTTCATGTCCTTGAGCAACACACTCCATCCATATAAATGTAATGTTATGTGGTGAAGTTAAACTCTGTCCCTTGCGTCAGGTGCGTACTCTGTCCCGGTCTGACGAGGCCCGGGGGCTGCTGTGGCTGCTGGAGGAGGAGGCGGTTCATCCTGGAGGATCAGAGGAAACCATGTTAGAGCGACTCTTCAACTACTACGGCTCCACTCAGGGAGACAGCAAAGGTAAACTCTTACACGTTTACCTCCTTTTTGACTGCTTTGGGGCCTTATCGTGTTTCCCCAATTGGAGTCCTTTACCAAATTTGCACAGCTAAACACAGCTCCACAATATTTGAAATTATTGCGACGTGAAGTACTGTGATATTGATGATATTGTGATATTTGAATATATTTTTAGTTATATTGAAGCGAATACATTCATGGCTTAATGTATTAGACAAACTCTGTAAACATAAAAAGTTAAAGGTTACAAAACCGAGAGTGGCATAGACACTAGAGCACTTAAAGACTCTATTGAATCTTATTTTTATATTGTGGTTTTTAATACAAATTAAGCACACATCTTTCTTAGTAAATGTTCACTGTTGTTTAATTAATTGATATTATCAGTGCCCCTGCTCAGCTCTTTGTTTAACTTCACTGTTTAGTTCACTAAATCAAGGCTAGTTCAGACTGAATAAGGAAAATAAATAAAAATCAAAAACAGTACTTTTCTGTCAGATGGTGGAGCTGGGTGTTATTGCAACACAGTTTTTTCCGATATTAACTGTGTTAAAGGGAACATATTATGTAATAGTGACTTTTTTTAAGCTTTTACTATTGTTGATTGTTCCATCATCAAACACACACCTGGAGTTGCATTTAGCTTCATTCACACTAGTTTGATGCATCCTTGTTAGAAAATTCTCTGAGCGACAAAAACATTCCCTGCTGAATTCCCTCGATGACTGATGTGTTTTCCGATAACTGACGTCAATTATCTGAGAATCTTCTGCTGTTTTAAGTCCTTAAATCACCCCCAGACTCGTTCTGAGCATTTCTGCCTCTAAACAATCACTACAACGGCTACATTAGCTTCAGCTGTCCTTTGAGTAATAACACATTTTGATTAATTAATTTTGTTTTTTATAAAACATGAGATGCCATATTTAAGGCGCTCAAGAGCATGTTTAAAGGCCAATAACAATATAAAAAAAATGCAATTTTAATTTAAAAAATGGATCCATCAGTTTTAGCCTTAGTTTGCACTAAACCAGGTTTAAATGAGGCCTTAACCAGGTCTAACCCAGTACTAAAGATAGATATACACGGTCTACAAACATTCAATAAGCAAGGGTTAAGAGTTTTTTTTAAAGAAAGTTTCATTGTCCACATGTGTTGCTGTAGCAAGTGACCAACATTTTGTCTCAGGTCGGGGAATCAAATGTTATTGTATATATATATATTTTTTGGCAATGCAAGTCCAGTTTTTCCAAATCCTCAAACTTTTGTAAACTCTGAGTACATGGGCACTGCGCTGCTTTTTGGCCAAATGCACAAACTTGTCTATGTCGTCTACACTTAGCTCATGATTTCACTCACCTGTCTTTGCTTTGCTTTGTTTCAGGAGGAAATCTTCTGCTGCGCGGGGAGCGGCCCCACGTCTTCCTGCTCGGACACAGTCATGGCACAGACTGGGTGGAGTACGACGCCCAGGGCTGGCTCAGTCACGCCAAGCACAACCCGGCCGCTCAGAACGCTGCGTCTCTGCTGCAGGACTCTCAGAAGTAAGACATCTTTATGATCAATAATGTGATCGATACAACACACACCATTCTCAAATGAGTTATCAAATGTAAAGGACAGACATTATGCATTAGTTGTGTTGTTACTGGCCATTAAACATTCTCTTGAGTGTCTTTACTTTGACATCTCATTCAGTTTAATTCACACTGTTTTGAGGAATGCTCATCAGAAAATCCTCCCCCCTCCAAGCGTCAAACACATTCCCAGCGGAACTTCCTTGTTTCTGTGACATATTTTCAGATCATCTACGTCACTTATCAGAGAATCTTTTGCTATTTTAAGTCCTTAAATCATCATTTTGAGCATTTCTTCCATCTAAACACGACAACTGCTGCTGCTAGCTTGATAATTGTGTGTGGTATTCTCTTCAAGAGCTAATATAGCTAAGTGTTTAATGCATGTACTGGGCTGGATGCACTAAGTGTCTTTCCAGAATGATGAGGAAAGCTTTACTTCACTTTTTTCACTTCACTTTTAATTATTCCATAATAACATTTTTTTTGTTTGCTTCAAAATATGAGATGGCAAATTAAAGGTACTCAAGAGCATGTTTAAAGGCTAATACAATACAAAAATGCATAATATATATTTTTAAGTCTTCAATACATAGTTTTAAAGTGCTCTAAAACTGCAGAAGCAACTGCTTTAAATTAAACGTAATCCTTCAAGATGATTACTGGTCTGATTGGGTTGTCGCTACTTTTATTGGAAACGTAAAAAGTTAAGGGCTGAATCAAGTGTAAAAATGTATGAAAAATCCTTGAATTTTGTCTTTGAAAAGATGTATGAACTAGGTCTCATGGATAAAATGAAGCATTTTCAAACTAAATTAGCCTTGGTTTTGTATTTGTTTTTTTGTTTTGTATTTGTATTTTGTAGCAAAAATAGAACTGCAACAATCAATAGAATAATCATAGTCGACTGTAAACAATAATTACAGTCGTATTTTGATGATGGCCATCGTTCTCTGGAACAGACTCTAAAACACAAAACACAAAAAGACAGTGACATTTTTAAAAATAGCAAAAAAGAATAGAAAATTTCAGATTTTCCCCAATTATATACTTTGTTCATAAATATTCTCTATCTAGAAGCTTCATTCAGAATATTTCAACGTTTATTTGGTTAAAAATGTTAGTTTATTCTAAGTCTCAATCTACAACTGAAATAATTGCTGACTAGTTGACTACTAAAATAGCTGTTAGTTTCAGCCTTTGTCAAAAAGTGTTTTTAAATATCGCAAGAATAACAATAATCAATATTGCAGATATTAATAGCCATATCGCAATCATTTCCAATATCGTGCAGCTCTAATATGAACCCTGCCATCCTTATGTACACAGTCTGTCTTTATGTAGTTATGAGGTCATTTCTCACAACCTTCTGGTCTGTGCAGGAAGAACATCAGTGGCCTGTTCATGAGCAGAGCCAGCGGAGCCACGGTTCTGTCCGGCTCCATCGCAGGTTTGGAGGGCAGTTCTCAGCTCGCTCTGCGCCGGGCCACAAGTATGAGGAAGACCTTCACCACCGGAGTCGCCGCCGTCAAGAAGAAGAGCCTCTGCATCCAGATCAAACTGCAAGTGGTGAGTGCAGGGAACACTATGAGGAGAGGAAGGATGTGTAACAACTGCTGGCAGTGTATAGTTCAAGTCAAGTCAGTTTACCTACGGAAAGAGGTGAATAGAAAAAAATCTTAAATTTAAAAATGTAAATTTGAAACTTCTCCTCTAGTTTACTCACATAACTGTAAAAAAAATAAATAATAAATGTAAAAAAAATATATATATATTTCAAGTTTTTCATCATGTAATTTTTTATATAGAAAGCAGGCATTTAAACGGCCAACATGACACATATTTTATATTACACATATAAATCTGAAAAATGGACCGAACCATGTTTAATTTTCTTAGTTAATTTTGTACACATAGTTACAAAAAACAAAAAACTGAAAATTGTCTTAAAAATTCAAATTTAATCTATTATTTTTTTTTACTTAAAACTTCAATAAATCAGATTTAGAATGAAATATCAACAAAGCCTTCTGTACGTTTCATCCCAGATTGTTCAGTTTGGTGTAGGATCTACTTTAAGGCAGATCTTTATTTCTGTGGGAGAAAAATGCATTTTAAGAAAACGGCTTTTGAAGTTTCAATGTCCCATTGAAATCCATGGATGAAGTGGATTCAATGGAAGAATAAAACTTCTTTAGGAGCAGAATGGACAAGGCTTTCCACATGAAAGCTGATATGTTGAGAGAGCAAACTGACCAAAAAACTTAAAGAATTAAAAAAAAGGAGTGTTGCCTGTAGTGTCTGTGTTAACCCTGCGACGGGTTGGCCCCTGTCCAGGGTGTACTCCGTCTAAGGCCTAAGTCACTGGGATAGGCTCCAGTCACCTGGGAGTGACCACAAGTGGTAGAGAATGAATGAATGAATGTCTCACCTGTTAAAGGCCCTGTACCTGATTGATTTTTATTTCCGCTAGTTAAGATAAATCCTCTTTACATCACACACTGTTTGATAGATAGACATTGTGTTTGTGATGTATAATCTGTGCATATTATAAACACATTTTGTTAGGAAAAAACTAGTGCAGAAGCGTTTGCCAGGGTCACCTCTTGTCAGCCAATCAGGCACATTGTACACTATGAATCATGGGAAAATAAATGCTTGACACTATCCCAGACGTAGACACAGATGTGATTCTCTGTCATGGTGACTTCCTAATACTTTTTATATTTTGGGATGGTTTAGGGGTTGCACATCATAACTTTATATAAAAATATATATATCAGGACAGAGATACATATCTTTTTTTATAAATTTTTGGCTACAACAAAAAGCCAAAAATTGTAGCCAAAAATTTAAAAGAGATGTGAGTCTCTCTGTCCTGATATATATATATATATTTTTTTTTTTACAAAGTTATGATGTACAACCCCAAAATTGTTTTTATTTTTGGGTCTAGCACTCAAGTCTTGAGGACGCGCAACTTTCACCATTTGACAAAACTTTTTATATTTTATTTACATATTTTTTGTGGTTTGTCTGTCCTCAGGATGCGCTGATCGACATGGTGCGGCGCTCTAAAGTGCACTTCGTCCACTGCCTCCTGCCAAAGTCTGAGGCGGTGACAGGAGCCGCCGACCCCCGAGTGTCCCACGGAGAGAGCCCCGACGCTGGGCTCATGACGCTGGACGTGGGCCTCCTCCGCGCTCAGCTCCGAGGCTCCAAACTGCTGGACGCTCTGCGAATCTACAGACAAGGTAACACAACAAGGAGCTTTTTTTTTAATCGTTTAGTCAATAACTGTAGAAAATGATACCAAAATATGTCTATCTTGATGTTTAGCAATGGTTAAAAAGCTAATTTAAGCCCTGATTTATTTATTTTTTTTGTCCAAATCCAACCTTTTCCTTCACAAAGCTACAATAAAATATGTATAAACTTACTAATTAGATTTACTTCAAACGTTATCCTAAAACTAGTCAGATCTAACATGAACACTGTTAAATCATTTAGCCTGCTTAATAAATGAGTCTAAATAAGTAAAACAAAACAGTGTAGCCTGCAGACCTCTCCATTATTTATTCTTCTTCTAAGGACACTAACGTTTTCTCTGCTCGCTTTTTTATTTTAACCTTCTGCTTCTGACTCCATAATGAACCCAATTAACTGTTCATGTCCTCAGAGGTGAATGTTTATTCAACCAGTTTCTGTTAAAAAAGTAAATTGTCCTTTGTAAATGATTTCGTCCTTGTTTTTAAACCGACCAGCTTTAAATTAAATGTCTAAATGAATCCTTGCTTGAAGTATTACATGTTTTAATCTCCCTTTTATCATCTTTTCGTCTTGCTTTGAGTCCTAGTTTCTCTCTTGTTTAGTCCTGTTTTAGTCTTTCTTTAGTCCTGGTATCTCCCTTGGTTAGTCCTGTTTTGACCCTGGTTGAGGCCTGTTTTAGTTTAGCTTTAGTCCTGTTTTTGACCCTGGTTTAGTCCGGTTTTAGTCTTTAGTCTTTTTTTTTAGTCTTGCTTTTGTTCTGATTTCTTCCTGGTTTAGTCTCGTTTTAGTGTTACCCTGTTTTACCTGTTTTAGTCTTGTTTTAGTCCTGTTTAATCTTGCTTTAGTTCTGGTTTCTCCCTGGTTTAGTCTCGTTTTAGTGTTGCCCTCTTTTAGTCTTGCTTTGTCCTGTTTCTGTCCCTGGTTTAATCCTTTTTCAGTCTTGCTTAAGTCCTGTTTTAGTCTTGCTTTAGTCTTGTTTTAGTCCAGTTTTTGTCCCGTTTTAGTTTTGTTTCAGTCTTGCTTTGGTCTTGTTTTAGTCCTGTCTTAGTCTTTCTTTGGTCCTGTTTTTTTCTTGCTCTAGTTCTGGTTTCTCCTCGGTTTAGTCCCATTTTAGTGTTGCCCTGTTTCAGTCTTGCTTAAGTCCTGTTTTAGTCCTGTTTTAGTCTTGTTTTAGTCCTGTTTTAGTCCTTGTCAAAGACCTTATTTAGTCTTTCCTCTCGTCCTGTTCTTGCTTTAGTTCTAGTTTTGTCTCTGGTTTAGTCCTTGCTTGTCAACCCAACAAAAAAGTCAAACCATTAAAATTATCTGTCAAAACTGAAGCAATATCACTTTGAAAAATTACAACTTTTTTTTTGCTGCATTTTTCCTGTTAACGACACGACCACGGTGTTAAAAGCCAAAGAATATTCAAAAACTCATCCCGTTTCCTCTTCAAGTCATTTCCTGCCGGTGTTTTTCTCCGTGCCTCTCCAAAAAGCCTGTAATCTCATAAATTCACACCTGTCAGTGCACTGTTTTATTTGAGCTGAAGTGGGGCGTTTTTGAAGTGTTTTTTCTGGCTCTAACCTTGGCCGTCTGCGCTCTGTGCCCTCTCCTCGCAGGATACCCCGACCACATGGTGTTCTCAGAGTTTAGGCGCCGCTTTGATGTCCTGGCTCCGCACCTGACCAAAAAGCACGGCCGACACTACATTGTGACGGACGAGAAGAGGGTGAGTGTTCAAAAAAAAACCCGGTGGCAGAGGGTTTTTGTCATGTTCAAGGCCACAGACTGGATAAAAGTGAATGTTTTAGGCTGGTTTATTTTTGTTTGTTTTCAGGTGATGAAATGTTGAGCCAAATTGTTATTATCTTCCTATATTATCCAACCTCGCCACAAGATAAATAGTGATTAAGGCTTTGTTTAGGATTATGAATCAATAGAACAGAATAAAATGGATTGCTATTATCTGAAACCTAGTAAAAGAAAAAAACAACACTGCAGCCCTGACTTTACGTGAGAAAGGCAATTCTGAATGAAAACATTAAAAAAAAAACATGAATACAAAAGTTATGCTACATTAACTTTTTGAGCTTGGAACCATATTATTAATGTTTTGAGGTTCATAAAACTTCTTTGAGCCTTACTGGTAAGATGACGCACGTTTATTTGTAGAGTACCATTCAAACACAAAATAAAACATGCACTAAAATCACAATACAAACAAAAAAAAACACGATTATTATAAAATTAACTTAAAAAGTGGAGAATGCAGATGGATGTTTTCAGTTATATGCACAGCTAAACACAACTGTTTGGGCCTAGCTTTTGTTTATTTCCCTTTAATTCCCTCTGCTACCTGTAGATCAGGGCAATTCAACTTCAGGCCCGGGGGCCAAATCAGGACCTCCAAGGAATATAATCCGGCCCTCAACCCATCTTCAAAAAATAAAGAAAATATTTTCATCTTTTAGTGGTTTAGTCCTGGATTAGACCTGGTCTAGTGTCCAGACCTGGTTTAGACCTGGTTCAGACCTGGTTTAGCCCTGCTTTAGACCTGGTTTAGTGTTCTGACCTGGTTTAGACCTGGTTTAGTCTTGGTTTAGACCTGATTTTGACCTGGTTTAGACCTGGTTAAGTTTTCAGACCTGGTGTAGACCTGGTATAGTCTTGTCTACTCCTGGTTTAATTCTGGTTCAGTTGGACATATTTCCAGCTACAAGGACAAAACCATCCGAATCTGTCCCTCTGTGAAAGTTGAACAGCCCTGCAGTAGATGGAGCGATAACACCAATCCTGATGAGGGAACGCTCATTTCAGTACATCCATTTAAGTTCTAAAAGCTAAGATGCCAAACAAAGATACTCAAGAGCATGTTTAAAAGCCAATAACAAAACAAATAATGCGGAATATGCCCTTTAATGTCATACTGTGGAATATTCTCCGTTCAAGCTACATAGTGCACATATAACTTTAATGATAATTGCTGTTACCATTTTAATGAAGAATACTTTTGGCTCTTGTTTAGTCTGTTTATCAGTCACAATAGAAAAGGACAAGTTAAAACACCATAAATACTAAACAGGACTCATTTTTCAGTAGAAGTTTCTTGTGTTTAAAGCCTTCGCGCTTTGCTCTTGTCAACATTTGTGAGTAATTATAGCGCCTTCTCCTGTTTAAACTGTCTTATCTTTGAGCAGGTTTAATTAGCTCAGGCCTCATTTAGAAACGTCCGAGCGGCTCTGTCTGCAGCCTCTCCAAAAATAACCCCTCGCTCTGAAACGCTCTTATATTTTTAACGTATTTCTCGCTAATCACCAGGTACCTCTCCTCTGGGCTGTCTCCTCCCGTATTAATTATGAAGCGAGCGCGCAGCCTTTGTAACAATTAATTACCGTCTCCGGGAGAAGCGGGTCTTCTCTCCCTGTCGTTAACTGCGTTTTTCAGCGTTCGCCTCGTTATTTTCCAGCTTTTGTGTTTTGGTCTCCGTTTAAAACCGTCCCCCGCGGAATTATTAATTGTCCTCAAGAGGAAAGGGGTTGATCAAAGATGTGCGAGTGGGCGTTAAGTGCAAGAAAAGGCATTCGAAGTCGTTCTTTTCTCATCGCCGCGTTTGGTTTTATCCTTCAAATACCCGTGTCTGAAAAGTGTCATTTTGTAACGTGTAAATCTCAAATATACCATTCAAAATTCCCATCTGGCCGCCCATTTTCTGGTAATGGCTTTTTTGCAGGCGCCTTTCTGTATTTTAAAGTATCTTGTTATAGGCAGCCACTATATTCCTTAAAGAAATGAAGATTATGCTTTTTGGGTATTTTGTATCAAACTATAACATGCATAAATCACTTTTTTACATTTCTTTAGTTCTAACCCACAATGATTGATCTAAAACAGCTTAATAATAGAGACAGATCCATTATCTTCATGTTAAAAACCGCAGAACTGAGAAGTCTTCATACTGACATTTCACCGTAGCAAGGGCTGCAACAACTTTTATAACAATCATAATAAAAACGATTAAAATATTTGTTATCATAGTTTTTTCATAATTGTATTTGCTATCTGGACTATACACACTCTAAAACATTTCCAAAAAGTTTATTAGCCAATTAACCAATTGTGTTCTTAAATATTCTTTATCTAGAAGCCTTCAGTTACCATAAATCCACCTTTTAATAAGTTTAAAAAGTCCAATAAAAGTAAACATTTGACTAATCGACTACTAAAATAATTGTTTGTTGCCGCTGTAGTTGCAGATAGATAGACAGAGGACTTTATTCATCCATGAAAGGTTAGTTCAGTGAAACAGTTTGTAGACTTCTGTTGCTAAACTAGCTTAAACTGCTATATTTTCGACTGGTTTATGTTTTATTTTGTAGCACAGGATATGACAAGGCTGATAGGAAAAACATTTGTTCTTTTTACATCATTGCTGCTTAAATGTTTCCCAATTTTCCCAACCTAAACCCTTTTCCTATCTTCGACAATTACCTTTCCCATTACCATTTCACTGTTTTTAATGGTCGGTGTTTGATGATGTTTTAGTCGCTGGTGTGCTGTCACATCTACAAAAAGTATGCCGCGATTTAAAAAAAAAAAAAAAAAAAAAGGTTGAAATGTATGGGCATCTAACTTTGACTCAACTGATTCTTGCTGTCGCTGTTCTCTGCAAAATTTCTTGGAAACACTAACAAGAATCAGACTTTTTTTTAAATAATCATAAGTAGATACTGGAAACACAGGTTAACACAAACTAAAATACAACTTTAAGCTAAATATGATAAGAGAATACTGTTAACTCATGATTAAATGCGCTTAAAAGTCAATTTTACATACCATCTCCGCTTTAAATATATCACCAAACATGTTTTAAGAGTTACACATCCCAATATCATGACATTTTAAGGCCTAACTTTTGCTGCCTACCGCTTCCAGAGACAGGAGAGCTCAAACCGGAGCTATAATTGGAGACATAATAGAAGTGAACGGACTTTGACAGTGCGGAGTCGTCCCACAGTGTCTCCGTGTCCCTGCCCAGCGATACGAGACGGCGTTGGCAGATCACAGATGGCGCTTTAGCTGCCAGAAGACTTAAGACACCGCCGTCGTCTCAATGTCCCCGAGGAGCAGAATCACCGTTTTAATGTCCTACAGTGAGAACGCAGTGCAGTTTGTCAGGTGCAAAGGGAAAGTGAAGTGAAAGTTACACAGCACGGACAGACATTGTCAAACTTTTCATAACAAGTTCCACTCTGGAAGAGTTTGTCGTTACAGGGCTGAAAATAGTCGGAACAAGACTGATAATGCTGGGACTAAACTAGAAAAAATGAACAAACTTGATCTAAACCGGGGATGTAGCTTGTCTTTGTCAGGACAAAACTATCACTAGATTATCAGGACTAAACCTGGACTAAATTAAGACGAGACACTGCAGGTGAATAGGAAAAAATATTAAATTTAAAGATATCAAGTTGAAACTTTGCCAGTAAGAATACATTTTTTTTTCATCATGTCATGTTTTCATGTAGAAATAAGGCATTTTATGTGAAAAAACAGCCAAAATGACCCATATTTGGGACATAGAAATCTGAAAAATGGATAGAACCAGGTTCACTTTGTACACAGATTAGTTACAAAAAAACTTTACCGAGGGAGTTTTTGGATTTCTTATTTAGTTTTTGAAGACGCTAAACTTTAAGCCTGTTTTTGTTTCATGTGAATAGACCCAGTATTTACAGAGATATTAACTATATTTGAGCAATTTTACGCCGCACTGAATTTAAACTTTCTGTATTTTTAGTAATTGTTTGTGTTTTTCAGGCCGTGGAGGAGCTGCTGGAGTCTCTGGAGCTGGAGAAGAGCACATACCACATGGGACTGAGTCGAGTGAGTACCAGATATGTATAGTCTCATATTTTAGTGTTTCCGACCCTACGTTTTAGGACTCATTGATTTTGGGGAAAAATAAATTATATACAATATGTTTTACGCCGGGTGTCCACTGCACGATTTTGTTTGTCTTTTGAACAAACAATTTAAAGATGTCACTCTGCAAGACGTGATGAATTAAAAGTCGTGAGACAGAACAGAGTCACATTGTGCGATGGTTCACACGATCAATTGTAGTTTATCTGAGCAAATATCAGGCTCAGGCTCCGTGTGATAAAGTCATCACAGTTGAACCTGTTAGTGGAGGCTAGCGTGACATGCTAGTGGTGTTTTCATGTTTGTAAAAGTTGGCAAATGAAAGACAAATGAGAAGATACGATCCAGTTCACAGTGGAGCTCCTCTGTTGTTATTTTGCAGTGCACTTGTGGTTGTCAAAGATTGATGGTAGACGCAGCGACAGGAGGCTCACTCCAAAATATCAATCAATCGCAGCTCATCTTTGGTTGTATGATTGTTCTAAGTTTAGTCTTTGTCTTTCTCTCAGTCTGAGTTGTATGAGCCACGATTTTGAGCGGCGACTCATGATTCTTCCCTCGATCAGAAATCTTACATCGCAGACGGCCAAAATCGCGCAGTGAACATTCGGTTTGAAACATAGCATCATGTTTAAAATGCACAGTGTAAACAACTCCAGGAAAAATAACATTTGAGGAAAGACTCAAGTTGGAATAAAGTAATACAAGAATCCCATGAATTTCAGAACATGTTTGTAGAGGTTTAAACCACACGTACAACAAGATTTTATTTTCGATAATAAGACAAGATATGTGTTCTTTGCAGATGACATTCTATGATCTAAAATAATTGCGTCATTGTATCCTTTGCGATTTGTTAATTGCACCAATTTAACTTGCATTTTTGATCCTATCACGATAAAATATTGATCTAAAATGACATAATAAAAGAAAAAAATTCACCTTCTTCCAAGTTAAAATCTGACGCGTTGTTGAGTCAAGGAGAATTGACATAAAGAACATAAAAAATTAACATAAACTGACAAACTAACAAAGAATCATGTTTCAAAATGTTTTTGTCACTTTTAGTCGCGGTTTTGTCACTTGAACTCACAATTTTGTCACTTTTAGTTGTGATTTGGTCACTTTTAGTAACGATTTTGTCACTTTTACTATAGATTTTGTCACTTTTAGCAATTTTGTACTTAAATTTTCACGATATTCTTAATTCTTAATTGTGCAGCCCTACTATTTCCAAACTGACCAGACTTTTCTCTCCCGATCTTCACCGTGAGACAAACCAGGGCTAATCTTGGAGGTTGAAAAGGGCACATTGATGGTTTTCTTAATGAGATTTGTGAATGTCTCTGGAATAAAGAGCAGACGCCGCCTTGAGCTGTCAATTAGTGAAAGTTTCAGTTTAACCTTGTGCAGCCAAGTTTCTCATCCATTCGTTTGGCTAATCACACTTATATCACACGTTATATTCGCCAAAGCAGAGGACGCAAACTTCCCACACACTCCAATTACACTCTGCACTGTAGAGTTTAAAATATAAGGTTAGAAAAAAAAGTTTTTGGTGAACAAAGGGTAAATGTGTGGGCAAAAAACAAACAAAAAACATTGGGTACATTTCAAACTGTCTTTTTAATTAGGCTTTTCACAATCATTTAAATTCTTTCAATAAATGATAGATGGAGCATTATATTTTGCAACATTTCTTGCTTCATTAGAGGATGTTTTGGTTATTTTTTTGTAATATGATAAGGTTTGAGCTGTAGAGGAGTTGAATAGTTGGTTCATTCTACGATTTATTTATATGTTTTTTAATGATACTGTAGATCAGAAAAAGGTTTACTGGGATTACACTGCTTTATTGTGTCAGTGCCATGATTTTTTTTTTTTTTTTCAAATGATGGTCTATTGTGATATTTTCTGTGGCAGTATATTGTGCTTCAACATTTGTTATTCATTCATATAATTTTTTATTTTATTTGAAATTAAATATTTTTGTGTTTTTCTAGCATCATATAATTAATTTTTTTTAGTAGACTTTTTTTTTCTTTAAAAAAAATAAGATTAAGCTCATTATCAAAAAATAATTTATCATGAAGAATTTATTAACTTTTTGGTTCCTTTTCCCACTGTGAGTAAATCTACAAGTGACAAAAGATTAATGTGACAATGGTACATAATTTGAGCATTTGTGTTACTTGCACTGCTCATTCAGAGATTTTGCAATTTTTGAAAACACCAGATTTTATACATATTTTGTCGTTCAAATTACGTTAAAGGCCTGCTCCTGATTTTTATTGTTTTGAAACGTGCAAAACAGATCTAGTTGATGTTAAAGTCTTTACATCAGCCGCACGTATCGCTCTCTTTCCTAATGCAGTCCCAGCATCCTAAATATTCACTGCAGTGAGTTTATAAGCACTTTTCATGAGTTGAGTCCAGAGCTAACAAACGTTAGCATGCTAATGGCACACTTCCTGCTTCTCGTTGAATAGAACTCTCTACAAAAATATGCAGAGAAAGTGTTGTGGTCTCATTTAATAAAAAAATAAATAAAAAATAATAATAAAAATCAGGTACATTCCCTTTAAGTTCAAATTATACACCCGATGTTAGGTCCAGACTAAATAAAATATAAAGTATAATAAAGCATTCTTAAAAAATAAAAGTGCGTTTACTAAAATAAAATGAAAATAGACTTTTACTAAGCATTAAGTAAAGTAACTCTTTAGTATTTACTTTCCCCTTCTGCTGTGTAGATTAGAGACTGCACTGTGGCACGCCTCTGCACAGTGGTGATGTATGAATGTGTCCTGTGTGTCTCCTCATGCTCCACGCACTCTCCTCTGGTGGTGACAAATGGTTCCCAGGGGCCCACAGTTCCCGGGACGCACTCAGGGGACCACAGTTTAGCCTTGGTTAAAGTCAGCGAGGAGAGAAACTGGGCCGCTTTGAAAGAACAAGACTTAAAGCTGTGGTACCGGACTTTTTTCACTGTAAATTTGTACATTTTGTGTTTTCCACCAAAAAGTATCTCGTAAAAGCAGCACTTGATGACAAAAATAAGACGTCTTTGTGCTGTCTCCTTTTAATAAGTAAGTATTTTGTCTCAAAGTAAGAGCTAAAAGCAGCACTCTGATTGGCTGCGCTCGGGTGGTCCTCCCCAGTTTTACTGTGTCATCTGAAAAACCTGTAGTAAAGCTGTGCACATGACCGAAAATGATGCATAGGAATTTTAACAATGTGTCAAAATGTTTGTGAGAGCTAGACACGGGTTAAAGAGATTTAAAAACCTACTTCTGGATCAGTGTGAAAATCAGGTACCCCAGCTTTAATTAAAGAAGGCTATATAGTTATAATCTACTTCTGGATCATTTGTTTCATATTTTGGACGTTTTAAGTTTATAATAGTGGTCTAAAATTATATAATAAAAGAAATTAGTACACTAACTTCTGGTTGCAGCGCTGATTTCCGCCTGTTTCTTTACTGTTTATCACTGTAATCGTGAAATTTTTTTTCTTTTTCTTTTTTTTTCTTTTGTGCAAAAATTGTTATGTGACCTGGCCAAAATCCTACGTGTACAGTTAGAGCTACATTTAGCAATTTAGCAACCTTTAGTTGCAATTTTGTCTTTTAGTCGTGATTTTGTCACTTTTAGTCACCATTTTTTTGTCACTTTTAGTCCCAGTTTTGTCTCTTTTAGCAGCAATTTTGTCTCTTTTAGTCTAAATTTTGTCACTTTTACTGTTGTATTTTTGCTGCTTTTAGTAACGTTTTTGTCACTTTTAGTCTTGTTTTTGTTGCTTGTTTCAGAACATGTTTGTATAAATCTAAACTAATGGGTTAGCAATTTTTATACAGAAAAAAGATTAAGAAAAGAAAAAAGTCCCAGGGGCTCACAGTTCCCGGGACGCACTCAGGGGACCACAGTTTAGCCCTGGTTAAAGTCAGCGAGGAGAGAAACTGGGCCACTTTGAAAGAACAGGCCGGTACATCTTTATAAATAACAAGACTTAATAATTAAAGAAGAGAAGCTATGCTTTTGTCTGATGTATATTTATCATCTATAACAATATTTTGGAGAATTTAAGTTGCAATATTGATCTAAAATGACTAAATAAAAGAAACAGGTTCACTGTCTTCTGGGTTGAAATCTGCAGCGCAGACTGAAAAATTGGACATATTGAGGTGTTAGATAAGCTTAGTGGTTTTTGTTTCACCCCCTCAAGAAGGTCTGGACCAGCTGGGACCATTATTTGTAGAGTTTTGGTAAATCTTCAACAACTTCCAAACAAGAGCAGTCACAAAACAAATTATAATTGATTGAAAATTAATTAAGATGATGCGACACAATAAATGGTTGCACATTTCCATCATAAAGGGTGATTCGATCTTCTCCACTCAACCAAAGCACCATTATTTAAATATAATACACTCAAATAAAGTACAAAGTATGATGTGATAAAACTATTCTCTGACGGTTACATTTATTCACAGTTATTGTAAAAAACGCACTAATTAATCAATACAGAAAAGGGTGATTATGTGCTTTAATTATAAAACTACAATAGAAGCACTACATCGGCTTGTATTTTAATAAAGCACATTGTTAATTGCTCCTCGCTTCAGAGCTCAGCCTTGGAACAGGACGTTTACAGGACATAATTATAGAGGAATAACATAGCAAGCGTTTGTGAAATTTTAAAAGCAGCATTTATAACAAATTATGAAATAAAGACATTGCCCGTATCGACTTCTTTGCAAGTGAGAAAAATATAAGAAAATGAAACATGTAGTAAAGATTTGGAAACCTGGGCTAGAACAGAACTAAAGGAGGGCTAAACCAAGTCTCCACAACGACTACAGTAGGATCTAATCAAGACCATCCAGACCGTCAAGATCCAGGACCAGACTGGAGTCAAGTCAGGACTAAACCAAGACCCAAACAAGACCAAAACAAGATCAAGCTGGGACTAAATCCTGTCCAAACCTGGCGCAAATCAGGCCCAAATTCAAGCCAAATTAGGTCTAAAATATACTTAACTAGGACCAAACTAGAAAACCAAACTAGGGCCAAACTAGGACCAAAGTTGGGTCAAACTATAGGATGAAACCAGGAGTAAACAAGGACCAAACTAGAGCCATACGAAGGCCACAACTTGGACTAAAATAATACTAAACTTTGACCAAGCTATAAAAACAAACTCGGACCAAATCAGAGCCAAAATTTATGTCCAAACTGGGATGAAAATAATACTAAATGAGGACCAGACTATAAAAGCAAACTAGGGCCCGAACCAGGGACCAAATCAGTGCCGACTTGTATGACCAAACTAGGATCAAATGGTTACGCCATTAACCATTAAGGTTCCTTAGTAAACTAATTATAATGTATTTGCACTTGTTATGTATTTATAAGCACTTTTAAGGCATTTTCAAGCATTTATTAGCACGCTAATTTCAATGCTAATTGAAACAGTTTACTATGCAGCTTATTGATGCTCTGTACATGTGGTTTATGAACAGAAACATGTTTTTGTTAATAGGTTATAAACATTTATAAAGGTGTGCATAAACATAAGTAGTGCTTATTAACAATCATATAAATGGTTTACTAAGGAACTTTACCCTATAACGTTACCAGAGCAATCTAGGACTAAACAAGGACCAAACTAGGACTACAATAATACCAAACTAGGGCCAAACTAGGGCCAAACTAGGGCCAAACTAGGGCCAAACTAGGGCCAAACTATGGCCAAACTATGGCCAAACTATGGCCAAACTATGGCCAAACTTGGGCCAAACTATGGCCAAACTATGGCCAAACTTGGGCCAAACTTGGGCCAAACTTGGGCCAAACTTGGGCCAAACTTGGGCCAAACTAGGGCCAAACTAGTGCCAAACTAGTGCCAAACTTGGGCCAAACTTGGGCCAAACTCAGACCAAAAAGTGCCAAACTATAGGACTAAAATATTACTAAACTAGGACCAAACTGTAAACCAAACTAGCGCCAAACTGTAAATCCAACTAGGCCCAAATGAAGACCAAACTATTGGAACAAACCATAGACTGTAGATATCAGTGGACTAAGGGATTGTGACGTCACCCATAGCGTTTGCCTCCAGCCAAATGAAGCCCATCGTGGCTAGCAGTTATAGCGGCTAAAGCGGAGCCAGACTCCATATTTGGAAATCCGAGTGCGTATCGTGGCAACCACACGGACTACTCATGAGCGCGTTTGCTAACGTTATCCGACACTAGGTGAGATGAGACGGCGGCAACGTGCGGCGATAGCTTTCAATCAAACCTGTTGCTAACACGGCCAGCGGCCCTGGAAAAGGAAGCACCTGATTGGTCAGTTATTATTGCTAATAACTTGACTTATGAACAACCTAAAGAGAAAAAAAACACCTGATTTATGTAGAGTGTGTCAAAACAGACGTTTTAGTTTCAAGATGGTGAGCTTGACAGAAACAGTTACAGAGTAAAGGGCTCCAGTGTCCCAATAGAAAGTGAATGGCAGCTCGGCTTTATGGAGCCAGGAGCACCTCCATAGCTGCTTCCTATTTGGAACGCGGCGGCTAGCATGCTAACATGGTCCACTGATATCTACAGTCTATGGAACAAACTTATGTTGGATCTTTACTTGTTTTACCAATGTTGTTTTGAGGTAGACCAATTTTACATCTCTCTAGCGACAACAGATAAAAGAAATCCCTTTTGGCTAATTCTGTTACATTTGCAGTTATGTTTATGTATGTACACGGTCCCTGTAAAATAAACTAGCATTGATTCAGGAGTAAATCCAGACCAATCTAGGATCAAGCCAGGACAAGAACGAAGCCTCGGTGACTCAAACTCCCCTTTAATAAATGCATTTGCACAGACTCCTTTGCTCTCATTCTCATTCAGAACGTAAATGGCCCTGTCCCCGTCGGTCGTTTGTCATTCGAGATAGAAGAGCCTCTCGCGGACCGTTCCATAAAACCTGGAAACGGACCAACAACACCGCGCTCCATTACGCCAAGGCACGGCGCGTTCACGTTCAGAGCTGCGGCCGAGGATTTCAGAGTTTTTCCTCGTTAGGTGAAAGGGCCACGCTGGGATATCGATCCGCCGTCTGTTTTCAGAAGCAAGGTCAGAATATTTGAATTAATAAAACTAGTTTGAACAGCAGACGTCCAATTTAAAGAAGAATGCGCGCCGGATGCAGGACCCAAAGGTGGTTCATTAGCAACTTTTTACCAGGTTTTTCCGTGTTTTGGTTTATTTTGTGAGAAACAATGTGCTTTATTATTGTAGTTAAGTCTCTCATGAACCTGTACATTTCTCAGGAAAGTAAGCTTGGCTCAATAAATATGCAGGATTTCTTGAACGTGCATAAATGAAGCCAAACACAACTCTAGGTATGTTTTTTTTTTTTTTTTGACAACGAAACAAAAGCAAAGGACGTACACAAACACGTAAGAGGATGAAGGAGGCTCAATTAATCGATGCGTCACTTGATTCTGTGCACGAGTCCTGGATTGGTCAGCATTTGTGTCACTACTTCCTGTTTGAGTTGAATCTCTGTGAGGTTTCTCGAAAAGCGCTGAACTATCTCACTGTCAGTGACTCTCTGTCAGTAGACGGACAACTGTGGGGGTCCAACGTGTTAAAGACTTTACAGATGAGATAAATAGTTTGCTTCACAATTTAAACTCAATTAAAGAGTAAAGTAAATTATGCAATGTGTTTAAGGCGCTTTTCATTGTCCATTTTCCTTTTTTTTTGCTTGTAAGGAAGTAAATGATTTTACAATATATCTGTACTGAGTCAAAACAGATTTTAATCGGGTGAAAATGAGACCACAGCGCACTTTTTCTGCATCTATTTACAGAGCGTTTTATTCTACAAGAAGCAGGAAGTGCATCGTTAGCATGCTAATGTTTGTTAGCTTGACCCGGGACAGCAAAACTCATTCAGAAACTCATGAAAAGTGGATTTTTCGGATTTTTAGGACTGTAACATGCTAGCTAGTTCTGTTTTTTCACATTTGAAAATGGTAAAAGATTTTTACTTTACCAGATTTTTTGGATGGCTTTGTCCTCAGGACCAGAAACCAGGTCTAAACCAGGTCTAAACCAGGTCTAAACCAGGTCTAAACCAGGACTAAACCAGGACTAAACCAGGACTAAACCATGTCTAAACCATGTCTAAACCAGGACTAAACCAGGACTAAACCAGGACTAAACCATGTCTAAACCAGGACTAAACCATGTCTAAACCAGGACTAAACCAGGTCTAAACCAGGTCTAAACCAGGTCTAAACCAGGACTAAACTATGTCTAAACCATGTCTAAACCATGTCTAAACCATGTCTAAACCAGGACTAAACCAGGACTAAACCAGGTCTAAACCAGGTCTAAACCAGGTCTAAACCAGGTCTAAACCAGGTCTAAACCAGGTCTAAACCAGGTCTAAACCAGGACTAAACCAGGTCTAAACCAGGACCAAACCACGACTAAACAAGGACTAAACAGTGCTAAACTAGGGCTAAACCAGTTCCAAACCTGGTCTAAACCAAGATTAAACCAAGACTAAACGTGGCCTGAACCAGGACCTTGTTTATTTTATCGTTAAGATAAAATATTTTCTATATTTTTGGAAGATGGGCTGAGGGCCGGATCATGTCCCTTGGTGGGCCTGATTTGTCCCCCGGGCCTTAAGTTGCATATAGATATATACTGTAGCAGACAAAAGCGTCATGTCTTTTTAAAACATGGCTAAAATCTCAAAAGTCCATTTCACATAATATAGTCTCCTCTAAGCTCCTATTTTTCCATCTCTTTTTGAAGCACCAGTCCAGAGTGTCCTAAAATAAATCAAAAGTTAAAGGAACCACTCAGGCACTCTGTCTGTGACCTTTTCAGTTCCACCTGCCTCTTCTTGGCTTCTGTGCAGGGTCAGAACACTTCACAGGCAATGGAGTCTGAAACACCTCTCTCTGCACTGTCTGTCCCTCCACAACTGAACAATATATCGTCTGGTCATTTTTAAATAGCTGTTTTGAAGCCACAAAGTTTTAGTAGATTCAAACGACTTAAACAAACATGACTGTGCCGTTAAATATGTCCTTTTCTTGTTCTGTAGGTGTTCTTCAGAGCCGGGACACTCTCCAGGCTGGAGGAGCAGAGGGACGTCCAAACTCGCACAAACATCTCTCTGTTCCAGGCGGCGTGTCGAGGATATCTGGCCCGACAGGCTTTCAAGAAGAGGAAGGTAAAGAGTACAGCCCTGCACAACACTGAATAATATGAAGATGAATAATGCTCTACCATCAAAGGCCTGACTGGGAGCTTGAGGGTTCTGTTTTTGATCTCTCGATAACAAGATTCAAACAATATTTTAATCAGGAATTGGCTAAAATGTGACTGTAAAGGTCTTGGTTGGGAAAAGTATCTTAATTACGATTTGTCTGACCAGTATTGCGTCTGCGATTAGATTTGCAATGTATGTCTTAATGGGATTCTGTTCAAAGTTCACATTTTAAACACAACCAGGAGAACTGACAAAAAGACTGAAATATGAACTGACAAACTATTAAAAGAAGCATGCGTTTTTGTCGATTCTAGTCCAGTTTTTGTCACTTAGTCGCGTTATAGTCATGTTTTTTTCCTGTTATTGTCACATTGAGTCGCGCTGTGGTGGCTTTTACAGTAATCATGGGTTTTTGTTGCGCTTTTGCTGCTTTTTGTCATCTTTTTGATGCTTTTTGGTACATTTTTGTCACTCTTAGATGCGTGTTTGTTGATTTTAGTTCCATTTTTATTGCTTGTCTCAGAACATATTTTAGCAAATCTGAACTACAGGGTTAGCAGTTTTTGTGCATAATAAAACAAGATATTTTGTTGTTTGTGGAGGAAATAATGGCACTTGAAAAAGTCTGTGGAATTTGCTAATTTTGTCCGTTCAAATAGCAATTTCGATTAATTGTGCAGCCGTACTAGCCATTGGTAGGATTTCTTGACATCAGCCATATGTTCTCCTTTTCACATTTCTCAAATTTATGACATCAAAGGTAGAAATCTGGAAGTTTCCTGTGCCGTTTTTAATTCCACAAATCATCACCAGACTCGTTCTGAGCATTTCTGCATCAAATCAACTCCATGCTAATATTACCATGTCGGGACAAACTAGCTTTTCTTTATGTCCCCATGGTTATTCTCTCTGCTGCCAGTAGATGGAGTGATAAGTGCATCCCCCAGACTGGTTGAAGGTCAGGTGTGGATTTCAGTACATACTACATATTACTTTAAGCTCTAAAACATAAGATGCAAAATGAAAGTTCTCAAGAGCTCGCTTAAAGGCCAATGACAGTACAAAAAATGTAAAATATATGTTAATAGTAATATAATATATATATGTAATAATCGCTAATAGTAATACGGAGAGTATTACTATTAGCGATTATTAAAGAACATATATCCTGTATCCTCCCTTTCATTCTGGCTCCCTTTCTCCTCCCTCTTCTCTCTCGTTGATGAATTGTCCCCGGCCGCCGCTGTGTTCCCCATGGGCCAAACTGAGAGCGTTATAATGGCCGCTCTGCCTCCGCCGCGCACACTGAGGTGGAGACTATTTTCAACAAAACCAAACTCAATTACAGCAGAGCCTAATGATGCTATTCATTTCACTGCTGTTATTGCACCCAGTTCGTCCTTCATTTGACTTTGATGATAATTGAGAATGACAAAACCAAGAGCCTGCATGTACTTGTATGTAACGTAAATGAACTTGTGTTTCCTGTTTTTTGTGACAAATCACAGAACAATGAAAACTACCAAATAACAAAAGCCTTTGAGTCAAGCTTTAACAATTATTTTAGCAGTCGACCAGTCAAACGATTATTTCTATTGTACATATAGACTTTTGATAACATTATCAGCCAAATAAAGGTTGAAATATGGCGGCTGAAAGCTTCTAGATATAATATCCCATAATATTTATATATTAAGTGTATTATTGATAAAAAATCAGCAATAATCTATTATTTTTTGACATTTTGTCAAAACGTGTCGTAGAATCTGTAGAGTTCAGTTAACAATTAGTCGATTAGTCAATTATTTATTATATCAATATATTTATCTATCAATTATTTTTTACAGGGGCATTGTACTAGGGCTGTGCAATTAAATGAATTTCAATTACAATTATGATTATTAGTCTTTATCGCTTACTGAAATAGTGTAATGTTACCTTTAAATGCGTTCAAATCGCACGTGGTAAAAAACATTGATAGATTGTGTATTTCTACTTGAATATGTAAATCCGTATTGCTCTGAAAGTCGTCTCATATCATTTCATTTCTTCTGTTCTCTTCATTTTAGATGTGCAAATGTCCCACTTTTCTCTACATCTATTTATAGAGCAGTTTATTCTACGAGAAGCAGGAAGTGTGGCGTTAGCATGCTAATGTTTGTTAGCTTTACAAAGGATGGCAAAACTTGCTCTGGACACAGTTTATAAGCACAAGTACTCATGGAGGTGAATATTCAGGGTGCTGGAACTAAAGAGTTTAACATGAACTATTTCTGTATTTAACGTTTCAGAACAGCAAAAATAAGGTGCAGCACCTTTAATCTGGCTATGTTTTGTTTTAATTTGTTGGTATCAGCGTTTTTAAGTGTCTCAAAAGCTTGAAATAAGGCTTATATTATTAGGTAGTTATATTTTTTCTGCCATTTGTTTAAAAAAAAAAAAAAGGGAAACACAAGTACATTTACGTTACATGCAGGCTCTTGGTTTTGTCTTTAAGTGCATTTTACATTCTTAATAATCAAAGAAGTCAAATGAAGGACGAACTCAGTATAAAAACAGCAGTGACATGAATAGCATCATTACGCTCTGCTCTCATTTAGTTTGGTTTTAATGAAAGTAGTAAAAATCAGGTACAGCAGCTTAATGTTTGATCATTTTGACAAATCCGTTTTCAGACAAAGGTTGCTTTCTTCCTCACGGTCTGAACTCCTCACTTTCTCCCTCAAACCAAGTGTCTACAATGTGTAAAAATCCATTAGCGACTTGTATTTGTTCACTACAAGACATAACAAATCCCATTCCGGGCCGCTTGAATGTCCCGAGCGCAGTGTTTACCGGCGCCGATGAGGTTCAGAGGGAGACCTTGAGCTGCAGAGAAAACGCTCCTCCAAAGTCACTTCATTTGACTTCAGACGAGAAGGAACACATTTGTTAATAAAGAACAGCTCATATAAGAACATATACTGAACAATAAGAAGTGCTCCTATATTAAGCATTTCAGGCTTTTTAAACGAGATTAGACTTGACTTTTTAAATGTACTATAACTATCTAAATAATAAATGCAAAACTGATAAGTAAAAATGGAAAGTTAGTGCTACCTTAACTTGGCAAGAAACTTCACCCACCTGTTTATGAACTTGCCGTGAATAATCCGAATTAAAAATACTTTCATTCATCCTCAAGAGTAAATTTTTTTAATTTTTGACGATGAGAGGAGAATAGAAGTTCAGTTTCTCCATCTGTTTTTTATCAACTAAACCACTGGTATGAGCAAACAATTATAAATAATATCCTTCACAACCTATGTACATATTTACTTGAAAAATACGAGTTAATTTATTTTACGTATTTCTTTAACTTTTATTTATCAACCTTTATTTAACCAGGCTAAAACCCGTCGTAATTTAAATGTATCTTTCAAGGGAGACCTGAGCAAAGCAGAGTGAAGCGCTCTTCACTTATTTAAAAGCATTGTAGGACAACTGATCTGAGCGAAAACCTCGTAAAGAAACCAGCTCACAAAGTTTCAGTTCAATTTGAAGCTGTGGGAGCAGCATAACTTAAAGCCTGCTTCCTCAGATCTCAGATGACAAACAATAAATGTCACGTGAGCGCAGGGAGGGTTGTAATCATTTAGTCGTTTACTCAATTAATCAGTCGATGTCGTCTTAGTCGACCAAAATTTGTATTGGTGGATAATAAGGATGTCTATGGGACAACAAGAAAAATTAGAAGATATGCTGAAGATTTTGGAGTTTAAACTAATTTATCTAACATATAAATTACTAGTTTCTGTATAAATTGTTGTTTTTGTATGAATTTCTGTGCAGATATTGTCTCTTGAGCGCATTTTGTGTCGGAGATATGGAAAGACTTCATAGTTTTTATATATTTTTGCCCCCTTTTAGCTGATTAATTGGTCGATAGGGCATGTCGACTACAGCCTTAAATGTAGGGCATAGTGGCTTTCTGATTTGTGTTATTATTAATAGTATTACACTCATTACACTCATTGCACACAAATGCAGATACACAATTTGGCATATGTGCACTAGCCTGAACGTTTGTTGTTCAAACCACACCTTTGTCCTCGGGCAAGACACTTCACTGTAGTCTTATAGTTGTTCTTGTAGCTGTCGACAGATAAGTTTACCTCCATCCTGAATATTCCAGTCAAAAGAAAAACACCTCCAAAGAGACAGACAGAGTCCCAAAGACACTTTACTTTGTTTACTTCATCACTCAGTCTTAAGCCCTGTTCGCACGGGATTTGTTTTACCTCGGGACGTCTGTAAAGTTAAATTTACCCCACAATGTCATTGTTTTTGTGAGCATTCGCATGGATCAGCAATGTCAGCAATTAACTTGTTTTTACAGACTTTATTCCAGACTCGTAAACACATTTAAGTATGGCATTCATCCATGTTGCAAGCATTTCTTCTGTTTTCATCTATTTAAGGTTAGTTTGCAGCATTATGTACCTGTAGTGCTGCTTAAAGTGCGTATGACAGATTTTTATCATTTTCTAATTTCGACTTCATTGCAAATATAAATTATGGGTTTTACACCAATCAAGTTGCCATTTGCGTAGAAAAATCTGTAGAAAGTTACAGGAAGTAAACAAATTGATGACATAAAATTAGGTAGACAAAGGTAATGCATAATTTACACAAAATAAACCACATTTTTGACCCTTTAAACATTATTTCAACAAATTAAAGGTGTCCATATGTATTTTTTATTTGTCAAATAAAATAAAAAAACTGTGACATTAGTGAGTTTTGGCCCTGTGTGCAGTATGGTTGCTTGGTAATTTCCTGGTGTGATGTCATCATTTACAACCAGGAAGTAAAATTAAAACCCTAAAAAGTTGCTAAACCGGGATTAAATTTGTATTTGTATGTAAGTATTTTAGCAAATTTTGAAATATATTTATCTTAACTGCATTTTAGTCAAATGAGTAGTCCAACCTGTCATAGGCACTTTAAGACGTTGCTCTGTACCGCGTTGTTGCAATCAACGTCCGTGGAATTGTATTTCTTAAACAGCCGAAGCTTCACTCCATTCACGCTCAAACAGCTGTACCAGAAGAGCCCGCTGCAGCTCGGCCCCAGTTACCACGACAACGAGGCTGTATTTCCGGGGGTCACATCTTCACCGCAGTTTCTTTTGTGTTTTTTAAATTTTTTTTATTGTCAAAAATGATAAATGGAGAATTGTATGTAGCAAATTATTAATGAATCTAGTCTAGATTTGTAGGAAAAATGGACATACTGTATAATATAAAGGCTTCAGCGGACAGGCTAAAAACAGACCAAATCACAGATGGGACTAAATTCACCAGAGAACCTCTGAGTTTGCTGAAATACAGTTGCTAAAATATGAGGGCATTTTTTACAGACATGGACTATTAGCAGGGGACAAGAAACACAGCCGACGTTGGTAGTTGTTACAATTTACCCTAATCCTGTCTGAACTTAGTAGTAGTAGTAGTAGTAGTAGTAGTAGTAGTAGTAGTAGTAGTAGTAGTAGTAGTAGTAGTAGTAGTAGTAGTAGTAGTAGTAGTAGTAGTAGTAGTAGTAGTAGTAGTAGTAGTAGTAGTAGTAGTAGTAGTAGTAGTAGTAGTAGTAGTAGTAGTAGTAGTAGTAGTAGTAGTAGTAGTAGTAGTAGTAGTAGTAGTAAATTTTGCCACTTTTAGTCGTTTTTGTCACTGATATTTGCGTTTTTGTCGTTTTTAGTCCCTTTATTGCCACTTTTAGTCACGTTTTTGTCACTTAGTTGTGTTTTGGTGCATTGAGTTGCATTTGTTGTTTGTAGGAGCATTTTTGTTGCATTTGAACACATTTTTATTGCACTTAGCGTTTCAGAATGTTTGTTCAAATCCAAACTACAGTGTTAGCAGTTTTTATTCAAATCAAAGCAAGACATTTTGTCGTTTGTGGAAGAAATGATTGCACTTCAAAAATTGCATCCTTTGCGATTTGCTAATTTCATCCATTAAAATTGCAATTTTTGTGTCTTCTGTAGAATTGTGCAGCCGTGGTCTATAACAGGTAAATAAAGTCATCTGCTCAGAGGCTAAACAACAGGAGAAGAAGTGTGTTTGAACAGACAGCTGCATTAAAGAGACAAACAGTGAATCACGATACGACCATTTCACAAAAGTATCAGATTGTCACAGGGACGAGCTCACGATTCAGTTTTTATCACCGTATCGCCCATTCCTAGTTTGACATATTACTAAACCAACCTCTCCATTCATTTTGACTCGAGCTTCTGCTTAAAGTTGTTTTGACACGGACAAACTCTCTTCATACATAATCCTTTTTGGAACAGACAAGCCCTCCGCTGCATTACAACAGCTCTAAATCAATGAATCACTCTCCATCTTTGTTTGCCCGCTCTGGGAAAACACCTCCATCTCCCCCTCGTTTCTCTTCCACACTCTGCCGACGGGAACGCAGAGAGAAGAGAATAGCAGTAAGAGAAAAAAAGAGAGGACAAGAAAGCAAGAAAGGGGAATGTGAGCGAGAGGAAAAGTAATAGAATGAGAGGAGGAGAGTTAGTCGATCAAAGAAAGCTAAAAGCAAAAGTGACGCAGACGCTGTGCTGCTCGGTCTCGATGAAGACTTTGAACGCTCCTTTGTTTTTATTTGATTCTAATTGGTGGTTTTCAGACGGTCCAATGTGCTGAGCAGCTTGTTTCAGATCGGGGCAGGAGTCAGGTCCAAAAGCGCTGCTACGGAACAAAACTTTCTCCAGAATTTCAGTTTATGGTCAGGAGTGCCAGCTGAAGGATTAGCCATTTGGGAAAGTTTTAGGTTGATTTCCTCCAAATTTTCCCGCTTTTAACTCCACCTTGGACTGGACTTGAACCTCTAACCTTTTTGCTCTGAGTCGGCTAACTTCTGTTCTTTAACTTCTAAGTAAAATATGTTTTGCTCCAGCACAGATATATTGTATAAGCATCTATTTGGGTGAAAATGAGATCACAGCACTTTCTCTGCATCTGTTTATAAAGCGTTTTATTCTACGAGAAGCAAAAAGTGTGCTGTTAGCATGCTAATGTTTGTTAGTTCCACCGCTTTGTGCGCAGAGACTTGTGAAAACTGCTTCTAAACTCATGGAGGTGAATATTCAGGATGCTTGGACTGCGTTAGGAAAGTGAGTGATGCATGTGACTGAGAGTTTAGAATGAATTAGTTTAGTATGGTTTTTGTCTTTTTTTGTCTTTTTTTGTCACTTTCACTCTTATTTGTGTCACTATATATCTTTTCTGGCATAAAACAGATTGTCCTTTATTTCCTGAAGAAAAAAATGTGTACAGCCCCTTTAACTCCACTTTGGACTGGAATTGAACCTCTAGACTTGAGTCACAAATGCTACCCTACTGACACAAGAGCTTTTTATTGTCAACTCTGAAATTATTTGTACTGTTTTGAAATTTGCAAAACAGAATTTTATGTTAAAGGACACATATTCTTTTTTGAGCTCTTAAACATGTTTTGACAATGTTCCATCATCAAAAGCACACCCGGAGTTGCATTTAGCTTCATTCACACCGTTTTGAGGAATGCTAGTTGGAAAATTCTCTCCCCTCTGACTATCAAAAACACTTCCTGCTGAACTCCCTCGATCAGTGACGTTTCTCCAGATCATATGCGTCACTTATCCACGAATATTCTGCTGTTTTAAGTCCTTAAATCATCACCATTTCTGCCTCTAAACTCTAGAACTGCTGCTTGGCTGATCATAGCGACTCTTAAAGTGATAACATAACTAAATTGTGTATTGCGCAAGGCTCCATCGGCTGGCTGGATGCAGTCAGTGTCATTGCACACAGCAGACAAATCCTTTCATTCAGTCAAAACATGAGATGACAAATTTCAGATACTCAAAGGCTAATAACCGTATGAAAAATGCATAATATTTTTCCTTTAATGTGAACATTTTTACTTTCAAGTTGTATCTCTCAAAGTAAAACTAGTCTTCTTTTTTAACTCATTAAATTCTACAGCGCTGTAGTTTTCTGTTTGTATTACCATGTTCAAATATATGGAAACCGGGCCCACAGAATGAATGAATGCAGGAACTGTGCCAATGTGTCTCTGAGGGGAAGAGAAGACAATCGGCTTTTGAAGAAGTGCTCCCGTCTACTCCTCCGAACTCGTTTGTCATGCAGCAGAAGAGGGAAAGAAGAGAGGGGGGCGAGAGAGAGAGGAGAGGGGCGCATGGGACCCCTGGAATCGCAGCCTAATTAAACACTAGCCCGAAGACACAAAGAGGAAACAGGTGTACAAGCTGTTAGCGCCCGCAGAGTGAAGGACAGGTAGAGGGCGTCTGGATTATGTGTCAGTGATTTACAAGCGACGGCCGTGTACAGTTTGTCATTTCCAAGTCAGATATTGAACAGCCAATCATGGAGGAAAGCTCATCGAAAGAGGGTTGAAGGTTTGAAGCTGCCAACTACTCAACTGATTCTAGATTTTCATGACAGATGCCGAAAAAAAAAAAAAAATCAAGAAAAGTAAAGGGCAAGTGTAAGGCAGTAAATTGTGCTAATGTTTTGGGACCAGTTTGTATAATTTCTACCCAAATTGAAATGATGTGACCTATGATTTTGCTCTTAAAGGTGCTGTACCTGATTTTTACTGTTTTGAAAAGTGAAAAGTTCCCGATTTTTTTGCATGTAATAAAGTAAAATCCGTGTTGCCTCAGCACAGATATATTGTAAAAGTACTATTCAGGTGAAAATGAGACCACGGCGCTTTCTCTGGATCTGTTTATAGAGCGTTTTATTCTACGAGAAGCAGGAAGTGCGCTGTTAGAATGCTAATGTTTGTTAGCTTTATTGTAGTGGTGGGCCGTTAACGGCGTTAACGTGCTGCGTTAACGTGAGACTCTTATCGGGCGATAAAAAAAATATTGCCGTTAATCTATTCTCAAAGTTGGGTTGGGAGCACTGTTCCCTCTAAACTGCGCTACAGGCGCAATTGCGCACAGCTCCCAGGGGCATCGCGCAGAGAAAATCTTTGTCGCGCACGAGAGAAAACGAGAGAGAAAGAGAGCGAGAGACGCGAGCTACACACACATAGCGCCAAATCAAAGGCTCGGAACTAAAGTTCTACATCCCATACGCTTTTACCTACTCTTTCTTCTGGACCAACCCGCCTCGTGTTTTTCGTAGTTTTGAGAACAAAAAGCTGACGAACTATTGCGTCTAGAATAGCGCAAATTACCGCGAAGATTTGCGCTCCCCATCAGGACTGAAAGTAACGTATTCCGGCCCGTTACTGCAGACACCTAAAACATTTGGTGGTAGTACGCTATACCAGCAGGCACGTAGGCGAGCTCCTCCACCTGACGCACGGAAAAGTAGTCCCACTAAAATCATTACCTCTGGAGTCAAACCATCACATTAGACACAAACTTAATCCAGGGTCAGACTGTGCACTTTTGGAGATTTAATCAGTCCAACCCTGAACTCTCAGAATTCACGATGACAAACTTGATTTGAGTTCATTCATTTTGGATCTGACTTGTCTCCTCGCGCGTCAATACGCGGCAGCGGCGTGAGCGCCGTGATCAGCGAGGAAGACCCACAAAGACTCCAGAGTCTTCAGCACCAGTGAAGAATCATGAACCAATCAGAGCAAACGCCACAGCGCATCTACAAAGTTTAGCGCTTTGCACAGTTAGGTGTTAGGTGCTTTATGCACAGAATAATCCCAAGTGAAAACTGGAAGAATGAAAATGAATGGCCACTGACGGAAAGTTTATTTAGGCTTTGAAGACTGTCTTCTTGTGTCAGAGCTACAGTAAAGTCTAATCAATGACATCCTTCAAGAATTAACTGTAAATTATCATTAGGCCTATTTGAAACATGGGCTTATGATCTAAACATGACACACAGGTTACTTTGTCCAGAGGCTTCCAGGGGAAATTTAAGCACAGAATTAAATTAATACAGAATTAAATGAATATTGCACAGAAGTGTTGCTGGATAAGAGTCAATCTTTATATTAAAATGCATCAGAAAACTGAAAGCTTTGGAGGGAAAAAACACCATGACTCTGATTTGAACACAACTTAATGATGATATCCTTTTTTTTTAATTAATTCTACCTAAACCAAATTATAGCTGAGGGGCTGTGATCAGAGAGAGGAGGACAGTGCAGCTCACAGAGAAACACTGACTAGAAAATGTATTTTTAAGAAGCTTCCCAATGGAAATCTCGACAAGACTAAGGTTGTTTGCACCTTGTGCAATGTAGAATTAGTTTACTGTAGGAGTTCTTCCAGTCTCAAGTACCACCTAAATGCAAAGCATCCCTGAGCTAATGCCGGGCCAAGCACTGATGTGATGAGCCCCTGGTCTAATGCGCCACCTGGCTTGAGAAACCCGTTCTCAAAGACTTACTTTTAGTCATTATTTGGGTAGCACACATATTCTGAATGTCTTCGTCAGAATTCAAATGAGCCATTTTAATCTAGATTAATCTAGATAAATTCCAAGATTACAGTGAGATTAATCTAGATTAAAAAAATTAATCTATGCCCACCACTACTTTATTGTCAAAGTATCGTTCTTGTCACTTATAGTTATGTCTTTGTCTTTTTTTTGGTGACGCATTTGTGTTGCTTTGTCATGTTTTTTGTTTAAGTACAATTTTTGTCATTTTTAGATGTATTTTTGTCACGTCTTAGTCTTTATTTGGTTATGTTTTTCTCAGTTAGTCATGTTTTTGTCACTTAGTTGCGCTTGTTTCACTTTTAGTAGCATTTTTGTTGGGTTTCTTTGCGTCTTTGTCATTTTTTGTCACTTAGTTGCATTTGTGTCGCTATTAGCCGGGTTTTTTGTTGCTTTAAGTCATGATTTTGTCGCTTTTAGTCACGTTTTTTTCACTATTAGTCGCATTTTTGGTGATGTTTTTCTCACTTTGTCACGTTTTCGTCATTTAGTTGCGTTCACATAGCTTTTAGTCTCCTTTTTTTGTCAATCATAGTCACGTTTTTGTTGTATCTTTCGTCTAGTCACGATTTTGTCACTGTTACGTTTGTGTCAATATTAGTCGGGTTAGTTGTCGCTTATAGTCATATTTTTATCTCTTTTAAACACATTTCTGTTGCTTTTTGTTGCTTCTTTTTTGGTCAAGATTTAGGCACTTTTAATCACTTTTTTGTGTTTTTAGTCGCTTTTAGTCATGTTTTTGTCGCTTTTAGACACATTTTTGCCACAGTTTGTTGTCCTTTTCTTTTTTTGGTCAAGATTTCTTTGCTTTTAGTCACGATTTGTCACTTACCTGAGTTTGTGACATTTATAGTTACAAACTCTAGTTTCAGAACATGCTTTGACAAATCTCAACAGGGTTAGAATAAAATAGGACCATTTGTTGTTTGGAGGAAATTATTGCATGCCAAAAATTGCTTTGCTATTTCCCAATTACTTCCATTGACATTTCGATTCGATTTAGATAAACTGCGTTGCCCTAGTTTTTTCGGATCAAAATGCAGGTAAATTCCCAGGTCAAGTTGCATGAGTGGACGAGGCTCAGGTGTCATTTGTCCAAAGCAAAGATTCTCACACATCCATCAATCAAAGGTCTTTAAAAAAAAGCAAAACAACTGCCAAGATGTTACTGTCCAACGTGCAATTATTATATTATCCTGTTGTACAATCCTTGAGCCTGACTCCGCCGCTCCGCCTGATAAACTGTCCTCCCATTACGTTTGGTGCAGAAAGGCTGGATCTTCATAAGTGCGTGAATGGGGCTTTATGTTGTAACAGGTTGTGCTCATGTGCGCGCTGAGAGCACTTAGTCCCAATTGTAGTGTGTAAATGGCCCTCCACGTCCCGGCGGTTGGGCTTGATGGCTCTTAATGCCTCTCCGCGCGCCGCCTCTGAACACTGATGCTTTAATTTGTGTTGGGAACTGTCTGTGCCGGGGCCATCCGTCAAAGATAAAACTGTTTTGGTGCGAGCCGAGACGCTAATGTTGACTCAACCCTCACCTTTCCTTCTGTCTCGGCGCTGAGGAAAAGGAGAGGGGAGTGAGGAGCGCAAATGGTGTTAGCTTTGTGCAAAAATCTATAGCTTAGTCAAGTGCAGTTTTAGTCAAATAGTTAATACTTTACATTGTGTTTCCTCTGTTTAATAGACTTTTTTTTTGCAGGGTCTTATAACCTATAAAAATTTGACTTTTTTGTTGTTGTAGAAACCTGGTTCATTCATAGCTTAAAGTTGGGTTATCTGAGTTTTTGGGTGTAAATTAGTACATTTTGTGTTTTCCACCATAGAGTATCTTGCAAAAGCAGCACTTTCTGACAAAACGATACATCTACACACTGTCTGCATTTAATAGTAAAGTATTTTGTCTCAAAGTAAGGGCTAAAAGCAGCGCTGTGATTGGCTGCGTTTGAGTGGTCCACGCTAGTTTCACTTTGTCGTCTGAAAAAAGCAGTTTTAAAGCTGTGCACAGGACTGGAAATGAATGAATTTTAACATTGTACCAAAGGGTTTGTGAGTGCGAGGAACGCGTTGGAGTTAAAAACCTACTTCTGGTTCTACCGTGTGAAAATCAGATACAGCTTTAAAACTAAATTGCATAAATGTATTTTATTATGTTGAGGCTGCCTGATATAGGTTATGGATATAGGATATTTGTATTAATTTAATTTAACCACAAACTATGCAAAACACAGTAGGGCTGGAATCCTTTAGTCATTTGGTCGATTAATCGGTCAGTGGTGTCTTAGTCTGCCAACAGTTTTATTAGTTGATCAATAGTTTCATTTAGATTAACAAGATTTATATGGCAATAACAGCAAAAACGAGAAGATATGGAGTGAGTTAGTTAGATATTTTGGAAGTAAATAATGAGTTTAGTGTAAATTATGTATATTCTGGTTCAGGTATTTCTTAAATGAACAATACCAAGTTGATGGTATTATCACAGATATTTGTGATGAAACAGTGTTATATTTAGTATATTTAAGATATTTCTGTGTATTTGTTTACAGATCCAGGACTTGGCGATCCGATGCATTCAGAAGAACATAAAGAAGAACCGCGGGGTCAAAGGTTGGCCCTGGTGGAAACTGTTCACGACGGTCCGACCGCTCATCGAAGTGCAGCTGACGGAGGAGCAGATCAGGGGAAAAGACGTGAGACTTTATCATACTCTATGTCGGCTCATGCCAACGGACGACACAGATCAAGAATAGAATTAAATGCTAATCATTTATTAGCATTTTTACATAAATTACAAAAAATGCAGTTGTACTTTTGTACTATGTATATTGTTGTATAATTGTCAGAACCACAGCTGGCAGTAAAGATCAGTCCCAAGATCAGACCCACTGTACTGTACAATCCGATATACGGTCGTCTGACTGAACGTTTTGTGGTTTGTTTTTGGCGACAGGAGGAGATCCAGCAGCTCAAGCAAAAGTTGGAGAAAGTGGAGAAGGAACGAAACGAGCTGCGACTGAACACGGATCGCCTCGAGAGCAGGGTGAGACATTCAGAAGCTGTTTATTTGATCTAAGGAACGGCAGCTTTTGTTTCCCCTATCACTAAAAACATGGTCTTCTGGTGTATGAATGACAGTGTGATGTGAGAGTGAATGTGGGACAACAGGCTATAATCTGGTGTGCTCACAGCCTGTCTGTCATTTATGTTCATTAACATGCACTGTCCCCACAAAATAAGTAAATGAATTAATTAGTTAATACATAATAATAAATAATAATAATTAGTTGAACGGTAAATGATTCTATCAACCATAAATTTAAAACCATTTCTGTTACATTTTATTTTGTCATGGATTAAATAAAGGGGATGTTATTGCTTCCCGTGGAATGTTCCACAGTATGCCATTAAACTTATTTATCTGGTAACACTTTATAAGGACTATATTTTAAATAGCCTTAATAAAGCATAATGAATACATAGTTTATTAAGAATGATACAGGTAAATGATAAATTGAGTAGTTCAGAAGTTACTCTAAGGTTAGAGTATTAATTAAGTAGTTACAAAGCCTAAATCAATTTTAATTAACTTCATTATGAATTTTTAAAGTCTTTGTTCATGCTTTATTAAGGATAATTAAGGTGTAGTTAATTTAAAGTGGTCGCCTTTCCACAGATCTGTTCCGGTAACCTTGTGGCCATTCTGTGGAGCTTTCCAGACAAAGCTTTATAATCTCCATGGAGACAAACAGATCATCAGAAAGTTATATAGTGCACCTTTAAATAATCCATAACATAGCCTCTTCCATTTTCTCCTCCTCCTGCAGCTCTGTATGCGTTTGTTTGTTTTTTGTGCTAATTGTGTGAAGTGAGTCTGTGTTGTGGTTTATGAGTCTCGCCTGCTGCTCGCAGAGAGGCGTCCAGGTGTGAGCCACCTGCTGCAGCGCTTTTATCTCAAGAATTAATGTAGAACGTCGAGAAATAATGAAAACAACAGGCTTGAAAACGCTCTTCCTGGTAATGATGGCACACATTAAGGTGTCTCCACGGCTCACCTAAAACGGCTTTTTGAATTAATTACTGTAAATATCGCGGTACAGTGTGTTTGTTACTGTTTTTTAACACCAGTCCTTTCCAGTTTAGTTTTACTGGGCTTTTTGTCACACCATGAGCTGCCAAAGTTTATTTATAGAGCACATTTGAACCAACCAGAGCTGCCAAAAGAGCTGTTCACAGAAAAATAAAGTTACACAGGACCTCCACTTATAATATAAACATAGTGCTAATTCTCATGCATCCACTTTTTAACAAAGAAATTAGACATGAACATTTACTGCAAAAGAAAAACAAGAACTAAAATGACAAAATTTGAAATGACTTAAACGACAAGTCAGCTTTTAGCCATGTTCTAACATTGTTCCGTCATCAAAAACACACCTGGAGTTGCATTTAGCTGCATTCACGCAATTTTGATGAATACTGGTTAGAAAATCCTCTCCCTCTGACCGTCAAAAACCATCAAATTCCTTTTTTCCATAACTGACCTTAAATCATCGCCAAATTCTCTCGTCGCGCTGAGCATTTCTTCCGTTTAGACACGATCATTACAACGTCAAAGCTCAGACTGCTAAAATTAAATAGCATTGTGTATATACAGATTTGTGTAATTGCGTCTGCAGCCAGTAGATGGAGCCACAGTCAAGTTATTATGGTGTCTCCCAAGGCTGTGATAAAGTTCTTGTTCTTTTTTATTTAACTTTTAGTTGTAAAACACAATATGTCGAAGTAAAGATACTCTAGAGCACATTTAACATCACAAATAATACATAATATTTGTCCTTTAATAAAGACCAAATCATACAGTTTATCAGCAAAAACAAGTTAATTCTGGCATTTACTTTCTCTAATAGTTAGATATTTAATTCCAATAACTGCCCTTTAATACGAGAAGATTCAAATATATATATATATATATATATATATATATATATATATAAATATAAACATTTTATACAACAATTCATTGAGTTTAGCAAGAAAAACATGTTCATTTGGGTGTTAAATTTCCCCTAATTTCCCCATTGTTGGTTCTCTTATCTATATTTACTTTAACAATCTTTAGTACAAGAAGAATGGTTAACACTTTATAATAACAACACTAATCCCCCCCTTTATGAAGCATAAACAAAGTCTTAATTCATTGTGAACAAATTGTAATTACTTAACGTATACCTACCCTTAACAAAGTAGTTATTATCATGTTTAATAAACTATACTGTGAGTTCATTGTGAACTAAGACTTTGTTCATGCTTTGTGAAGGCAAATGAATGTGTAGTTACTATAAGGTGAGATCAAAAATTCAAATATTACACAAAACAGTTTTAGTTTATATTAATACTCGACTTTTTCATTTTAAAATGAGGAAAAGATTGCAAATTGTTTTCTTGTTCTAGATGTAAGTGACGATGTAGTGTTGCTTTTTTCTTCTTTCAAATGGCTATTGTTGGACATAAATCTCAAAATATCTGAATTAAATTATGTTCTCCATTAATAGAAAATACTATAATAGCCACTCATTGTCTATCAAATAACTACAAAAAAAACAAGTTTAGTGTCCAAAACATATTATGGAAAATTTCCCAGTCATTTGGCTTTACAGGACTTATTCGTGCTTATATTGTTAATTAAATCAAGTGTTTCAGATAACCATCGTCTGCGCCATCAAAGTTTCAACAGACATCTATGGGAGTGGATAAATTGTGGGTTAAAATGGTGAGTGTTTTGTCCGTCTCCAGGTCACAGAGTTGTCGTCGGAGCTGGCGGACGAGCGAAACACGGGAGAGTCTGCGTCCCAACTGTTGGAGTCAGAGACCGGAGAGAGGCTCAGGCTGGAGAAGGACATGAAGGACCTGCAGGTACTGAGCCCACTCTGCCACAAACTCATCACTTTAACAGTTCTAACAGGCCAGATAACTATTCATTTAAAGTCTATATGACAGGTCTGACAACACATTTTACTACAACTTAGTGAACATGATTATATTTAAGATTGTACTAAACATTTTGCCTGTTTATCCCCTGTTTAACAGTTTTCGTAATCTTTACAATGTTACTTCCTGGTTGAACATGAGCAGACATATCACATAGTTAGAGGTATTTCCACAACTGTTACCTAGCAACCAGACTGTAAACAAGGGCCAAAATCCATATAAATTATTCAATAGTTATCATTTGACAAATAATAATACCTGATAACACCTTTATTTTTGTTCAATTATCGTTCACCTTTGTCTATGAGATGTCATCAGTTTGTCAAAACAGTGACCTAATTTGTGTAAACCTATATATTATATGCACTTTAAATGATACTTCCTGGTTGTAATTCATGACATGACACCAGGAAATTCTGCAACTGTTACCTAGCAACCATGGCAACAAAAATCCTTTAAGGCCATAGAAATCTTTTTTGACAAATAGATCTATCATAACAGCTTTATTTAGTTGAATTTATGTTTAAAAGGCTAGAAAAATGTATTTGTTGTGTGTAAATTGTTTTGAATGGCGTCTCCCCAGTGTGATGTCATCATGTTTTGTCATTTTCAACATATTTTTCCACTTTTCTTCATGAACTAGTACTAATTGGTGTAAAACTGTCATTTATATTCCCAACAGGTGTTATCCTGCTAAATAAAGTCAAAAGTAGAGAATCATAAAAACCTGTCGTACGCACTTTAAAGTCAATATGACAGGTTCATGATATTCTAATGACTTGGTTTAGTGGGAGGGCACCTGTGGCAATTATATACTATAGTTTTAAAGCTTGATTAGTCAACAGGACTTTTCACTCACAGAAAGAAATGTTTTCTCATGGATATATTTCCAGCCGACTCCACATGTCTTTGCAGAATAGGCAATTAAAAAAGAGATGCTGTGTGGTCAGGAAGTAGAGCTGAAATCTAAAATGGAATCCCTCTGTGATGTCATCAAAAAGCGACATGCTGTTGAAAATACAGGGACGATTTACACACAACTGACACAACTTTTTCACAGATTAAAATGTCATCCAACAAAATTAAGTTGTAGGTTCTAGGTATAGCCATTTGTCAAGTCATAACTATTGTGTAATTTGTATGGTTTTGGCCCTTGTTTTCAAAATGGTTGCTAGGAAACAGTTGTGGAATTATTCATTTAACTATGTCATATTTGCTGCCATGTTCAACCAGGAAGTAACATCTTAAACATTACGAAAACTGTCAAACTGAGGGCAAATAGGTAAAATGTTTAGTCAATTCTTAAATCTAATCATGTTCACTATATTTTAGTGAAATGTGTCGTCTAAGCTGTCATATAGACTTTAAAATCCTTCCTAGTTCTTTTTTGGCTTCACATTTTCCTGCTGCTGTTTCCGTTAAAGCGACCCTGGCCCATTGCCTCTTTCGACACTGCACTATTACAGCTAATGAAAATGGAGCCACTGTAGCCACTCTTCAAATAGAGACGGATAACGCTTTATAGCACAATTAGCCCTTTAGCAACATGCCGCTAACAACGCCAGCTGACTTTCCAATTTAACAGGGCGGGAGGGTAATGGCAGATATTGCTTTTGAGGTTCCACTTTCAGCAGATTGGAAGTGATTTAGTGAGAAAAGCGAAAACAGCTAAACGTCCTGTCTGCGGCGGGGATGTTGTGGAAGAAAGTGAGCAGTTTGGCATCAGATTTGTGTCTTGCAGGTAAGAAAACTGGTTGGGATTTGATCAAGTTTGACTGGATCAGAGCGCTTGCAAAACAGCAGCTCTATTCTTTGCTTGGATTGTCGGTTTGGCATTGAATTTGTCCTTTTATCATTCAAGTTAGTTTATATTGCAAAAATGATGAGGAAAAACATTGGGAAACATGCATTCTTGCACAGATCTGACCTTTCCAGGCGTAAAAGCATTAAAAACACATAAAAATGTATAGTGCCAAAATTGAGACCTTAAAAGCATTAAAGTTTACAGCAAGTATTTCATTTCAATTATAATGGTATTACATTTTCATGGTCATGGTTTTATTCACTGTGATGTTTATGTTTTATATATATGTTTTATTATTAAATGTACTCTCGTGTGTAAATTAAATGTATGAACAATATTGCTTTAAAATTCATTCTTAAAGTGCGTATGACAGGTTTTTATGATTTTCTAGTTTGGACTTTATGTGGTGGAATAAGACCTGTTGTGAATATAAATGATAGTTTTACACTAATCAGGTGTCAGTTTGTGAAGAAAAGTTGAAAAACATGTTGAAATTTACAGGAAGTAGAGCAGAGTTCCAAAACACAATGACGTCACACTAGGGAGACACATGAGGGACAATTTACAACCAAGAAACACATATATCTGATCCTTTAAACATGAGTTCACCAAAATAAAGGCGTTCCTCTATGTTTTTATTAGTAAATTAATTATTTCTGTGACATTTGAGAAGTTTTCACCCGGTGCACAACATGGTTTCTAGGCAACAGTTATAGAATTCCATAGAGTGATGTCATGATTTACTACCAGGAAGTAAAAATTTAAACCTAAAAAACTGCCAAATTGGGATAAAAATTGTTTTGTTTTTAGCAGAATCTTGAATATAATTATCTTAACTGTGTTTTAGTAAAATGAGTACTTCAACCTGTCATTGGCCCTTTAAAATTTACATGACTATATTTTAATGCATATTCAGACTCTTTTTTATCAATGCAAAACACATCCTAATTTATCAGTATTGGTGTCTGTTTTGTAAAAAGATATGTCAGATTTGGGTTATATTTTGCGTGTCATTACAGTTTACATAAACAACATTTTAAAAGTCTTTTTGAGATTTTAAATTTCACTTGACCAAACCTGGAACTACGCTCAAGAAGGTCACAGACAGAAAATAGTACACTAAACCAGGTCTAAACCAGGACTAAATCAGTAACGAGATAAAATGTTTTCTATATTTTTGGAAGATGGGTTGGAGGGCCCGATTTGGCCCCCGTGGCTCGTAAATCTATCTTCCAACTCCGATGCTGGCACTGAGCTAAAAGCAGATGTGCTGCGAACAACTTTACCTCTAAATGCAAACATCCTAATAGACAAACAAAGCATGGCCAGTGAGGAAGTTGCATATTTTGCGAAAGTTTTAATTGTTTCGAGTGAACAGCTGTGTCTGGGCTCGGGGAGAATCTTCCAAACAAAGCCATGTGTCAGTTATCGTCTGTTTAATTCAGTTTTCTGCCAGGAATAAAATTATACCAGAATCTTCAGCTGTCAGTGACGCGTTCCTCCGAAAAGTCTGTCTCAATCTCTCCTCACTGGGCCTCGGCGAAGCAAAACAGATGTCCAGATATTCTCCGAGACTTTGTGGTACTTTCTACATCCAAAAAAATATAGCCTCTTCCATCATAAATATTGAAAGATTCTTGCATTCAGTTTCGTGCATGGAATTAGCTGTGCTGCTAATAAGCCAGTACAACAAGATTCATTCCTTTTTGTTGGCAGCAGAGGGTGTCATACGCTCTTCTAAACACGTATACAACCTTTAAAATTGTACAATTACACTAACTATGCATGTGTTTTATCCATTAGAACCATAACATGATGCAAATATAACTGTATGCCATTTCTATAACCCATTTTGTATTGAATCTAAGCTTAAAGTTTGATCCCTGCATGACAAGAACATGAGAAATTAATGTAAAAAATGAGAATATTCAAGGTTTAACTATGTATTAATTTAGATTATTGTTAAAGAGATATTCATGAATTCATTTATTTGATGTATATAAAGGACTAGCAACCTTTTCTGCGTTGAACCGCTGGAAAAAAACAACATATTTTCCTTTTTAATTCTCAAACAATAATTTATTTTGACACTGATCCTGCTGCTGCTTTGGCTTAGCAAATCTTAAAACAAGAAACTATATTTTTACAGTTTTCATCCACCGATAGAGATGTTTTTTTTTCTGGCTCTTGTCTTCACCTTTGCTTTGATCTTGTGTGTAGAGTAACTTAGAATAATGGTTGTTAGTGTAGAAAAGGTTATTCCAACTCCCTTATGAAATTTCAAAATACAAAAGGCCAGCAGAGGGCTCCACCTGTCGCTTTTATTTATTTATTTATTTATTTGAACAGGACCATGTACAATGACGACATGCTCGAGGGCAAAGATGATTGCACCAGATTATAGCTATGCAAGCTAATTTCCATCTGCTTTAAAATCCACACACAAATGTGGCAAAATATTGAGCTTTTAACCCAGTTTCATTGTTATTCCCTTATCAAAAACATACCCGAAGTTGTATTTAGCTTGAGTCAGGCTTGTGCCATGAAGCCCAAGATCCTTAATCCTGAGAACTTCTGGCGTCAAATCATATTCTTTATAACTGCGTGCTTACATTAGCACATCAGGGCAAGCTAGCTTTTGTTTATTATCTGTTAGCTGAACTCCCTAATTGATGACGTTTTTCAGATCATATATGTCACTTTTCGAAGAATATTCTGCTGTTTTAAGTCCTTAAGTCATTGGCAGACTAGTTCTGAGTGTTTCTGCCGTCTCAACACGATCACTGCTACTGCTAACCGCATCATAGCCTCTCTTAAAGTGCTAACATAACTAAACTGTGTAAGTGCTACTGGCCGCACACACTGCACAGCAGAGGAACTTTTTGTTTGTAGTTTTCAAACATGAGGTGGCAATTTTTAGATACTCAGTAGCATGTTTAAAGGCTAATAACGATATGAAAAATGCATAATATTTTTCCTTTAATTGAAGAGAACATTTCTAATTTGAAGAGACTGAAGAAAGGCTGAGATGTGAATCATTTATGTTTTTGAATAAAATATTTGGCTTGTACAAAACCACAATTCAAGTTAGGAGGTTTTCATACAAAAAAAAAAAAAACTGTCTTCAATGATTTAATACCAAGAGGATCAAATAGACAGCGATGAAGCTTTTTTTGTGTGACATCATCCCTTCAACAGCCAATCGTTTCAGCGCTGCCATGGTTACACTTCCTGTTTGCTGCTGTTTTCAGGGCAAGTTCGACCAAATGAAGAAGCAGATGGAGACGATGGAGATGGAGGTGATGGAGGCTCGCCTCATCAGGGCCTCGGAGCTGAACGGAGAGCTCGACGACGACGATTCAGGTTTGGGTTTTAAACTCACTGTGAATTTAAACTAGATTCGCTTCTTAAACCTGTTTTTAAACTGTGGTTGTGCAAGCTGGGCAAGTTTGTTTACCCAGGGATTAAAACGAGGAGACAATGGAGGAGTTGACAAGTGAGAACACAATGGGAGTAGTGATTGTAGTATTTTCGTTTTTAAAGTTTAAACTCGCACTTCACTCAAGCTTGTCCGTTTTTCTTTTTTGTTATTAGTGATTTATTGTTTTCCAGTGAAAGTAATTTTTTTCTGACTTTTAACCAACTGTGTTCACTCTAGCTTTGGTCTTGTGTGTAGAATTAGAATATTGTTTACTGCTGTAGTAAAGACTATTCTAAGTCCTTTGTGAAATTCCCACTCACTAACAGCCAGCAGAGGAACAGTTTTAATGGATCCCATAAAGGAGACACATTATTCTAAAGTTTGAACTCACCATGTTTCATTGTTGTTGTTCCCGCATCAAAAACATACCTGGGGAAAAAACGGACCAAGTCAAAACATAGATAACTTGCACGTAATTGACGTTCGCGGGTGGCATAGAGTACGACGCAGTTGAAACCAGTCTTCTCTACGTCTGCGAAGTGCGACTGTCCTGATGAGAGCAAACCGTAGACCCATGGAGCAAAAACATGAGGCTTGTTCGCGTTTCTTGTCATTTCATTGGTTAAACAGTGTCATGTGATGGTCAATTCCCAACCAAAACAGAAAGTTGTGGCGCTAAAGCTCTCAAGATGGACAGTAAAAGTGGACAGTAAAAGTGTACAGTTGAAGACATTGGACCCATTTCCTGTGGATTTAATTAGAGGAAACCTGTGTCATGTCCAAAAAGATGAGCTCGTCAGACACAGAGGAAAAGAGGTGGAGGAGAATAACATAGTGAGTGCGATGATTTATGTTTGATGCGCTTCAGCTCTGGTTATAACTGTAAAAGTCGTGTACCTGCATTTTTGCTTTATACGTTTGATGTTTAGGCAGAAATCTCAACATGCACAAAGAATGGCAACAGTGAGGTACATCTCTCCCTTGTGAAAAGACGAAAATAGAACGTTTTAGCCCAGACAATGTTTCAAGCGTGTGCGGGAGTGTCTGTAAACTGTACGGGCTTTCTGATTCAGAGATGTTTAAATGCCCACTGGGGTCTAGTCGTGTCTTTTTGTGGTCCACACTCGTTCACATTGCACATTCAGATGCAAATCCAGTCGTAACAGCTTCGCGCTACAAGACTGTAGCGACTGTAACCGTCTTCAGCTAGAGATGACTCGGACAATTTAGGCACGACTGAAAATCAGAAGAAAATCAGGCTAAAAACGTCCCCTTAGCTCCAAATGAGCGAAACCGCTCTATATTTACCAGCCAGTCATTCATCAAACACAAAGAATGCGCCGTCACTGAGAAGTCCATACAAAGTTACAACACTGAAGGTGACATTCTTGGGGAAAGTTTTTCATTATACCGAGTGCAAGTTTTTCATTATACAGGGCGACAAAACTCAGCAAGTTAAAAAGTGACTTGAATAGAAGACGTCCGCATGTGAAAAGTGTGAAATTCTTGCGCCGCGGTCCCCTACTGTACGGTACAATGGCTGAAGTACAAAGGAACCCCAGCACACTCGACATGGGGCGCCGCTTGATCAATACGCCGACAAAAGCCAAGAAAAATGGAATAGTGGGGCATAGAGGAAGTAAAGATTGGTTGACGACGTGCGGCCGTTTGAGTGAATGCGGATTGATTCTTTTGTGAGGGTTTGAGTAGGCGAGAAGCTGAGGTGGTTAGACCAGCGAAGGAGAGCTTTGATTTCTGACAAATTACACTCGCGCTACTGTTTTACATTAGTCCAGGCGAGAGGAAGAGTCCGGAGATTTGAGGTTTTCACACAGAGTTAGGGAAAGTTTCTGAATAGATTTGCATTTGATATATCTCGGGTTACAAAATCAAGACTTACAAGTACAGTACTTCTGAAAATTTTCTTCTTAAAATCTTAATTTTAACATCTCACATGATTCAAATTGAAATACTGATGTTTTGCGAGTCCAGTCGAGCCAATTTATTTGAACCATTGCTTATATTATTCACAGTTTTCAAAAAGATACAAGGGATTAAATTTGTTTATTTGATAGGGGACTGTGCAATTTCATAAAACATATGAATGAACTTGAGTAAAACAGCCAGAACGTTTCAGCTGTAGTTCTCTGGCCATGATGTTAAAGTGCGTATGACAGGTTTTCATGATTTTCTAATTTTGTTTTTATTTGGTGTATTAATACCTCTTGTAAATATAAATTATAGCTTTACTCCAATCAAGTAGCTGTTTGTGGTGAAAAGTTGAAACAGAAAGTTACAGGAAGCAAACAGATTGACATCACACCAGGGAGACAAAGGTTATGCATAATTTACACAAAAGAAACTACTTTTTTGATGCTTGACACATTAATTCAACAAAAAAGGTGCTCACATTTATTTTTATTTGTAAAATTAAAAAAAAAATCAGTGACATTAGAGAGCTTTAGTCCAGTGTACAGTGTGGTTGCTTGGTAATTTCCTAGTGTGATGTCATCATTTACAACCAGGAAGTAAAACAAAAAACCTAAAAACTTGCTAAACCAGAATACATTTTATAAAGTATTTTAGCAAAATTTGAAATATATTTTAGTGAAATGAGTAGTCCAACTTGCCATAGGCACTTTAAAGGGCAATAAAAGGCATTAAGTTAAAAAGACAAAACATCCATCCTCCATGTAAGTAAAGTAAGTAAACTTTATTTGTATAGTGCTTTTCACAAAGTGCTTCACAAGCTACAGTAAAAATAAGTCCAAAATAACATAAGTACACAATAAGTACAAAATAACATAAGTACACAATAAGTACAAAATAACATAAGTACACAATAAGTCCAAAATAACATAAGTACACAATAAGTTCAAAATAACGTACGATTGATTGCAAAAAGCCCCAAAGTCACTGGGATAGGCTCCAGTCACCTGCGACCCCGGGAACGGGAATAAGCGGTAGAAAATGAATGAATGAATGAATGGTTGCAAAAATACTGTACGTAAAAGGCTAAAATGCTTGTTTGAAAAAGAGTCTTCAGGTACTTTTTAAAAGCATCCACGGAGTCCAAGGAGCGCAGAGAGTAAAGAAGCTCATTCCAGAGTTGAGGCGCTACAGCTTTAACAGATCTGTCTCCTCTGGTACGGAGCACCATTAACAGGCTGACTCGAAGACCTCAGACTATGGGCGAAACATAGAGGTGGACGAGCTCCATAATGTATTTTGGTGCCTGGAGGTCAGCACCAGGATTTTAAAGTTTATCCTGTATGAAACAGAGACTTTAAAACAGGAGTAATGTGGACTCTCCTGCGTGTGCGGATCAGAAGCAAGACAAACGAGCCAACTCCTTCTTATAAAGACAGGTGAATAAGCTTGAGCTCAACGATTTTGGCAAAATACCCAACTGTGATTTTTCGGATAACAATTGCGATTGCTTTCTAATTAGGTTTACGATTACGTTTAATCCGTTTTAATTCTAGGCATCTGTTGAAAGTTGACATTTTAAACAAGCAAACTGGTAATACACACTGAGAGAACGACTCGAGGAGATGAGAACAAAACCCCAAAGTTATGAGGGGCAAACACATTCAGCGACTTATAAACAACAACGCAATTTAAAAATCAATCCTGAATTTGAAAAATCTGCAAATAACATTGTTTTTTTTGTCTTGGTATTTATTTATACAGGCTTGAAGTGCAAATTGTTGAACACAGTCCTATAAAAAGTAAAAGTACAGGTGTAGAAGAGGCTTTACAGTGTGTTATTTATTCACACACTTCTAAAGTCACAGCTGCCCAGGGACAAACTGATGAAAGTGAGGCTGCTATTTTGCTGCGCGTTTTGATCAAATATGCAATCTAAGAATATTTCAGTCTCCAGATTCCAGTTGTGGGAAAGGGCAGTATATTGGTTCCAGTTCGTTGAAGAGGGAAAAAAAAAAAAAAGCGGACTGTGTCATTCCCAGTTTGTCCCCAGTGCATCAGATTTGTCTTTTTGAACGCAAAAATGGAAATAAAAGACACATTAGGCAAAAATGTCTGTATGTTTAACACAATCATGCAAGTAATCGTTTCATATTCCAGATAAATACAGTTCAACTGTATAGGGGTCAGTTTGTTCTCCAAACCCACAAATTAAAAAAAAAAATCCCTAAAATTCACAAAATTTAATATGACTATTGAATTGATTCTTTCTTCTTTTTTTTTACTTTATTGCAAAACTCATCTTATTTTAATGAAATTTGCTTACACTTTGGAAAAAGTAGTATCAATCAGACCACCCTCCAGACACCAGCTTTACTCCTTTGCTTATTTATCAAAGGAAATCTAGGTGGAAATAAAGATCGCGTTCTGATCAGAGCTTTTTTTCCAAGTGTAATAAGAGTAAATCAAATGAGAAGCCAAAACTATAGAGTCTCAGCTTCACAAAGAGTCCAGACATTTGTTTTTACTCCAAAGGGTTCAGGAACACCTTCAGATTGAATTGGAGCTCGTTTTATTCAGACGTTTTAGGAAAAATATGCCCTAAACTTAAGGGTTTTAATGTGCGATTGCAGTTAGCCAAATATTAGATATGGCTATTGACTCATAAAAGCATATCCCTGTCCAATAGCTTGATAAAACTGATGCATTCTAAACCTGAAACTGCCGCAGAGGTGATCTCACGGCTCGATGCTTTTGTGCGTTTCGGTCTCAGGGGGCGAGTGGCGGCTGAAGTACGAGCGAGCCATCAGAGAAATCGAGTTCACCAAGAAGAGGCTTCAACAGGAGCTGGAGGACAAGATGGAGGTGGAGCAGCAGAGCAAACGCCAGCTGGAGCGCAGGGTGAGTCCAGCCGAGGAAAACCGGACTGAACCAAGACGACAGAAATATCAGAAACACTGGCATTTGTCCAGCGTGTCCTCAAACACAGAGCACGGCACTCGTTTGGGCGCCAGGGCCTGACAGTCATTATTCAAAAGCCAATTAGAGGCCACTGTCAAGTCAAGATATTCCAGCAATGAATATCAGAGTCAGAATTACCTTTATTCACCCCCAAGAGGAAATGTTTTTTGTCACAATCATGCAGCCGACTAGCACAAGAAATAGTTATCAAAAATACTATATTGATTATAGTATAGTACAGTATCACAGTACAAACAAAATACATTCATTTTTATCTAAAACCCCCAGCTAAAACAGAATACATTTAGATTTTAGCAAGGGCTGTGCCAAAATATTGAAATATCGATATATTGTGTTGCTAAATCTGCTGTTACAGTATTGATATTGGTGGCTGCTGAATCAATATATTGCTGTGAGTAATTTTTGGCATAATTTATCTAATATTGTAACAGCACTACAATTTTGTTGCTTGTTTAGAGAAAGGAAATCATTTATAAACTCACTGTGTTGGTTAATAAATGTGTGTATTTCATTTTAAGTTTGTGCAGACTGTGGTTTAAGAAAGAAAATACATTGTTCAAATGTATGAGGTCCTTCAGTATATTGATTATCGTATGTATCGCAATATAGTGATATCACCGTATCATGAGGAATGTATCGTATCGAATCATGAGGGATTCCCAACCCTAATCTTAACTTCTAGGTGCTGTACATGATTAGTCTTAAAAATGTTATTAATAGAACTAGATCTATTAATAGAACTATTCATGTTATTAATAGAACTTTGTAAACATTGTAAACAGTTTCTATAGGCCTGACAAATTATTAAAATTTAAAGCATGATATATTTATCAAAAAATATCACGATAATATTGAAACTACTTTATGCAACTGACACTAACTTTAAAGCCGCAGAATCCCAGTAAACCCTTTTCTAAATGTACGACATCTTTGACGAACATTAACTGCAACAAATACAAAGCCGAACAAAACACGTTAGTCATTAGTTAGTGCGTATTTTATGTCATTAAAGTCCCTTCATCGAATCTCTAAAGCTCAGATTTGATTACATAACATAAAATGCCAACTTTTGTATAGAAAATGTACACACTATGAATATTTCGCTGTTGATTATTGAACGATAAGTCGATATAGTGATTATTGTGACAGGCCTTAGTTTGAAGCAATCTACAATTACTGTATTGTATATTATTTACTACGGTAAGTGGTTTTCACAACTTTCAGAGGCCAGAGCAGAGTTTACCGCCATGTTAAAGCTAACAAAGATTAGCACGTTGACAGCCACTTTCCAGTTTGGCGGAGATTTAAACACTTGATATTTGATTGATTCTGAGTCTGATTCTGACCCTTGCATCTGTGTATGGAAAAATGTATTTTATTTTATTACAAGAAAAGAAATCAGAAACAGCCCCTTTAACTCATAAAAATACAGTATTCTCACAACATATTTGCTTCTATAATAAACCATAATCTTTCAAAAAATGTAAAATGTGTCAGAAAATGTGTTTTTGGTCCTTATTTTATCCTTGTTTTTATATCACAGGTCCATCTTCGAGGAACTGGAGAATTTTATGCTTATTTCTTAACTTGTAGTCCAGTAAATTATGCGTAAAATTCAGTCTGCTAGTGGAACAAAATGAAAGTCCACCAGCTGTGAATCCACATTTTCTGTTCTCTGAATTACACTGCTCGTTTATTGCATTTATGGTGCTGTTTTCCTTTGCTCATATTGACTTTCGCCGTATTATTTGTGTGTTTTCAGATCAGTGACCTCCAGGCCGACAACGAGGAGGCCCAGAGGAACATCCAGCAGCTGAAGAAGAAGGCCCAGAAGCTGACGTCGGAGCTGCAGGACACGAAGCTTCACCTGGAGGGACAACAGAGCCGCAACCACGACCTGGAGAAGAAGCAGAGGAAGTACGGACAACATTTCAACTTAGATGATCACTTTTAACATTGCTCCAGCGTCGAAAACACGCCTGGAGTTGTGTTTAGCTTCATTCACGCTTGTTTGGTTAATCCTGTTTACGAGGTTGTCGTCTCTGCTCCTTCTCCGAGCCTCACAAAAACACTCTGTTTCACATCTCTGAGTTTTGTGACATCAAAGGTAGAGATCGGGAGGCTGCATTATGTTCATCACAACTGCGTGCTGAGAATAGCGTGTCAGGACAAGCTAGTTTTTGTTTTGTAATTTGCTCTGCTGCCGGTAAATGGAGCGCCAATACCAATTCTGACGAGGGAACGCCTGACTGGTAGAAATGCATCTGGTTTTTAGTATCTTAAGTTCTAAAATATGGGATGCCAAAGCAAAGGTACAGAGCAAGTTGAAAAGCCAATAACAATACAAATAATGCTGTTTTTTTTTTTACTCAGCACAGATATCTTGTAAAAGCATCTATTCGGGTGAAAATGAGACCACAGGACTTTCTCTGCATCTGTTTATAGAATGCACCGTTAGCATGCTGATGTTTGTTAGAGACTCGTGAAAAGTGCTTCTAAACTCATACATACATATTTAGGATGCTAGGACTGCATTAGGAAAGTGAGCAGTACATTTTCAATTCAGTTCAATTTATTCTGGATTTGAGGTCCATTTTCAAAACTGACAAACAGTTGTGTTTTAAAAAGACAGCTATACCAATGTCCCCACATCTTGGACTGGTATCGTATTGTAGTGCATCTTAGTGTATTAGTGAGCGATTTCATTATTTGACTTAATCTTAGTAGAGCTTGTAGAGTCTTTACACATGCAGAGACAAGTCTAGTCCACCGCGGCTTCCTCAGACTGGCTTTCTTGTAATTAGTCCAGAGGTGGGCCGTGTACAAAGTGTGCAGTAGGATTTAAACAGTGTCATCTTCACATTATCAGTACTAGAACCAAACTCACGCCTACGAGTATTTGCCTGAGCATACCACATTACATTGTCTGTAAATATCTTGTCTATCTGCCATGTCTGCAGGGATGACATGCCCAAGATATTAAATGTTTGTTATGACTTTCAACATGAATTTGACTGGCAAAAATCAGGATAATTGATTTGGTCCTACAGATCATGACATCAGACTCTCAGTTGCATTACATTTTATGTCATGCTCCACACCATAACCTCAGCAGATGTTGAGTATGACGGCTGTAAAGACTTTAAAATAAACTAGTTGTTTTCACGTTTCAAAACCGTAAAAATCAGGTACAGCGCCTTCAATACATCTAGTCTGGATGCCTCACTCTTAATAATCCATATTTTGTATTACTTTAATAATATATATGTAATACAAACTGATAAAAGTTATTTAGACATGAGTCAACGAAATGCCACTGTTGCCAGCAGAAGTCATATGAAAAGGAGTGCAAGGACTTTAAAAACACAGAAGAGCTTTTCCTGGCCCCACCTCATGACATCAGCAGGTGGACCAGAGCGTTTTCAGCTCTGTTTAAGCAGACATGAAACAAAACATTTAGTCAGACATTTCTCCCCGGGATCAAAGTCTACTCTTTAGCTTAGACGTTAAGACGCACGGGAATGTATTGAGCAATATTCAGCATTTTCAACCTAAATGTGTGAAAAAGTGTGAGAAGAAACTCAGTCAGTAACCGTTAGCTCACAAGGCACAGAGAGCCCAGTTTCTTTGACAATCATCGCACTTTTTCATTCATTTCCTCCACTCGGTTCGCGGAGCGTATTTCCCGAATGTCACATTTTGACGCGGTCTCTGTTTGATGGTGTCGTTGCGCTGTGTCCAGGTTCGACGGTGAGCTGAGTTTGGCGCAGGAGGAAGCGTCTCGGGAGAGGAGCCTTCGAGACAAACTGGCCCGAGAGAAGGACATGCTGACGGGAGAGGCGTTCAGTCTACGGCAGCAGCTCGAGGTACGGCCGCCGGCAAAGACATGTTCAGTTTATGGGCTGAAAAAGTAACCGCTAACGTCACTATTTGAGTCATTTATGTATTTATGTTTAGGGAATGGAAAATCCAAAGTAGAAAAAAAAATATCTGTAGGATTTCTTATGAATAACTCGAGCTGTTTGTTTACATTGAGCTCCTACTCTGAGCTGCAGGTCACTCCACACTCTGCTCTCTCTCTCCATTTTACTGTATCTCTCTTTCTCTTTTCTCTCTTTCCCTCTCTCTTTCTTTGTCTCTTTCTCACTGTTTTTCTTTTTCCCTCTCCCTTTCTCTCTTTCCTTCTTTCTTTCTCCATTTTCTCTTTCTTTCTCTCTCTTTCTCTATCTCATTGCAGTTTCTCTTTCTCTCTCTCTTTATCTTATCTCTTTCTCTCTTTCTTTCTGTCTTTCTTCCTTTCTTTACCTTTTTACTCTTTCTACCTGTCTCTTTTTTTCTCCCTGTCGCTCTCTTTCTCTCCCTTTCCCTCTTTCTCTCTCTCTCCCTCTCTTTTTCTTTTCTCTCTTTCTGTATCTCTGTTCTCTTTCTCTCTACCTTTATAACTCTCTGTCTCTTTTCTCTCTCTCTCTAATTTGAATTACATACAACATAAAAAACTAAGAGGAAAAGGTGAAGCTACTTCAAAGACTGAGCAATATGTAGATTCAATACTTGACCATCCCTTCTCCCTTCCCACGTTTCACTATTCTCTCTCTCTCTCTCTCCCCCCATCCTCCCATTATCTCTCCCCTCCTCTCTTTCGGTCTCTTCTTCTCTCTTCCCATCTCTCCTTCTTTCTCTTCTCCTCACTTCCAGCTTTTACTCCTCTGTCTCTCTCATACGTCTTCACTCTCCCTCTCTCTTCTCTCTCTCTCTCTCTCTCTCTTTCTCCCGCATGCCCCCTCTCTGCTTCTCTCTTACTCTTCACATCTTTCTCTCGCCCATGTTCCCATCCCTCTCTCTCTCTCCCCCTCCTTCCTTCTCTTCTTCTCACTTCCAGCTCTTACCCCTCTGTCTCTCTCATACGCCTTCACTCTCCCTCTCTCTCTTCTCTCACTTTCTCTCTTTTACTCTCTTACTCTCCCTTTTCTCTCTCCCTTATATCGCCCTGTCTCACTCGCCTTCTCTTTTCTCTCCCTTCCTCTTTTTCTCTCTTCTTCTGCTTCTCGCTTACTCGCCTCATCTTTCTCTCTCACCCATGTTCCCATCCCCTTTCTCTCTCTCTCTCTCTCTCTCTCTCTCTCCCACCTTTCAGCAGTGTGATGGATTATAACTGTTTTTTTTGTATGTAGATCATCACTCCCCCCCTCTCTCGTCACCTGACGTTTCTCACCTTCTTGCAGGACAAAGATCTGGAGGTGTGCGCCGTCAACCTCAAACTGGACCAGCTGGAGGCCGAGCTGCTGGATCTGAACTCCCAGGAGAGCAAGGACGAAGCCTCACTCGCCAAGGTCTGCGGAGTTTTAGCAAAATCGGCGGTCTAACCTGTCACACGCACTTCCAGCATGTTCAGATCTCCAAGAAATGCATGGTATATTGTTGAAATGTTATGTTTTTATTTGTGTTTGACATGTTGTTGTGGTTTCGCAGGTGAAGAAGCAGCTGAGAGACCTAGAGGCCAAAGTAAAAGACCAGGAAGAAGAGCTGGATGAACAGGCCGGAACCATCCAGATGCTGGAGCAGGTAGAAATCCAAATAAATCCAAAACAAAATGCAATTAAATGTGGTGTTGTAGAGCCCAAAATCACAACAACCGTCGCCTTGCAGGGCTTTAGAAAACTGTAAATAGGGCTGCAGCGATTAATCGATGAATCGTGACTAGTCCATTGTAAAAATTGATGAATGAACTGAAATACGGAGTCTAAAACACATGTCAAATCATCTGTATAACACAGACTGTGAGATTAATACATGAAAAACCTAAAAAAAAGAATAGATTTTTGCTTATTTTTCTCAATAATACACTTTATTCAGAAATATTCTCGGTCTAGAAGCCTTTAGTCGGCATATTACAACCTTCATTTGTCTGAAAATGTATTTAAAAGTATACAATAGAAACAATTGTTTGACTGGTCAACTACTACAATAATTGTGTAATAGTGACTGTTCTAATTACAAATGCTTTATATTGTAGAAAATCAATCAGAACAATGAAACAAAACCGAAAAACGGTTTCAATTTCGTCATTTTAAAAACACAGAAACCAAACTAGACAGCTAAAGATGAGCTATAATATGAAATGAAGCAAAACATCCAACAAAACAAAGAACAGAATAAAATATAAAATTGCAGCACATCTAAAAATATGCCGGAGTAAACATGTAGGACTATTTGAATGTTTCTGTAATTGTATGTTCCCTTCTCTGTCATGTTTTGCTTATATTAAAAAAACAACAACATATTTTTAACTGCAACTTGTATCATACGCATTACATTTAGTGACAAATACAGAAAATATAAAAAAAGACAGAGAGAGAACATAAGTAATTTCAAGAAGTAATTGATTATGTTGAATGAAAATATGCTTTAATATGAATTCTACCAATAGTTTTATCATTTTTGTGACCCTTTTATTGGAAGAAAAACTGGATAATGGAACAGGCGAGGCCTTTTAGTCTCTATTTTGCAGCGTAAACAATATCAAAAAGTGATATTTTTAGTTGGAGATATAATCTATTGAAAGCATGAGAGCACTTTGTAAAACAGAAACAGAAATGTGGACCTAGTTTTTGGAAAATACAACTGAGGAGTTTTTGATGCGATCTCAAAAGCTGATTTTATATAAAAAATGAGAACTTTACATAACGACGCCCTTGGAAGGCAGAGTAAGACTTGGGACTGCATTACCCAGACCTCCTGCTGGTGCCATGTTCAAGAAAACCTGCTAATGATCACAGACGTACTCTACAGCAAAGGCTTCTGGGAGTTGCAGTACTGTTGAAATCGCATCGTAGCAGCGAGACGCTTCTGTTCGGTTTTCGTGAGTTTTTGGAACGGCTCATTTTAGATGTTTCTGGAGATCACGTTTCCAGATTGAGATGGTTTGGAGCTGCTCAGTGGAGGAAGAGTTAATACTGATACAGAAAAGGAATAGTTAGATCTGTCATGATAAACTCTGAAGTGCGGTATGTTTATACAGAAAAACATCACAACAAACAAGAATACTGAAACTCTGAATGCCACCGAGACAAAAACCTTAGCCTGATAATCTCAGTAAACCCTTTTCCTAAATGATGTAATTATACCATAAATAACAAGTCAAAATGAAACACTTAAATACTTAATTTGAATCCATAAATAGTCCTTGAAGTTACTTATTCAACTCTCTACACCTCAAGTCTTATTGTGCCACTGTAAATTAACACAAATATTTTACGTTTAGTCACGTTTTTGTCACTATCAGATGCATGTTTGTCACTTAGTCGCATCTTTGTCGCGTTTAATCACATTTTTTGCTTCTTTGAGTGGCGTTTTTGACATTTTAAGTTGCATTTTTGTCATTTTTTTGGCATGTTCTTGTCATTTTTGGCCAAGTTTTTATCACTATTAGCCGCGTTTGGTCACTTTTAGTCATCTTTTTGGCAGTTGTAGTCGAGTTTTTGTCCCTTTTTGTCACATTTTTGTCACTTGTTTTAGACCCTGTTTTAAAAAAATACAAATTAACAGGGTTGGCAGTTTTTATGCAGGATAAAACGGATATTTTGTTCTGTTCAAAAACTGCAGCCTTCGCAATTTGGTAGTTGTGCCGATTAAAAATGCGATTAGATTTCGATTAGCTGTGCAGCCCCATCTTTGATCCATTCTTTTGCATCTTCCCTTCATTTACTCAATCAAATCCTAGAGAAGAAACGATGCTGGGGATAGTGAAGTCTAACTGAGTGCGGATGTTTCTGTTTTAGGCCAAGCTTCGTCTGGAGATGGAGATGGAGCGGCTCAGACAAACTCACTCCAAAGACATCGAGAGCAAAGACGACGAGGTGGAGGAGATCCGCCAGTCCTGCAGCAAAAAGGTCAGAGTTTCCCCCTCTATATGTGCAAACAGATATTGAAATATGTCAGATTTATCAGGCTGCAAGCGTTTGAATCACTGTGGGTTTTCTCATAGTTGTTAGAGAGAAGTCTGTGTAGACCAGGGCTCCTCGACTTTATTTCAGGGACAGATTTTTCAGATGGTTTTGTTCTCAAGGCAAGAAATATGTCCAACACTTGTGAAATACGAAATAAATTTTAACACGAAAGACTCTAACAACATCTGCAAAACTTAACCAGCACTAAACCAGGACTTAACCAGGTCTAAAGCAGGACTAAACCGGGGCTGAACCAGGACTGAACTAGGTCTAAACCAGGTCTGAACTAGGACTAAACCAGGTCTGAACCAGGACTAAACCGGGGCTGAACCAGGTCTGAACCAGGACCTAACCAGGACTGAACCAGGACTAAACCAGGCCTAAACCAGGTCTGAACTAGGACTAAACCAGGTCTGAACCAGGACTAAACCGGGGCTGAACCAGGTCTGAACCAGGTCTGAACCAGGACCTAACCAGGACTAAACCAGGTCTAAACCAGGTATGAACCAGGACTAAACCAGGCCTAAACCAGGTCTGAACTAGGACTAAACCAGGTCTGAACCAGGACTAAACCAGGTCTAAACCAGGTCTGAACCAGGACCTAACCAGGACTGAACCAGGACTAAACCAGGTCTAAACCAGGTCTGAACCAGGACCTAACCAGGACTGAACCAGGACTAAACCAGGTCTAAACCAGGTCTGAACCAGGACCTAACCAGGACTGAACGGGGTCTAAAGCAGGACGAAACCAGGTCTAAACCAGGTCTAAACTAATTTTGTCCTATTGATATATTAAACATATACATTTTGAATTTTGAAGCATCTTTATATCTTCTATCTGTCCTATACCTACATCTGTCAGACAAGTTTACCTTCCATTGTTTAAAATGTATTATTTATTTTATTCAAAGTCATATTTTCTCAATAATTATTATTAATTCTGAAAAATCTTAAGATAATTCTAAAACTGCTCATGAAGGGTAAATTTTTATTTTTATTTTAGTATCGATACTTAAATGAGTATCTAGTTGCAATATTAGTTTTAGTATCAATTAGTGTCTGATTTTTGATACTTTACCCAAATACCCAAATGCTCCCATCTCTGTTTGTACGGGCTATATTTACTTTTACTTTATTTCGTATGTAAAAAATACCCGCTGCTTTTCCTCTTTTACTCCTTGACATCAGTGTAGGTGGCTCGGATATAATCACTTCATCGAGTACTTTTGCCACTTTTGTCGTGTTTGAATAACAAACAGCCCTAATACTTGATTCTACTCATGATTTATGATGTAATTAGTAAACATAACCTCATCCTGACCTCCCGTCAGCGATGCTATTGGCCGCTGTGGCTCACATGGTTCAGATAGTGCAGCGTAGGCGTAGCTTTAGCTTTAGCCGCTAGTCCCATTAAGACAATAGTGCTTTTTGTATTGTTTTTCTCCAGCCTCATTAGCCCCTGTGTAATTAGCTTTTGCGCACTTTCCACTGGCGCCGATGCTGACTCTGCCGTTTCTGTGGCATTTACATAAAGCATTAAGCTAAACAGATGAAGACAAAGACGTATGGGAGGGAACAAACTCGTGCGGATGGAGATTTGTAATGACTTGGGTTGTTTTGTCGCAACAACTGTTTTATAGATAAGAGTCGACAAGGGTAGGAATAAACCAGGGCTATAATGCAGGAAATCAAAGCAAAAAGCTAAAACTCCCAGTGACAATGAGCACAATCTGCCTTTCATTTATCAAAACAAACGGCGTTAAGATCCTTTATCAAGCAAAACTGACTTTTTGAGCATTTAGCAAAAGAATTATGTATAACAAATAGCAGTTTTTAAAGTCCATAAATCATCACTGTCTCTTGTTCTTAGCATTTGTAATATGCACTACAAGCATGCGAACATATTAACACCTCGTTGCTTGTCCAAACGTAGGAATTATTTTAAAGTGGACGTATCATGCATGCTTATGGCTTTAATGAGCACATTTTGGGACAAGTATTTCGCTTACCACCCTCTGCTGTCAGTTGCTAGAATGAATAATCAAACAAAAATGAACACATTAAGTCCTTAGGTGACATGAAAGCTTTGCTGATAGTGATGCGTTCATTGTGAGCACAATTTGAATGAGTCCACTGATGATTTATGGACTTAGAAAACTGTAGAAGTCCAGATTTTTACCTGCAACTTAGAAAATGACAGGTTTAATGAAACAAGTGTGAATGAACCTAAATGGAAGGTTTATGATGAGGAGACAACAATATTACTTAACTAATTAACGGGATTAAAAGCTCAAAAAAGTACATTTTCCATAATATGCGTCCCTAAAGTTCTAAAACATAAAATGAGCATGTTAAAAAGCCAATAAAGGCCAAAATAATCAATTTAAATTCCTGCTTTAAATGTCAAAAACTCGTGTTCCTTTTCGTTTTTAATTTACCTGCTGGTATTTTGCATCATCTGAGGATTTTAGTGTGATCCTTTTCAGTGTTTGAACATGAGGATCTGTTCCAATCTAGAAGTCCAGTTATTGATACAGTATTTGTCTTTTCTCTCTTGTTTTTCAGTTGAAACAAATGGAGGTGCAGTTGGAGGAGGAGTACGACGAGAAGCAGAAGGTTCTGAAGGAGAAGAGAGAAATGGAGTCCAAGCTGCTGTCGGCACAAGACCAGGTAAATCATTCCTGTAAAACTGCCAGATTAATCACAATCAGATGGAATACATGCAATTAGCAAATCACAATTACACTACAATTATCGACGTCACATACTTTGTCTTAACATAACTTTTCGTAGTCTGTAGAATTTCTTTCCCTTTTGAGTGCCATGGTAATGAAATATAAATTGTTTTTCTTATTTGATTTATTTTTCTGTCAATATAGCAATGTTTTCTGTGTTTACTAAAGCTCAAATTAAAAAAATAAAAACACAATAGTGAAAATGATAACCCTGTAGTTTCGACCTCTACATAGTTGTGAAATGTATGAGAATGTTGGAGTAGTGAGTTCATGTTTCAGTCTTCTCCTAAAGTCTGAACATTTTGCCTTTTTGTCTCCAGTTTGACAGTTTTTGTAAAGTTTATAAAGTTTAATTCCTGGTTGAACATGGGCAGCAAGTATGACAGAGTTAGAGGTGTTACCTAGGATTCCGTTGTAGAACTCAGCACTACTTCTTGTAACTTAAACTTTTATTTTTCAAAATGTCTTCACAAACTGCAACTTCACAAATGTAAAACTGTAATAAATATTTATTACAGATGCCCTCCCACCACACTATGTCAGAATTAGGAAATCATGAGAACTTTGACATAAAGGCAGAGCTATTCAACTTTAGTTTATCGAGTGCAAAGAAAAATGCAATACGTAAGGCTTTAACAGCATCTGGACTAAACCAGGGCTAAACCAGGTCTTAACCAGGACCAAACCAGGACTAAACCAGGGCTAAACCAGAACTAAACCAATCTACACCAGGACTAAGATAGGATTGAACCAGGATTAAACCAGGATTAAACCAGGTCTATACCAGGTCTATACCAGGACCAAACCAGGGCTAAACCAGAACTAAACCAATCTACACCAGGACTAAACTAGGACTAAGCTAGGATTGAACCAGGATTAAACAAGGTCTTAAACCGGGTCTAAACCGGGTTCTAAACCAGGTCTAAACCAGGACCAAACCAGGACTAAACCAGGGCTAAACCAGAACTAAACCAATCTACACCAGGACTAAACTAGGACTAAGCTAGGATTGAACCAGGATTAAACCAGGTCTAAACCGGGTCTAAACCGGGTCTAAACCAGGTCTAAACCAGGACCAAACCAGGACTAAACCAGGACTAAACCAGGACTAAACCAGAGCTAAACCAGAACTAAACCAATCTACACTAGGACTAAACTAGGACTAAGCTAGGATTGAACCAGGATTAAACCAGGTCTAAACCAGGTCGAAACCGGGTCGAAACCAGGTCGAAACCAATAACAAGAGATAAGATATTCAAATGTGCACTTGGAAGAGAATCCTACTATGAAAATCTAAATTGATTCACAATGAAAAAGAAAAAATCCAATTAGATAGTTTTCCAAAATCCTGTATTTTTAAATTCTATAAATGTGAAGAATGTTTGGGCTTTGTGAGGTTTAAATGAATGATAAGTGTTGTAAAAACATCAGTATTATAATCAATGCATGCCTGTTTGCCCTGACATGAAAGCCGACCTTGTCCTTAGGTTTTGTGTGTCCCGTTTGCAGGTTCGCGGCGGAGACGTGGAGACAGAGAAGCGTCTGCGGAAGGACCTGAAGAGGACCAAAGCTCTTTTAGCCGACGCTCAGATCATGCTGGACCACATAAAGAACAACGCCCCGAGCAAAAGGGAGATCGCGCAGCTCAAAAACCAGGTACACCACGCCACACTGCACCCTGCTCCTCTCTGACAACCACACAAACAAACACGCCTGTGCTGCATTTCAGTTGGAGGAGTCGGAGTTCACCTGCGCCGCCGCCGTTAAAGCTCGCAAATCGATGGAGGTGGAGATCGAGGACTTGCACGTTCAAATGGAGGACATCTCTAAAGCCAAACAGACGGTTAGTTGGAGGGTTTTTGTGTGGCTTGGGTAACCGTGAAGCCAAAACAAATATTGATTCTGTTTTAGCAGTATTTTGACAAAAGAGCAGCGTTTTGTGGATTCGTGGACGGGAAATCGGTTTGAAATAACACTTTTCTTTCCGCCTTTTCCTGATTGTTTTCAATGGGAGTGATCTAAAATTGATAATGTGGAGATAGTCTGGCTGCGTTATTAAGGCAAGATGCTGCAGGTGAATAGGAACAAATCTTGAATTAAAAGATAACAATTTAAAACTTCTCCTGTAGTTTACTCACACAAATGTAAGAAAAAAAATATATTATAGAAATTAAGCATTTTATATGTAAAAAAAATTACACATATTTGTAGACTTTAAATCTAAAAAATACAGAACCAGGTTTAAATGTTTTGGTTCATTTTGTACACAAAATTAGTTATTAGTTAGTTAAAAAAAAATCTACTGAAGGGATTTTGGATTTGGAAGGGATTTACTGAATCTTACTGAAAATTGGCCTAAAAATTCAAATTTCAACTATTCAACTATTAATTACTCAGCTTTAGAATTAGTTATCAACAGATCCAGTACGTTTAAGTCAAAATCTTAGCTTGTACAGTTTGGTGTGGGATCTACTTTAAGGCTGATCTTTATGTCTCGAGGGACAAAAATGCATTTTAAGAAAACGGCCTTTGAAGTTACAATGTCCCAGAGAAATCTATGGATGAAGTGGATCAAATTAAGTAATAAAACATCTTTAGGAGCAGATTGGACTCAAATGCAGACTAAACCAGGTCTGAACCAATAACAAGAGACGGGTTGAGGGTCCGATCATATCCCTTGGAGGGCCTGGTTTAGCCCCTGGGCCTTAAATTGAATAACCCTGGATAAAATATAGATAATAGCAGATTTAACTAAAGGTAGTTTCCATTTGCATTTTTTTTCTAGATCTTAGCGCTGCCTTCATCTCATTTAAATTCATAAAAGTATATTAAAAAAATCCAGTGTTATTGGTGTCTTGACTCTTGGTTAAATTTATCCCGAGTGGAAATGTCTCCCGCTCCATCTGTGCTTTAGGAGGAGTTCTTATGGAGCGAGTGGAGCTTTGCCTTCAGCTAAAGACTCAGAGTCAAAGGTCACACCTGTTCTGCTGCTTCTCCTCCCACTGTGCAGCTGCTGTGGGAATACTTTTGTTGCACATTATAAAAAACATTTAGTCCACACCAAATACAACTTGGAATATTAGAGTAGTCCTTGAAATGATCTTGAATTTTAGAATTTTAACCAGTTTGGACCAGTATTTCGGAAATTATTCACACATTTAGGTGCTTAAATTTCTATTCATTTTTAAATTTTCCTTGGTTTATGTTTAGATTCTGGTTAATTTGACAATTTGGAGTTCCCTCTTCACATTATTCACAATGCATTCATGTTTTTGGACACTTCAGTCGGAGTTGTGAACCTCCATCTGGTTCTTAAAGGTGGACTATGTAAGAGTCTGTTCTGCTTGTCTCATCAAATAGTTTGGGAGCCAACCCCCTCCTAGGTAATTATTTTGGAACCTTTTTCTTACTATTATTTTTCCCTGTATCCCTCGAGCCAATACAAGTTCAAGTCTTTTGTTTCAACTCGGCCCTGTTCAGTCGTAGGACTCACAAAACCCTTCGTATGAACCAATCCTTTGACCGAATTAAGTCAGTGAGTAAAAAGTGCTATAGTCACATACAGTGTCATACAGTTTTGAAATTTGGAGCAAAACACCATGACGTGATGAGAAATACAGCAATATAACATGATTGGGGTTTATACCTATGGGTTTACAATTATCAGACAGTATTTTGAAGAAAATATTTAAAAAATGGCATTCTCATGGACAAACCCTCTTCACAAACGGTTACATTGTGACCATATGGAATGGCAGTACTGTTCCATATGTAAATAGAAAACTCCCCACATTCATTAGCTTCAAATTAAGCCAAAGATGAGCTCTGTATCTCACACGGTTCACCTGCTGTAGCTGAATTAATATTCCATACTCCCAGGCTTGTGTATAGAATTCTCATTCATTTGTCCACAGAAAGCCTATGGGACATTCTACAGAGAAGCTGCAGGTTTCAAAATAACAGTTCAACTTCACCCTCATGGATTTTCTTGAAACTCCAACACGGCTGATGTGGATATACCAAATATTATCTCAGTGAAACTTTAGTCTTATTTTTTTTTTTTTTTATGATGAATTTTATGATGAATTATTGCTAGAAATGTAAAAAAATGGTATCCCAATTTAGCAATTTTTTAGTTTTGTAATATCACTTCCTGGTTGTTAAGTATGACATCAAACTAGGAAATTATTTTGTACAGTGGATTAAAACTCAATGAAAATAAAAGTGAACACCTTTATTTTATTGAATTCATGTTTAAATGATCAAAAAAAGTTGTTTATTTTCGGTAAATTTTGCATAATCTTTGGATAGAATGAGTCTCCCAAGTGGGATGTCATCAATTTGCAATTCTCAACAGTGTTCTCCACAAAGTACGACTTCATTGGTGTACAACAAAAATGTTCATGTATGATAGATACTGATGCACCAAATAAAATAAAAATTTGACTTCATCATCATCATACGCACTTTAAATTCAATCAGTCTTCTCTAGCAATGCCATGTCCTCAACAACTGTACAATACGAGCCTTCAGAAAACACCTGCCCCTGGGATGCTGATGAAATGGCCTCTAAAATACTTTGCTGATGGCTTGTCATTGGGGTCAACTTCTGTCAGAAATCCACTCGCAGTGAATGGCGTAAATAGCGGGCCGACCCATAGCCGTAAATGGTTATTGCATAAATTGGCTTTTTACGCTGCTCCGGACCACATTTCTGCCTGCCATTCAACTGCGAATCATGCAAATGCCGCTCGTTTCCGCTCAGATGCGACAACATTTTCACTGCCGGCTCCTTTCTCGTAATTGCGGTGCTTTGGGAAAATTGTCTTGCATGTTTTTTTATGTCGCCACCGAGAGCCAAAGCGACGTTAGGAAGCGATTGAGAGTCAAAAACGGCACTCGGCTTTGCAAACTTGGGAGAAATGGTGGTAAAAGCTGATTGGTAAAAGTGTGATTTGGTTTGGTTTGAATTAACTTACTCCTTCCTTGGAATTGGTTTTATCTTTGGGAATGTGGGGCTGGATAGTTTATGTTGTTTTGATAGATGTTTTGGAGATGTTTCCAGATTGAAATGCTTTGAAATGTACAGAATCCGTGTATGGTTCGTTCAATAGAAATAATTTTGATTAACAGGTTGAATTACAACAAAACGCTTTGATTGTCCGTTTTTCAATTTGTTCCCAAAAATGAACAAAGCAATATTGAAATACAGCCTCGGAGCAAGGTGTCTTTATCTAATTTACCTTTATTTGTTTTGCGCGCCCCGGAACAATGGTTAGGTTAGAACTTCAGGAAATAAGAAGCCAAGAAGAGAAGTGTATATGTTTCAAATAGTAATAAAACTAATATTTGTGTCGTTGCACCGTTTTTAGTCACGTTTTTGTCACTTTAGTTGCGTTTAAGTCACATTTTTGTTGCTCTTAATCACGTTTTTGTCGTCTTTAGCCATGTTTTTGTGGCTTTTGGTCATGCTTTTGATGCTTTTATCGCTTAAGGAAATGTTTTTGCTGCTGTTGCTGTCACTTTTCGCCACATTTTTTCACCTTTCATTTTTGTTGCTTTTAGCCAACGTTTATATTGCTTTCAGTCACATTTTTGTCGCTTTTTGTTGCATTATTTTTTATTTTTTTTCTCGTTTTTTGTCTTGTTTTTGACACACTTAGTCATGTTTTTGACGCTCTTATACACTTAGTCACTTGTGGTCACGTTTTGTCACTTTTAGCCACATTTATGTTGCTTTTCGTCAAGTCTTTGTTACTTTTAGTCGCATTTTTCTCGTCTTTTTAATCATGTTTTTGTCACTTTTAGTCATCATTTGATGCCTTTAGACACATGGCCACTTTTAGTCACTTTTTTATCCCTTCCCCCCCCGTTTTTTCACTTTTAGTTGCATTTTTGTTGCTTGTTTCTTGTTTTAACAGATCTAAACTACAGGGTTAGCAGGTTTCATGCAGAATAAAACAGGGTATTTTGTCATTTGTGGAGGCAATTATTTCACTTATTGCGATTTACTAATTGCGTCCATCAAAACCGCAATTTCGATTTGATTTCGAAGAACCGCGCAGCCCTAAGTGGTGCACTTCCTGTTAAGGTCCGCACCTGAAAATGACTGTAAATCATCAGTTCCAACGAGGCCACGTCTGAACTCAAAAATCCTTGTATGTAAATGAATTTGCCCTAGATTCGTCTTCAGATATTTTTAGCCCTTTCTGAAGCACACCTCTCCTCCTGTTTTCCCTCACTCTCTCTCCTTCGTGTGTGGCACTTGTAAACAAAACACAAATAAACCCTTTCCCCTGATAATAACCCGCGACGCCTTTTTGATTTCTGCGCTATCTTTGGAAGTCTTTTAATCAGATCGGAGCCCGGCTGTCACCTCCTCACGCCTCTCCGCTCTCTTCTCCTCCTCAAATGAGTTTATTAACCTATTCCAATCCTCATATTATTCATCATTTATTAATCCAGCGCCGCCCTCTGCTCTCCCCCCTCTCTCGGCAGCTCTCTACATTATCCCGCTCATTACCTAAATAGGATTAGCACAGCGCTGGGTCCCTTGTCTGTAGTGCTAAAGGTGTAAGCTAATTAGAGGTGTCGTTTATGACTCGGGGGCTTAAATAAACGGGAGAGAAGTCGGTCCCTAGATCAGAGGAGGGTTTGAGGGTGGGAAGAGTGCGTGTGCTAAAAGCTAATGTGGCGCGGCTCAAAGGGGAAGTGCTCAGGACGGGGGGCGCGGAGGTGGACGCGAGGAGCCGAGAGAGAAGGGGAAGGTTAGCAAGAAATGTAAGGGTTTAAAGGACACGTATTACGCAGAATTGAGGTTTTGCCGTGTTGTGATGGCGTTCCCTCGTCAAAAACGTACCAGGAGTTGTGTTTAGCTTCATTTACGCTAGTCCTCTCCCTCTCAGTCACAAAACAACACTCAAAACTTCCCCTGCGCTGTTTTAAAGCGGAACTAAGTAGCATTTTTACCTTATTAAACGTCTGTAAGTCCGTGTGGTGGTTGTAAGTGTATTTTCGGGGCGTTTGAAGCTCCCGTCGTCGCCCCCTGCTGTCTCTGCGTGGAAAACCAGCTGCAACGTTTGCCGACGTCGACCCAAAGATCTTGATACCTTGGCTCTTTTTAAAATATCTGGCAACGTGAAATGTTTTACATGTGATTGTACTGCCTGGTTTCAATAAAAATGAAGCTAACTCACTGTATTTTCACAAGAGAGCTGCAGGGGGAGCTCTGTCGCTAATGTTACTTATTTCTATCCACAAATTATCACTTGTTCTGAATATTTCCGCGTTCATTACAACTGCATGCTTACATTAGGTTTTCTGGTTTGTTTATCTCCCAACGGTGATTCCCTCTGCTGCCAGTAGATGGAGTGCACACACCAAATCCTGATGAGAGAACGCTTTACAGATCAGATACATTATTATAAATGTTAAATCATAAGATGCTAAAGCAGTGATTCCCAAGAGCATGTTTAAAGGTCAATAACACATGTAGAATATGTGTCATTTTAACAAATAAAGGCTGAAATGTAGTGACTAAAGGCTTCTAGATAGAGAATATTTACAAATAATGTGTATTCTAGACTAAAATCACCAATAGCTTATTCTTTGTAGGGAGTTTTCTTTTAGTAAAGGCGCTGTGTTTGTTGTAAAACGTCCTTTGCCATGTGTTTGAGTCACTTTTGTCCAGGAAACTATTAAATAAAATGGTCAACAATTAATTTAAATCGTCGTTTCAATTAAGCGTTAATGTGACGTTAACCCAATACTTGATTCTAAAATAATGATGCATTGGCTTTTTCCGGCCTGGTATTGAGCATCTGTCGAGATCCAAAACCAGATGACTGAGTGGAGACTTTCTTAAAACAAAGTGAATGATTTTTACCGACAGCTTTGCATAAACTGAAATGAAATGATTCTGTAAATTGTCCTTTATTGTTTACTTTACGATCCACACCCTTTACACAATCATTTGCTCCGGACCAAACGCCAAACTTAATTCTAGCTTTGAGAGCAGAGCCAAATTACTGTGTGACCGTTCACTGCATAGACATATTCACCTTATTCCGGCCCGCCCACTTTTGCAGTTTTTTGCCACAGATAGGCACTTTTGTTGTAAACACACTTCCATTTGAGAACTCTGTTAAAGCTAATGACGAACGAGGAAAAAGTCTTGCCGCTAAAATGTTACATAAAGTAGATTGATTTGTGTAAAATGTTTAATGAACACGAGCAACAACAAGTCAACAACGCAACAATTTCCTGGTCAGTCTGAAAACGGCTTTTTAGTCCGTGTAGAACTTATTTTCTGTTGAGCTCGTCTGCCCTGTGTAAACTAATAGAACAGAAACAAGACGGCGGCGCGTACGGCAACTTCCGGAATAAGGTGAATAGGCCTAAATGAGTAGACGTGGTGTTCGATGCTCATGCTATGAACCACTTAGCTGCACGGCTAGTCCAGTATGATTGGAAGGACTCCGCCGGAAGGGTCATGTATTTTCCCTATAGCCATAAGCATTATCCCACAAAAAACACAAATTATAAATAATCCATAGAGTGTTAGGTGGCTCCAACACATAGACCACATTTAAGTGTTTGTTGAGAGTGTAAAGCTTTTGGTATTTTATTTTAAATAATAATGAGTGTGTAAAACTGACATCTGAGCTAAACGCTAACAGACTTTAAGTTGAGATTTCTGATCTTGTGCTCTTCTGGTGAGAATCTACTGACCACCGAACATCCTCTTTCACATGTTACTGGTAAGAGCGGATAAATGAAGAAAATATAATGAAATAAACACATTTATATTCTTTTGCCTCACCGTTCATTTGTGAAGGAGCGTTCGATCAGACGTCACTCCGGGTAGCATGGGCTAGTCATTAGCCAAGTCCAAGTCTGAGCCACGGACAGAGATCGAGACGGGACTTGAATGTCTATTTCTTTATAAAGGTATTCAGCTAAAACACAATAACCACATGCTGACTGCCTAAATAAGTACCACTAATGTATTCGTGGTTTTGCTTAAAGACGTGATAAAATACACTCATTCAACAGGCACCAAATGCAGACGTTCATTTGAGTTTCTTCTAATAAGCCGTTAGAGGAGACTCAAAACATGTCTTATTAGAGGAAACTCAAAAGTTAGTCAGAATGAACTTTCCAAAATATACCGAATGCAGAAAGTTCAACATAATATATAACTTTAATGCAGCCAATATAATAACAAATACATTTCCGTCCTCACATTCTTCAGGCCAATATGGTGCGTGCTGTTTGTATCGTAGCAACTGGAGAGAGCCAGCAATTTCCCGTCTATGAATGTCTATGGTTCACTGTAGCCACTTCAGTTCAAGACTTGTCTAAATATGTTTCTTGATGTCAATAGTTACTTGCAGCGCAGCAATTTACCCATGTTCCTGACACGCTGGTGGTCTCTGTACTGACAGTTTTGTTTGTATCGTATGTCTCTTCAGCTTGAGGAGCAGCTGAGTCGTCTGCAGAGGGAGAAGAACGACATCCAGTCCAGAATGGAAGAAGACCAGGAGGATCTCAACGAACTCATGAAGAAACACAAGGCTGCAGTGGCTCAGGTCTGACACAAAACATTATATATCAGTATTACATTAACGTCTATATGAAGGTTCTTGTGATATTGAAGTACTGCATGGCTTAGTTTGGTGGGAGGGCATCTGCGGTAAATAGTTTGCATAGTTTTACATTTGTGAAGTTGCAGATTTGTGAGGAAATTTTGGAAAATAGAAGTTTAAAATTCCAGGAAGTAGTGCTGAGTAAAACGGACTCTCTCTGTGATGTCATCAAAAAGCGACGTGCCAATGAAATACAAAGACAATTTACACACAACTGACACATTTTTCTGACAGTTTTAACAGTCATTCAACAAAATAAAAGTGTTATCAAGTATTATTGTTTGTGAAATCATAAATATTGTGTGTATTATGTGGATGTCGCATTGTTTTCAAAACGGTTGCTAGGTAACAGTCATGGAATTACCGCTAACTATGTCATATTTGCTGCTCATGTCCAACCAGTAAGTACCATTATAAATATGAAAACTGTCAACTGTGGACAAAAAGGAAAACATCTTTAGTAAAATCTTTAGTAAAATCTTTTAGAAAAATCTAAAAGGTCCCATAACATGCAAAATCGACTTTTCAGAGGTTTTAACCTTCCTACAGTGCTATTTGGGCCTCGTATGTTGTGCCCAAAGTGGTTTTTTGATTGATTCCCGCATGTTTACGCTAGAGAACTGTCTTTTCCGTCCCCCTCGGCTGAGCAGCAGACGGGGGCTCCTCACAAGGATGACGTGGCTTCACCAGGATGACGCGGTGTTTAAGCCACGCCTCCAGGAAGCGCGCAGCCGCAGAATAAAAACAGCGAATGCTAATGCTACACAGTAATTACACGATAGATACGACAGATAGAAGAGTTAGCTTGTTATTTACCAAACAGCAACGTCCGTCGTCGAGGCCCTGGAGCACGTCAAACTCCAGGTCAGATCCAGGACGTAGGACTCAGCACGACGCACCGTCAGGACGGATAAAAGGTTTACTCCCGTGTTTGTGTATCGCTGTTTACCGGAGCACACGGCGCATGCGCACATCTCCGCTCTAGGCTTCGTCGCGGGTTGGGAGGGGGAGGCGCGGGGGTTGGAAGGGGGAGGCGTGCGAGTTGGGCGGGGGAGCAGCCTGCTCTCTGTTCGGGGGGGTCAGATCTCAGAGTGAGCCGTTTGCTTTTGCAAGGAGGGCGGCCAGTCCAAGAAATGGGTGTTTTTTGGAAACTGTTATGTTATGGATATTGCACAACGCAAAAATGTATCAACAAAGCCCTTAGAATAGACTGTGTAAAGGGGAAAATAGCAGAATATTGGACCTTTTAATCATGTTCACGACATTTTAGTGAAACGTGTCGTCTAACCTGTCATATAGACTTGCTATAAATTGGATAATGTCTTATTTAATCCATGCATTTTCAGATAAATCTAAATTTTGTGAAGTTGTAAACAAACAAAATCAAAATTGCAATTGGTGTTCGAGATCGGGATTGTAATGATACAACTCAAAGCATTTTAATAGCTTACAGTCTATAATCTAATCTACATATTTCACCTAAATTTATTGGAACATGATCAGATTTAAGATTTTACTAAACATTCTGCCTGTTTGTCCCCAGTTTGACAGTCTTTGTAATGTTTGTAATGTTACTTCCTGGCTGAACATGGCAGAGGTAATTCGACACTGTTACCTAGCAACCATTTTAAAAACAAGAGGCAAAACCCATATAAATCACACAATAGATATGTTTTAACAAATGTGTCAGTTGTCTTCTAAAATGTCTCTGTTTTTGCACAATGCTTTTTGATGACATCACAGAGGGATTCAGTTTTAGTTCAACTTAGCACTACCTCCTGTCATTTTATACTTCTATTTTTCAAAATTTCTTCACAAACTGAAACTTCACAAATATAAAACTATGATAAATGTTTACCACAGGTGCCCTCCCCCCAAACTAAGTCATAATTAGCATATCACCTTCTAATGGACTTTAATGTTAAAATAATTAGGTTTTTAAAGTTCTTCTTTCAGAAATACTAAACTTGACATTTAAACTTATTCTTATTATTGTAGTGTGATTAATGCATTTACCAGCACTGACCCTGTTGTATATTTGATTGTAAACCACAAGGTCACTCTCTTCTGTTCTTTGTAAAATAATTTTATTTTTAGTTCTAAAACATGATATGTCAAAGTAAAGATGCTCAAGAGCAGGTATGATGCATAATATTTGTCCTTCAACACAGAAGTCCAAAGTCTGAACTCCAAACATCCTTTATTGACGCGGTGGATGTGGACTTCTCAAAACAGACACTAACTGATCATAGACCATTAGAACCGACTGAATCGTGATTAAAATACGATTAATAGCAAAGCCCTTCCTCTCTACCTAAGATTCTGTTCATTCTGCGTTGAAGAGGACCACGTCTAATGCATTTCTCCTTAATGAATAACACAATCTGCTCTTGAGAGACTTGGAGCATCTCTTGTGTTGCCAGGGAAAGCTAATGTTCTGCGTAAAAGGCTCCCTGCAGTTCTCAAACCTCGTCCCATCAGCGCAGAGTCGATCACGAGGCGCTGTAAGAGACGAGGCACACAGATGGTGGAAACGGAGGCGGCAGGTTTCTACTTAATTGTGCTGTCATTAGGAAAAGCGAGTCAATCTACTGCTCATCATTGTTGTAATAATCTAGAATATACTCGATTTAGGAAAACTGCGAGAAAGATATTGTTACCATTGGCCGACAAACAGGTTTTTCAATCATTTAAAGGTTCACTGTGACTTTTTTTGAGATTTTAACCGTGTTCTAACAATGTTCTTTCATCAAAAACACACCTGGAGTTGCATTTAGCTTCATTCACACTTTTGAGGAATATTGGTTTGAAAATTCTCTCCCCTCTGACCGTCAAACACACCTCCTGCTGAACTCCCTCCATCGCTGACGTCTTTTCAGATCATACACGTCACTTATGCAAGAATCTTCTGCTGTTTTAAGTCCTTAAATCATCGCCAGACTCAACCCGAGCATTTCTGCCTCTAAACACGATCACTGCTAATGCTAGCCTGACCATAGCATCTCTTCAAGTGAAAACCTAAATAAATTGTGTAAGTGCTGTGGCACCATCTACTGGCTGGATGCACTCAGTAAGTGTCATTGCAGACAGCTGAGAAACTTTTTAGTTTTCGTGCATAATAATTGTTATTATTTCTAAACATGATATGGAAAATATTAGGTACTATTAGGTAAAGAGCATCTTTAAAGGATGTTTTTCACCATTAAATCTATGGATCTTTTAAATGCTGTGTTAAATGTTCAAAATTCCCCAATGGAGGCGACTGGAGGCAAAAGTGAAATATTATCAACACGTTTGATTTATTTATTTACATTAACACTAAGAAAAAAAAAACAGAACAAGACCAGAGGGAGAAGAGAGAGAGAAGAGAAAGTAAAAAAGACATCCTAAAAACAATTAATACATACAGTAAATTATCCCAGGAAAATGTCCCATTTCATTCAGAGTTTCTCAAATTTGTCCATGATCAAATTTAGGCAGAGTGTAATTTTTATTTTTATTTTTTTTCCATTCCAAAAATATCCTCCAGTAGTATCCAATTATTGTGTCCATGGCAGGTGTCTTTGAGGCCCAGATATAGTTCTCTTTAACACTTTGCCGTTTTCGGTCCAATATTTCTGAGCAACTACCTTTAACTGACATCAGATCTAAATGTTTATGGTTTTAAGTCTTCATAACAAAAATAAGCAACTATTTTGTAGAAATGTGAGTTAATTTTCTTATCAGTTGCAAAGGATGGAAAACTACTACTACTACTTTCTAATCTAATTTGTAAAGTATGGTATATATCTGTAGGGAAAGTGAGAAACTATGGTTGTAAGCATTTGTTGAATAAAACAAACAAAAATAAACATCAGGATTGTGCCTTCCACCAAGATGCAAAGAGTCTATCATAACATCTAATTAAAACCTAAATAAACAATGTAAAACAGATTTGTACATTTGTTCAAACCAGGCTCCGACACACACATTTATCTCAGTGGTTTTACTTTGACAAAACCACCTTGATTTTTCATATTTTGTAATATTCTGAGGCTAAAGTTTTTCCATTAAAATCCCATTATGTTCCACTCCACTTTTCCCTCCATTTAGAAATGCAGAATTCAGAACTTTTAAAGGGTTCAGTCACAATATAATATCAATCCAAAAGTGCAGAAATGTCACTTTATACTCTTATTAGTTTTGTTTTTTAATGCATTTTAATCCGCTCTATTGGCAGCATTTTTATTACAAACGATACACAAAATACCAATATAAAATACCACTATATCTCAAATCTGTGCAAAGAACAGGATGATGCACGGTGTAATCCTCTCCATTAACGCTGTCCTTCTTCGTGTTTTAGTCTGCTCAGAATCTGAACCAGATCAGCGACCTTCAGGCCCAGCTGGAGGACGCCCTCAAGGAGAAGCAGGAGGTGCAGGAGAAGGTAAGAAACACCAAGGTCCATGAATGCACTGTAAGATTTCAACAGCAAAACCGACACAAAACCTGCTAAAAACACCGACCTGAATTCCCAATGCGTTTGAAGATTCTCTGTAAGAAAATTAATCCTGCTACTAGTGTCGGACCTAGGAATTTGGAGGCCCAAAGTTAAATTAAGTACAGGCCTGTCCTCATCCAGTGTGATTTTCATTGTAACAAACAATAACAGGTGTCGAGGTTGGGCTCAAAAAGAACATCCTGCAGAAAACAAATACAGTATATACTGCTATTATAGGTTCAGAGACAGAATTCACTCAAACAGAGTTGGTACACGTGACCATCGCCTCATTTGAAGTTGTAGTTGGGCAGTCTGACACTCCATTAGATAGACATGTTTCAATTTTTAGGTCCATTGGGTAATAGTGGGAGGGCCTGGTTTAAGCCAGTTTAAATCAAATCAATTTATTTTTATAATGCCCAAAATCACAACAACAGTTGCCTCGATGGGCCACAGGTAAAAGGAGTTCAGATAACTGTCCCAGAATGCCCCTGTCCTTTGACCCTCCTTCGCGCAGGAAAAACTACAAAAACCCCATGGGAAAAAGTAGAAACCTCGGGGAGAACCACAGTGAAGGAGAGATCCTACTCCCACGGACGGACAGGCTGCAGATGAACTAGGACTGACATCCACTTGGACTTTGGATCCAGAACCACCCAAGAGGGAAGGGGACTGTGAAAGAGCTCCTCCAGGCGGACGAGAAACAGATCAACAGTTTAGAGTGATCATTTTTCTTGCCACAAGCAGAAGAACACGTAGTATATAACACTGTCAGTATTTCCTCAGGGTACAAGTCAAACAAAAACACAAAATGGTCCATTGCAATGTCCGTCCTTATGATATCCTCGATTTTCTTCTTGACATTCTCCCAGAATGTTTTTATTTTCGGGCAGTCCCAAAAAATCTATTACTTTTATCTCGTGTCATTTTAGTTAGTATTAGTTGTTGTTTTTCTGTAGTGACAGGTAAATTTAGGGTGGTAAAGGAACTGTGAAAATTCATATGTATAAGGGCAGGGCGATTTTATCATGATATAAAAGAGAAAATTTGCGATAATGGTATAATTAATAATATAAATGACTCTAGACTAAATCCTTAACAATGGCACCAATATTTGACTTGTTTAAAGGTGCTTTACCCATTTCTTTTCACGTAAGAAAGTAAAATCAGTTCTGCCTGAGCACAGATGTGTTGTAAAAGCATCTATTCAGGTCAAAATGATACCGCTGTGTGCTGAGAACCTTTGAGGATGTTTAATATGTTCAATTGTTATAATTTTGCTTCCACTCGTCGCCTCAATATTGATTTTTAATGCGTCTCTAGCGTTTGCAGTTTACTGCAATATCAGATTCACTTCTCAAACACGAGGAAAATCTGCTGCAGTGAACGTGGAATTATTTCAAAATCTTCCAGATTTCATATTGCCCCGAAAGCAAATGACGATAAATCATGAACAATATGATATGGACCAGCTGTAATACTCATGCAGCAGCTTATATTTTCTAAACGGCTTTAAACAGAAGGTTAAGAAATCAGGCCATATTTCTCATTTGTGTTACTGCTGATTTAAATACATGATATTCAATTGTAATTGTACAATACATTTTATTAATTATTTTGTTTTATTCGGGGGGGTGGTTTGGGCAGAATTAATACATTTGACAATCCCAGACTATTTTTACTTGTTTAAAAGTACACTGCACCACCACTTATATTGAGAGAATTGAAAAGACTGTTTCAGAACCTTGAGTCTATGACACTCTGGGGGCATCTTATTGGGGCCCCTTCAACTTTGGGGCCCTAGGCAATTGTGGCCTGCCGCCTAATTGTCCGCTTTGTCCAAAAGTCCACCACTGCCTACAGGATTTTAGAGTCTTAAACGATTTATCAACGTGAGACAAAGACCGAAGACATAAGACGAATCAAGGACTTCTGAAGGAGAGTAGCAGGAGCAAAAGCTGCCAGATCATCTTTTCTTTTGTAAGATTCATACATTTGTACATGGCTCCTGAAAATAAAGACTGTTTTCACTGTTGATGTTGATGTTTTATGGTTCATATTTGACAGAGTAGCGGCTTAAATATCACTTGCGACGATCCAAACCCGTGTCACGCCTCCCTGAAATCCGGGAGAAGCAAGTCGAGGCTTACATCAGGCAAATTATCCTGTGCGAATGTGTTCTGGGCTGAAGTCAAGTATTTAACACAAATTGCTCTGCCGCAACCCATGGACGGTTTTCTTCTCTCGAAAAAAGCAGTGTAATTCTGCATGAAGAGCCTGGCAACATCGACTGACAAGAACATTGCACACCGCTAACCTCTCATTTTAGGGTTGGTTTTTGCTCGCAGGCTGGTTTTCTTTGGCTTAACATCTTTTATTCACCTCCCGTTTGAACATCCAGGAAAAGAAGTGAGGAAATCCGTGTGTGTTGTTGTAAGGCAATTCACAAACGACATAAAATTTTGATTATTATTGGTCTAATTAACATTCTCAATTAAAACGATTGACCCAAATAGTTTGTCACCAGCATTTTTTAGCTTTTGGACATCTATATTTTTGCTTTAAAACAAAAACTCGACATAACTTAAGTTGAGATTCAATTACAACTATACAGACCCAGCATAATCTTGCAACTTTGAGATTTTCCCGAGCATCTGAATGTGAGAAATCTGTATAAATGCGTATACATGAACACTACATCTTCTCTTGACAAATACAAGCGCCGGTGTAATTGATGTGCCATTCACCGCGCGTCGCTCCACAGATGGTTGTTCAGGCGAGTGTCGGAGAACATGCCTCTGCTGTCAGGGCCGTAATGAGCCTGAGCTTCAAATCAAACACGCACAAACACGAGCGCGTTCCTTCAACAAGAGACAGGAGAACATTTCCATTATACGATCGCTGGGAGATACTGTATGATGAGATGTGCAACAAAAACACGCGTCGATAATAATGCTCTGAATGGAAACTCCTGATCGCGCTGTGATGTGGTCCGCTTTCCCTTGATTGTTCTGCAGCATGCGTTTCTCAAATATGGACAGCATCTCCTCTGAATATTCTCGTAACATCTCATCTCCCCAGATTGACCCAGACTGATCCACGCCCACTGCTCTATACTTCGTTCTACAATTTTATTTTCTTAAACGGAACATTTTATGCTACAGTTACTTTTTTGAGCTTTTAATCATGTTCTAACAATGTTCCGTCATCAAAAACATAACTGGAGTTGCTTTTAGCTTCATTCACGCTATTTTGAGGAATGCTGGTTAGAAAATCCTTCTCCCTCCAACCATCAAAAACACTCGCTGCTGAACTCCCTCAATTGATGAAGTTATGAGAGAATATTCTGCTGTTTTAAGTTCTTAATCCTCCCCAGACTCGTTCTGAGCATTTCCGCCTCTGAAAATGATCACTGGAACTGCTAGGCTAACTTGTATTTATTATAAATACATGTATATAGGGTTTGTGTAAACGCTATGTAGACAGTAGATGGTGCCTAAAATCACAAAATTTAGATATATTTATTATTTTTGTGGCGCCCAAAATCACAGCAACAGTTTCCTTGATGGGCCACAGGTAGAAAGCAGTTCAAGAGACAATGTTCAAGAGAACTGATTAAATGGATAACTGTCCCAGAGCGCCCCCTGTCCTTGATCCTCCTTCTCAGCAAAGAAAAACTACAAGAAACCTCGAGGAGAACCACAGTGAAGGAAGATCCTACTCCCCCGGACGGACGAGCTGCAGATGGTCTTAAAAAAATATTCAATTTAAAGATATCAATTTGAAACTTCTCCTGTAGTTTACTCACATAGTTGTTAGAAAAAGAAAAGAAGTTTTTCATCATGTCATATTTTCGTCTAGAAATTAGGAATTATATGCATAAAAATTGCCAAAATTGCCCATCATTTTATTTTTGGTTCATTTTGTACACATTAGTTAGAAAAAATGTTTACTTAAAACTTTAATAAATCAGTTTTAGAATTAGATATCAACAAATCCTTCTCTACGTTTTGTCAGAATCTTGTTGAGTCCAGATTGTACAGTTTGGTGTAGGATCTACTTTAAGGCTGATCTTTATGTCTCGAGGGAGAAAAATGCATTTTAAGAAAACGGCCTTTAAAGTTACAATGTCCCAGAGAAATCTATGGATGAAGTGGATTAAATGAAATAATAAAACATTTTTAAGAGCAGATTGGACACGTCGTTTCCACATACAAGCCTGTATGTTGAGAGAACAAACTGACCAAAAAACAAAAGTGGAAGAAAATGAGTTTTGCCTGTAGTGTCTGGCCTTAATCCTTAGTTGGAGGCCTGTGAGGAGTCCGTTAACTGAGTGCGTTGTTTTTCCCACTTGACGGGTCCATGATTATGCTTTGCCTGAGTAAACAGAATGAAAGCAGATAGAAGTGCTGTCGAAACACACTGTTCAGTCTAAACATGAATAAAACGCTCTTTCAAACGACTCATGGTGTAGAGTCTAGCTGTTCAAAAGATCGATAGTTTCCATCTCAGGCAGAAAGCTTAAAGTCTATATTACAGGTTCTCCCATTTTTCTAATTATAACTTAGTTTGGTGGGAGGGCACCTGTGGTAAATATTTATCATCGTTTTACATTCATGTAGATGCAGTTTGTGAAGACATTTTGAAATGACAGTTTGAAATATAAACGTTTAAAATTAGTAGCGCTGAGTTCTAAAACCATATCCCTCCATCCGTGTCATCAGGGACCACTTAAACGCAACTGACAGTTTAAACACTAAATTAACAAAATTACAGTGTTATCAAGTATTATTGTCAAATCATAACTTTTGTGTAATTTATATGGATTTTGTCCCGAGTTTTCAAAATGGTTGCTAGGAAACAGTTGTTGAATTACCTCTAACTATGTCATATTTACTGCTCATGTTCCTCATCAAACAAGAGACGAATGGGAAAAATGTCATATAGACTTGTATAGGAGCGCTTACACTCTCTCTAGTGGTGCAATTGTGTATTACAAGTCAAAGGGCAAGACAAATGAAACGCGCCAATGAATCAATCCAAATATTTTCACTGTTTTTTGTATTTAATGATGGTTAATCGATTCAACAGTTTACCATAATTGTAACAAATACCATAAAAAGCATAACGTCTTCTTTAAATTCTCCGTTCAAGTTACCGGAATCTTACTTCTGTCCCTTTTCATTTTCAATATCTAGAGTAAATGCGCTGATTTTTCTAATGATTCTTTAACACCGCCTGACTCTTGTTTCAGCTCTTTCCTCATCACTATTTTTAGACAAATAATAAAAGTCTTACGATGACTTATAACTTTGAAAACTTCTCTACATTCAAACTTCTACGCCTCGCTCTGATGATTCCTTAAAGGCATTTCTAAATTTCAATTTCAAATCTGTCAGTCTCAGGCGAAAGGTTAACACAAGTTTGTTTCGCCAAAATATTTCACATTTTCGACCGCCGGCTTTTTATAACCTCTGTCCACCAAAACTGTTTTACTGCTTGTCAAAACTTGTTTTTAATAAATGTTATAGGTACAATTGGGACAGTTTTTAATGATGATTCTGTATGTGCTGTAGAAAATCCTCTGTTCATTTTTACAACAAATAAAGAGAAAAATCAAAATTGTTCTCTATTTTAGTGGACTATACCAAGTTTAAACCAGGTCTTAACCTAAGCGTTGGACTAATCAAGGACTAGATGAGGTTTTAATTCTCTTATGTTAGGTTAATTAATTTCTTAATTTACTGTTATAAACAAGGATCACATATTTATGCACTGTGGACATGTTGGAAACTGTTGTTGGAGCAGAGTGTGGAATTAAAATGACAGTATAATTAAACAATACCAAAAATAGGTGACCAATACCATGCACATAATACAACAGCTCATCTCTGGTTTTTACGGTGTTTAGAAAAATACAAAATGCAGACACACAAACATTAAAGCTGGGGTGCTTAACTTTTTTTGTAAATTTGTAGTTTGTAGTTTTGTGTATCTAGTAAGAGCAGCACTTTGTGACAAAAATGAGACAACTGCACGCTGTCTGCGTCTAATAATAAAATATTTTATGTCTCGTCAACCAGGAAATAATAGCTGAAAGCAGCGCTTGGGGCGGTTGCAGGAGTTTCACTTCACTTTCTGAAAAAAGCTGAGCCTGCGCCTGAAATGAATGCTAGTGGATCTTAACACTGAGCCAAGGGTTTGTGAGAGCGAGGAGACATATTTTAACACCTACTTTTTTGTGTGTGAAAATTAGGCACCCCTGCTGTAAAACATTATTCTAACTCACTCATTCAATAACACTTACTTTATTTACACAGAGCTTGGTAGTTTTATTATGCAAAATTGACTTTTTTGAGCTTTTAACCAAAAACATATCTGGAGTTGTATTTTGTTTTATTCGCTCTTGTTTCATCAATCCTGATTACAAACCTCACAAAACACTCCCTTGATTGTTGCGTCTCAAGTGAAATTCCAAACTTTTTCATAATTGTTAAAATCCATAAACCATCACCAGACTTGTTCTGTGCTCAAATTGTATTCACAACAAACGCTTGGCTTTATTAGAATAGCAATTTAAAAATTAAGTTTGCTCTTCCATTACATACAAATGTATTCCAACATAAAAAGTTTATTTGAGCTTCACAAAAAGTATAACTTGTTGTTAAGAATATAATATATCTGTAGTTACTGAAACAAGAAACTGAAAATCTATCAGCATTTATATTAAACCCTAAAAAATCTAAACATTTCTGTCATGAAATGACATTTCTTTCCAGTTTACTTTTACCTCCATTCCAGAATTTAGAATGCATTTGTTTACAACTTCTAAAGGTTGGATAGTTGCAGAATATACTACAGTATTTATGTTCAGATTTCTTTGCACAGTTGTTTAATACTGTATGATGCTCTTGGGCTCCCGATTGCAGAGGTTTGTCGGTAAAAGCGTGTTGTGTTGTTCGCCCTCAGATGCAGGCGTTGCAGAGCCAGCTGGAGTTCCAGGAGCAGTCCATGGTGGAGAAGTCCCTGGTGAGCCGACAAGAGGCCAAGATCCGAGAACTGGAGACCAAGCTGGAGTTCGAGAGGACGCAGGTCAAACGGCTCGAGGTAAGAAAGAGCGAGAGAAAGAGAAAAGAAGAGAGAATTGTGAGAATGAGAAGTGCAGAGGCAGGACAGACTATTGAGATCTGGATTGTGTCGTTACAGAGAATTCACAGTTTGCCTAACGTTAAACCAATGGGAATTTTAACAGGTTAAAGGACACATTCTATGTTGTAGTGACTTTGAGCTTTTAACCATGTTCTAACATCATCAAAAACATACCTGGAGTTGCATTTAGCTTCATTCACTCAAGTTTGATGAATCCTGGTTAGAAAATCTTCTCTCTCTGACTGTCAAAAACACTCCCTGCTGAAATCCCTCAATCTGTGACATTTTAACAACATACCACCAGCATCAAACCATTGTATATCTAAGAATCTTCCTCTGCAGACAGTAGATGGAACTACAGCTAAGTTAATATGGCATCTCCCAAGGCGGTGGTAAAGTTATATTTATATATTCTTTGTAAAAAACATTTTATTTTTAGCTGTAAAACATGAGCTGTCAAAGTAAAGATACTCAAAAGCAAGTTTAAAGGCCAATAATAATACAAATGATAAATAATATATGTCCTGTCCACAAGAAAATGTTCATTGTGCTGGATGGAGAGGGTTCCCGCAGGTCCTGGAAACCCTGGAAAATACTGTAATGTCCCCATTTTGCATACCTTTTCCAAATGTCGTGGGGTAAAAATATCTTGAATATCTCGAAAACAATTTGTCCAGTAAATTTCCTGTAAAGTAAGCCTGATCTATAAAGCGATTTCACTTAATAATTTCATTTGGCTCATGCTGTACATTATGCAAAGCAAAACACCAGAATGTATCAAAAGTACACCAATATACAAGAAAATACACGTGCGGTTAGGGTTAGAGTTAGATTGTTGTGTCATCACAGGTGAAAATCCAGACTTCTCCTGCACAGTTTTAAATCCATAAATCTGCTCGTTCTGTGCTCAAATTGTGTTATAACAAACTCATGGCTCTATTAGCATAGCAGCCATGTTGCTTAAGGACTTCATTTATTTAATTTTTCAGCGTTCATTGCCACAGCAGACAGCAGAGGGCGCTCGAATGCCTAAAAACATAATTGGAAAAAAGGTAAAGGACGCGTAACATTAAACCCTTACCTTTTAGTTATCCTTACTTGGTATGAAGTCCATATAGAACTTATCAGGAACTTATTATGACCCTTTTTAAATTTAGTAATTTTGTTTACATTGTTTCTGCTAGGGTTTTCATTAACGACTAATTTAGTAGTCGAACAATCGGTGAAAATTGTTTCGATTATTCGACCAGTCAAACGATTATTTCTATTGTATATTTAGACTTTTTAAACATATTTTTTACTCAAAAAAGGTTGAAATCTGACGACTGAAGGCTTCTACATAAAGAATATTCATAAATAAAATGTATTATAGATAAAAATCAGCTACTATTTATTCTTTTTTGACATTTTGATTTCATAAAACCACGGTCTTTGTTATAAAAAGTATTTTGTCAAGTATAGTCGTTATTATAGTCGACTAGTCACGATTAGTTGATTGATCGTTGCAGCTGTCTTTCTAAAAACTTAGAGGGAGGAGCTTTGCCAAATGGCTGTGAGTGATGAGAATCAAGAGGTTTAGGAAAAGAGGGAAAGAGCTGGAGCGAGGAGAAAAAGGCGAACGAGCATGGCCTGAGCCCTGGAGGAATCATGTAGGAGGCAGAAGAGAGTTCACAGGCGCTGGACTGAGAAACTGAGGTCAAACTGAGCGGCAGAAGTGGACTGGAGCTGCATCCGAAACACACAGCCGCAAACACAACATGCTACTCTTGTTTTATAAAGTATGCATGTATAGAGGCCTTGTAGCTGCTATTGCTGGAGGAAAATTACTACTGCATGCATCCAATTTACGGTGAAATTGTTAATAAATTACCCTTGGCATGCAATTATATAGAAGCTATTCTGGAAGCAGGAACCAGTTGCATCATTCTGATTTAATCAAAGAGATGATGGAAGCGTTGAGTGAGAAAAGAGGTCAGATCAAATGGACCAGCGCTGCATTAGAAACACAAAATATTCTATACGAAGCTCAACAGTGACCGTAAATACTGAAGTTTAAAATGGTAAAAAACTTCGAAGGCGTATAAGGGCCACTTGATGAAAGAAAAGCTAATTTTCGAGTTTAAACATGGACATCTGCCAGAGAAAAGTATCACATTTTGCAAGAAAAGACGCACAAATTTACGAGATTTTGATAGCATTGGACTTTGAAGGTAAATTCACAAATGTTGAACCTGATGATTTCTCTCAGTGACTAGACCTAAGAACTCATTGTATTCCAACAGAACATCTATATTTTTAAGTGCCCTCCATCTGTATTAAATAGCATTGGGTTATGGAATGTGAATGGAACCTATTATACAGACTCAAAAATACATGTCAAGAGATCTTTTATAACTAAGACCGTGAGATTATTACATCAAAATGTCTTTCATTTCAAAAACATTCCTTTGGCTGATAATATATATATTAAAATCTAAATATACTATAAAAATAATCGTTTAACTAGTTGACTTCTAAAATAATCATTAATGACAGCACTAATGAAACCACAGTGCCTTCTCTGAATCTATTTACAGAGCGTTTTATTCTACGAGAAGCAGAAAGTGTACCGTTAGCATGCTAATGTTTGTTAGCTTTACCCGGGATGGGGCTTAGAGACTGATAAAAAGTGCTTATAAACTCATGAGCAATACATGTGACTGATGTAAAGAGTTTAAAATGAAGTAGTTCTGTTGTTTCACGTTTAAAAACAATGAAAATCGGGTACAGCACCTTTAAGTTGATGGGAAAATGACTTGCAAATTGTGGAACCTTCCAGAGTTCACCTTTAACTTCCAGTCAGTAGCAGCCATCTCCAAAGCGCAAATAAATTGACGTTTTATCATTTCTTGCGGCGATGTGTGATTGCAGAGCCTTTTTGTTTTACCTTTTTTTTTTTTTTGCGTCGTTCAGATTCGACTTTCTCATTATTTCTCGTCTTTTAAGTAACCATCTCTCGTCCGCCGTCATTACGTTGAACCTGCACTATTTATACGTACCTGCCTTTTTACAAAACAGCAGAGAAAAGGCCGACGCTCAGCTCAGAGCAGCAGTTCAGCTCAGGTAGCTCCAGCTTTCATGAGGCTCAATATCGATTTGCTTTATAGAGGTTTTCTCCCACTCACAGAAATATGGATCAGGCCTAATACTCGCTGATAAAACTAACTACAATTAAGATGGTAGTAATAGATGGTGGAGAGATAGATCGATGGCTTTATAATATCTCAATTGTTTCATGGAGTTATGCAAAGTTTGAGTGTGTCGTTTAATGCCAAAAATGCACTTTTGTGATTCTTCTCGCAGACATTTCACATTTGACTGATACTTAAACCAACTATTGAGTTAAACAACATGTTTTAACTTTTGAACGACAAGTTAATCAATTAATCACAACTAATCGAATATAGAAATAGATGTCAACCAATTAAGTAATCGAATATTCGCTAACTGGTCGAAACAAAGGCTCCAAAACTTGCCATGAGCTGCAGAGAAGAGGTTTTCTGACTCAGACGGAGCAGGAATCGCGTAAGATTTTAGATTGTGGGAAGAATCTTGAGTCGTAGCTTAAAACCGTGGCTCGTAGATCTAACAGTGAGACGGGGACAAAGGCCAAACAGAGAACCGTCGTACGACCAAAGACGAGCTACGATTGAGTCCTCCTGTCGCTGCGTCTACCATCCATCTTTGTCAAAAATGTAAACACAGGGCACCACAACATAACGCAGAGCTTCGCCGCAAACAGGACTGACTTCAACTTCTCATTTCTCTTTCATTTTGCAACTTTTACAAACGCAAAAACACCGCTAGCATGTTTCACTCAGACAAAGGTGCATTTGATGGTGTGATTCATCGCACAATGAGACTGTAGCTATCTTCCGACTTTTAATTCATCACGTCTTGCAGTGTGACATTCATAAATCTTATGAGATGAAAAAAATTGTGCAGTGGACGCCCGGCTTTAGGATGGACTCAGAGTGCGAGACAAAGCTTACTTCCAACAAAAAAAGGTTGGGAATCACTGACATAAGAGACTAATTGAGAGAGAGACGTATGTTAGTAGCAGTAGCTTTTGATTTGGGCATACTTTAGGCCTGCAACAAGTTAATCGAGTAATCGCGACTAATCGATTTTAGAAATAGATGTCAACCAATTAAGTAATCACTAATTCAGGGGTTCCCAAACCTTTCCTCCCGGGACCCCCAAATTAGCCACGCAATTGACTCGGGACCCCCAAAGCGAAATGAAAATGACAGTAGCAATAATTTTAAGTGTCAAAGCCTGTTTAAGCCTGTTTAATTCAGGTTTAATATTGGTTATTTGAATAGTTTATTGTCTTATTAGACTCTATTTCACTAAAAGATACTGTTTAAAATTTAAAAAATAGAGCAAATACAATGTCATATTAATTAAAATTAGATCTTGAAATCATCTCGCGACCCCCAGCTTACCCCTCGCGACCCCCCGAGGGGTCCCGACCCCCACTTTGGGAACCACTGTACTAATTGGTCAGCACACTCCAAAACCTGCCATGAGCTGCAGAGAAGAGGTTTTATGACTCAGACAGAGCAGCAATCACACGAAAAGGACACGGAAAATGTGTAAATTTGGTGTATTTGACGAAAACACCCTTTTGTCCGCAAATATTCTCCACCAAACGACTTCTCCTCAGCTCCATCTGCGTCAAACTGAGTGAACATTTCGTATTCGCAGACTTTTCGCGTTATAAACAACTTATCGATTAAATGAAATGATAATCCCAAGACTAATCGAGTTGCAGTTGCAGCTCTTGTAGACTTTTTCTTTTTACACTGAATACTTCTTGCAGTCATATGTTGTAAATGTTGATCTTGTTCCGCCTCTGAATCCAGCCTGTGGACGTTCAGCTCATGTACTTGGCCCGAGCTGGAGGTAGAACTGTATTGATTTCATTATATAGAGACACACTCCCACTCGCAGTGAAATATGGATAGTACCTCTGGCTAATGTTAAAACGCCCTCTCCACAGACACACTATGGACTCTCTGCACCTGTTTAACCACTGTATACGTCTGTTGCAAAGCCGCCATGCATTATTAATACAGAAACAAGCCCATCAATTCTTAACGGCGTCTGCAGTTCCACGGTTTGTCCTGCAGCCAGTCCAGAGCGCGCTGCTGCTGCTGCTGCTGCTGCTGCTGCTGCTGCTCTCGCGGAATACAGAGCAGATTAAGAAGAGTAGATTTTATTATTTTAGTTTCGAAGCCTTTTCAGAAAACTGCATTGCATCGTTTCACATTCTTCTGACGTAAAAAAAAGTCTTTCGCGAACTTGTCAAAGGGTTTTAAAGCTGTGTAGTCCATTTTATTAATCTAAAAGAGCTTTGCGGTCTCAAGTTTGCATGCTCTCTCCGTTTCTGATGACCCTTTTGTCATTTGTCAGTTGTTTTGTCAAAATGAATGTTAAAAATTATGAAATGGAGGCAACGGGAGACTAGGGGGTGTGGCAAAAATATATCTAAACTATGAAGTCTGTCCATGTTTCTGACCCAAACTGCACCAGAATTTATGCTAAACAATAATTTATGCAGAAAAGTACTAATAAACAGTGTATTTAAATGTTACAAGTTTGATTAAACTCATGGTTCACTCCAGAATGACTCACTCACATCTTCTACTTTTTTTGCTTTTTGTCATTCAGACATATAGATAAGATAATGTGCTAATAAGGGCTTGATTAAGTCATATTTATCTTAATTTTAGTATATTTTACCATTTTAAAATAAGATTTGCCAATGGAACAAGCAGGTTTTTTCCTTCTAATTTCAAGCGCAGTAGCTTTTTTCTTCTTCTTTTTCTTCTATTTTTCTTATTTTAATTAAAGCAAGACATTTTATGCTTTTTCCATTGACAAATCTTTTTTAGACGATCAATAAATTATTAGAAAATAATTATTTTGTTTAAGATTTATTATTTTATTTTAATCTAGATAAAGCAATTGGTCGACTAAGACCCCATCGGCCGATTAATCGACCAAACGACTAAAGGATTACAGCTCTACATTAAATTCTTTTTCTTTTCTTTTTCCCTTTTGTTTCCGTAAAACATTTTCACTGGTTAATTGACATCAAATCTAAACGCTAATGACTTTTAATAGGCCACGGTTTTGAATTTCCTGGGAAGAAATGTTAGCTGCTTTGCTTTTTATTAAAAATATTTTTTTGTTTTTGCCATAAAATTATATTTTAGCTTCACGTATTTCAACTATGTTTTATTATTAAGTAGGAGGAATTGAAATCAATTCAAAATTGAATGGATTTAATAAGCAAAGGCTGCATTTTTTTAAGTACTATCATTTTCTCCACAAACGACAAAATAGCCTGTGTAATTCTGCATAAAAACCGCTAACCTGTAGTTTAGATGTTCTGAAATTCATCTGATTCTTTTATTAGTTTGTCAGTTACTTCTCCTGTCACAATACAGTTCAGAAAAATCATAGTTAGAGGTTTCTCCTTAATCATGCAGCTCTGTGATTAAGTATATGATATATATTTCTACCAGTTGATGAAATTAAAAACTTTGTGCAGTGCAACCTAAAAAGTGTCTTACTGTGTGAGTCCTGATCTTCTATTTCACCATCTCACTTCCAGAGTCTGGTGGCACGCCTGAAGGAGAACCTGGAGAAGTTGACGGAGGAGCGTGACCAGCGCAGTAACAGTGAGAACCGAGAGAAGGAACAGAACAAACGATTACAGCGACAGATCCGCGACGTCAAAGAGGAAATGGCCGAGCTCGGAAAGAAAGAGGCCGAGGCCAGTCGCAAGAAGCACGAGCTGGTCAGTGACAAAGCACAGCAGATTTATACACAACACTGCTGGTTCACTTCAGTCATTATTTATTTGTATTATGTGTTTCTTTTGTCGGTAAAATGCATGTTAATTGAACATGTACAATATAAATGCACCAATATACCATTGTACACTGACACTGAAAGCAAGGTGAGTGAAGTGTCTTGCCAAGGGACACATTGACTATTTTGTGTAAAGCCACTGCTGCCCCAACTGTGCTGAGCTTCTGAAATCAAACATTACCAGAGGTGAAGTATAGATGAGTGAGCTGTATTTACCTGCACATGTTTGGCCTGAGCCTCTTCAGAACTGTCCCCGGTGCTGGTGACGGGTCATAATCAGCTGATGTTACCTCCTGAGACGTGGTCAGCCTGATGGACCCGGAGGTCACTCAGACTGACCACGCCTCCTCAGGCTGGCCACGCCTCCTGCCGCCCAGTAGTCTCTGGAGATGGTGATAAAAGGAAAGCTCCTTCATCCCGGTTGATGGTGTCTGTGCGTCGCCTCTTGATTTCAATGGTCTCCTTAATCCACAGCTTAAACTGAAGACATGATGAACATTACCAAATATTACAGTTTCAGTTTAGCTCAATATTGGCTTTTTATACCATTACAACATGGGGATTGTATAGTTCTTTGTAACACAATTTGGGTAAATTGTAATGTTGAATATAAAAACAATGTGGAAATGCGCCTTTGTTTTCACCAAAACATTTAAAAATGTCACTCAATGTTATCTTTAATTACCTACCTATTATTTTTGTAGTGTCACTTGATGTATGTAATCAGAAGGGTCATGAGCAGATTTTTTTTTTATTTAAATGTATTTGATTTTTTAAAATTGATTGATTGATTATCATTAGCATTAACATTAGCATTCAAAAAACAAACCAAGCAATACAAAAACAATTCCAACAAATGTATTATATGTGTTATTGGCATAAACAAAAGGAACAGGAAGGAGATCAATCTTATCAGATTTTGAGCATTTAACCGCAGTGTCTTAAAATTCAATCATACTCTGAATTTTAACACATTGTGTTTATAAGCCATGAATATTTTAGCCAGCTGGATGTAAAATTCAAATGCACTAAATTCAGTTCAGCTTTGGTAAAAAGAGCAAAACAGTCTCCATAATTTCCACCATTTAGAAAGAAACCCATGACTTGTCCAGAGTGATTCCAGTCTAATTCGTGCCTCCAAAGCCCTGTCTCTTGGTGGCGTTTGCGGTGTCTTTCTGCTGAAGGTCGTGACATTTTGAAGCCGCATTCATCACGTCCAGCGCACAAACCCTCGCTCTCCTCCATTGTGGCAAAAGTTCATCGTCTTCTCTCGTTAACAGGCGACAGCGAGGGTTAAATCCAAATAGATGAAACTTTATCCTATTTTTTTTACACTGAATTGATCCCACAAGGCCAGGACGTGTCAGATCTGTGGAGAGGGGTAGAATGACAATTTTTAAAAGTATTTTTAGGCAATAACAGCACTCAGAATGAATAAATGCTAGACAATTCAGTTAAATGCTATACTGTGCAATATTCCAGGCAAAGTAACGACCCTTCATAGGAAACATTGCACAGTGCATGTTTAATTGACTTGATTTTATTCAGATTTTTGTTTGTTTAGAGCTGTTTCTTCACGGGCAAAGTGTGGGACATGTCACTATGCACCTTTTCGAGCACAAATTCAGCACAAATAACACACAGACTCACTTGTCAGCATCTAGTCCAGTCCATGCAACAAGTAACTGGATTCATTATGACTATTAAAATAATTGTATTTTAATAGTCCTAATTGTTAACTGGACTATACAGACTTTAAAAGACGAGCAAAAAGACCTATAACAAAGACAGTGACATTATGAACTCAAAATGTCAATACTGCACTGAATTTGTGATTATTTTAAATCCTTAAGCATTCTTTAACCATATTTTCAACTTTTATTTCAGGGGTGTCCAAATTTTTTACTCATTTTGAAACTATTTTTGAACTGAACGAAGCACCAGAGACGACATGACAATTAAGTGAAATATTAAAAATGTTGCATTTGACGTAATTTTGATGAGCCACCACACCTTTAATAAGGCGTGTTCATTTAAAAGTTCATTTACGTCTATGTCAGATCAGAATGTTTGTTATACAAGTAGGGCTGTCACTAACGATCATTTTAGTGATTGTGTTTAGTGATAAGTCACCGGTTATTTTTTCAATTAGTTGTCTAACGATTATTTCTCTTGTATAGTTAAACTTTTTATACATACATACATACATACAATACATTATCCGAAAAATAAAGCTTGAAATATGGCACTGAAGACTCCTAGATAGAGAATATGTATGGATAAAGTTTAATTTTGAGGAAATTGGCTTTGATTGTTCTTTTTTGCCAATTTTGATTCAATAATGTTGCTGTCTTTGTTATAAAAGTAAATGTGTTTTAGTCTGTACAGTCCAGTTAACAATTAGGAATATACATTTTTATAGTTGATTATTTTAATAATTGCAGCTCTATATTTGGAGCATAAAGTAGTTTGAATATTATTGATTATTGTGATATTTTCTGTTGCAATACTGTATATCGGATTCATAATTTGTTATTGTAACAGGCCTAAGATTATTGCTAATCTTCATCAATAATACATTTTATTCATATATATCCTCTATCTGGAGGTCTTCAGCCACCAAATGTCAACCTTTATTTGGCTGATCATGTAATTAAAAAGTCAAAATATACAATAGAAATAATAGTTGTCAACTAATCAAAAAAATAATAATCACTGACTAGTCGACACTAAAAAGCATTAAAAGTCTATAATGGATTTTTCCCCACAGGCATTACATTTAAAAACCATTTTGACAAAAAGATGTATCCATCAGAAGAATAAATATAAACATAATAGAAATAAGAGCAAAAAATGATGTCTTCAAATTCAAATTGGCATTCAACGTTCAAATATATATTGAATCCAAGATGTTCTGGATTCATTTAAACTAGATGTTAAAAGCTGAGATCAAATCATCATGTCATTTATTCTATTCTGGTCTTTCTGCTGCCCAGTGGAATGTTACAAGCCAGTAGTTTTGACAGGATTAAAGAGAAAATGTCTTGTTTTGACGTAGATTATGGCATTAAAAAAGGTCAGCTGCAGCATTCAAAATCATTGCATATGATTTGCTCAAACCTGCATAAACCCTTTAAACAACCACCTCATCATAATTCATCTCACTGGACGATAACGAACAATTGAAAATGTCTCTTTTTTTACTCAGTCTTTTCCCGTTTAACAGGAGATGGACATCGAGAGTCTAGAGGCTGCAAACCAGAGCCTTCAGGCTGATCTGAAGCTGGCCTTTAAGAGGATCGGAGACCTCCAGGCGGCGATCGAGGACGAGATGGAGAGCGACGACAACGAAGACCTCATCAACAGGTACGCAAGAAGTCTGCTGATAATCCTGACCATACAAAGGGTTCACGGGGTTTCTGCAGGATTCTCTGTTGTCTTTTATCATGGTTTAAATGTACAAAACACAATTAAATATGTATTGCTTTCCATCATTATCTGAATTTTTATACATTTACAAGGTTAAGTGTTTCATCTCAACCAGATACATTTTTAAACGAAAGCTCTTGTGTTCAACTGATTTATATTTTATTACATTTTCAAGCAGGTTTTCAGGTAGCATTAATGTTTAAATGTGTTGTTTCTCAGTAAATCTCTTACGCCAGGATTATTGTACTTCCTGGATTTTAAATTGTATTACATTTGCGTTTTTTTCGTTTTGTTTTTACTGCTCTGTAGACTTTGGGAGAACTTTTCAAATTAATTAATTTTAATGTGTCTAATTTTCTTATGTGAAAAAAACCAAACATTTGATGGTATGTTATTTAATTCAAGCTTCAGAGAAGATTCAAAGGTGCTTATTGTGCATGAAAAATGTACTTGCTGCCTTTTATTGACAATAGAGCCAATCCATTTCATTTCTGGAGCACACTTCACACACAAAAGCAGTTTCTAAAGTGCTGCACATTGTGAAATAAAATCAATAGTTAATACAGTAAGTAAACCATAAAATGAGAAAAAATTCGCAAAACAGAATAAAAACTGTAAACGAGAATAAAAAAATAGAGTAAAATTAATGAATGAATAAAAATAAGACAATAAACTAGACTAATGAGCCTAGCTACAATTAATTTAAAGAAACAAAACGATAAACGACCACAGAGGAGGATGATATAATAAACTCAATTGAAATAATAGGAGCGAAGTAGACATGCCATATAAAAAAATTGGACCATTGAAATCTGCATTTTATTCATTACAAACTACAATATTGATGACTTAATACTAGATTAGGGTTCATTGACCTCTTGTTCAGAACTGAAGACATTTTGTTAAAGAAATCCCTTTTCCCTGAAGGGTGTGGGCGGAGATGAGTGATGGGGTGAAACAGACATTTCCTGAGCACTCAAGCCTTGAATGCCAGACATTACAAGATTAACACAAACGAATGAATGTACACTTGTAATTCAGCAAATGAAGATGAAAGATTATAGGCTAATGACAATACATTTTGCATAATAGGTCTCATTTAAAGGACACATGCAGAACTGACCTTTTGAGTTTTTGACCTTGTTGTTACATTGTTCCTTCATCAAAAACATACCAAGAGTTTTATTTAGTATTTAAAGTGCCTGTGACAGGTTGGACAACTCATTTTACTAAAATCCAGTTGAGATATTGAAGATTTTGCTAAACAAAAAAGCAAAACAAAAAAAGGATCCTAATTTGGTATATTTTTAGTTTTAAAGTTTTATTTCGTTTACTTCGTTAACTGTTCCTAGCAACCATGTTATAAACTTGGCCAAAACTCCTCTAATGTCACAGAGATTAAAAAAAAAAAAAAAAGAGGACAGCTTGTGTGTGAATTGTCCCAAACTATTGAATGAAGTCTCCCTAGTGTGATGTCATCATGTTTTGGAACTCTTCCTGAAATTTTCTTCACAAACTGACTCTTGATTAATGCGAAACTGTGATATGTTTTTACAACAGTTATTATCCCACCAAATAAAATCAAAGCTAGAAAATTATAAAACCCTCATATGTCATACGCACTTTAACCCAGTTTACGAGCTCGTCTCCTCTACTCCCTCACTGAGCCTCACAAAAGCACTCTCAGATCAGTGACGTCTAAGGTAGAGTTCTAAAAATACAAGATGCCAAGGCAAAGGTACAAGACCATGTTTAAAGGCCATTAAAAACACATGAGCAGATTGGGGCGGTCCCAGTGTCCCCACTGCCATGAGTGAACCGTACCACTTTGTCTGAGGGTCCGAGGAGGGCCGTGAGAGGTACTAGCTTCCAGAAGGTGTTTTCTCGCTTTTGGTTCCTCGAACGGTTTAGCTCGAGATAATCGGACAACAGAGAACAAGAACGAACGATCATTCCTCACCAAACGCCGTCTTGATCTTATGATAAACTGCTGCATTTCCAGTGGCGATAACTTTATTCATTGAGCAGATAAACAAAGCTAGCGCACATGAGCATTAGCTGTTTCCTGTTTATCAAAGCACGGCACTCTCATCAAGACCCAAAATATTATATTTCCAGTACATAATGCAATCAACACAATCCAAACCCTGCGCATTTCCTTGAAAGAGGTTAAAACGCGGCGTAGGTGCGCATGGAAGAGAAATACTGTAAAGAAAGAAAAAGCTTACGATAAACCGGAATTTATGTCGCGTCAACTCTAGCTTTAGCCACGTCTCACAGCCACAAACGTGGAATTACTAGACATCTTTTTGTGAATCGCTGAGATCGACTTCATGATTAAAAAGTATAACTGAGGTGCGATTTCTTCTCCAGTTGAACCGGTCTGAGGCACCAGGGCTAGTGCAAACATTGCTTTATAATGCGTAGTGCGTCCTTTAAAATACCCTTTTATTGTTGCGTATTTGCTCAAAACTTCAAATCGTCTCTTCTTTTCTCATTTTCTCCGGTCTGCTCTTGTCCAGCTCTGATTCCTCCAGTTTCCTCGCTCGCAGCAGCTCGTACGCGCCGCAGACGCCGAGGGCAGAGCCAGTCGATTCATTTGCATTGTAATTGTGTGCGAACAGAGCCGGAGGTCACGCACCGCGCCGCGAGGCTCTCAAAGGCGCTAATACTCGTCCACTTGCCCCCATCCTTGGCCTCTGCGTTTGAAAGACTTATTTACTCAGAGCAACGTGGAGCCAAGCTAATTTTTATGAGCCGGAGCCCGTGAAGCGAGGGCGAAGGTTGGCTTTGATAAATAATGCTGTGGTTACTGTAGGGCAGTGAGTCACACTCGGAAAGAGAGAGCAAATCTAGTAGTGTTTAATACTGCAATACTGTTACTGTAAACTTTGGACAGTTCAGATAAGTAAAAACCAAAATGTCTGTGAGCAATTGACCTATACTTTACCTGGAAATTTGTTTTTTAAGACATTTTATGCGCTAGCTATGCTGTATGTTTTTCCTCATCATTTTCTTTTTTTTAAAATTTATTTATTTAACCTTTATTTAACCAGGAAAGTCCCATTGAGATTAAAAACCTCTTTTACAAGGGAGTCCTGGCCAAGAGGCAGCAAAAAGTTCCAGACATAGACAACAAATAAAATGACATACAATTATAAAAATCAGTTACAATTAAACGAGTTGACCTCAAGTGCTCTCAGTCTGGCTTTAAAATCATTTCAAGAGATAAGTTCATGTGTGTCTTTTAAGTAAAGACACACATTCTGCCTTGTTTGTTTGTCATTGGCCTTAAAACATTCTCTTGAGCATTTTTACTTTGGCATCTCATGTTGTAGAGCTTAAAATAATGTATGTATTAAAAAACACACGTTCCTTTCTATGAGTCAGCCGGTCCCTCATCAGGATTTTGTGTTACAACTCCATCTACTGAAAGCAAAGTCAAATACCGTGGTGATTTAAAGGAAACATGTTATGCAATTTATATATTGTTATCGGCCTTTAAACATGCTCTTAGTACCCTAGGTTTGGCATCTCATGTTTTAGACAAGAAAAAAAAAAGTTTATCAAAAACAAAATGAACATCTGTATCTGGTACTTGCTGAGTTTAGGCGCCGTCTGCTGGCTGCATAGCGCTTCCACAAGCCTCATGTTATTACTCGAGCCTTTGTGAAGTAATGCAAGTTAAGCCTGCAGTTCCAGTTTTCATATTTAGACGGCAGAAATGCTCAGAGCGAGTCTGGCGATGATTTAAGCAGCAGAACTACGCAAGTAACTTCAGCGACAGAGCTCCCCCTGCAGCTCTCTTGTAAAAAATACACTGCAGGTTTTTTTCCTTCCTTTTTATTGAAATAAGGAAGTACAATCACGTACAAAATGTCACCAAATATAAAAAAGAGAGCCAGGGTTTTTCAGGAGAGTTGTCTTTGGGTTGGCGTCAGGAGCAGGCGACGATGGGGGCTTCAAACACCCCGAAAATACATTTACAACCACCACAAGATGTTTAATAATGTAAAAAATGTTACTTAAATCTACTTTAAAACAGCAGAAGATTCTTTGACAAGTGATGTCTAAAATCAGAAAAACTTCAAACATTGAGGAGATTCAGCAAGTGTTTTTGACGGTCGGAGGGAGAGAATTTTCAAACCAGGATTCGTCAAACTTGCACGAATGAAGCTAAATGCAACTCCAGCTATGTTTTTGATAACGGAACATTGTACAATGTTAGAAAATTATTTAAATGATTTAAATAAGTCCATTTTTACAACATGTATTCTTTAAAGCTGTGTTTTGCGTGATTTATGCATATGTATTGTTTTGCATTTAAGGAGTAAGAGCTAAGGAAATGTCTGAAATGATCTTAATTTACTGTGATTCTTCCAAAAATTAAACATTTAATGATCTTGGTTGACTTTAGAGTTTAATAGTAATAAAAACTACATAAAACGACTGTAGATTTAACTTTCATTGCGCCATTGATTGTTCTTTTTTTAATATGAAGCAACAAAATCTACTAAAATAATTTTCATTACATTTGGGTTTGTATAAATGAAGCTTTTGACTCGTGTTCGGCTGCAGGAGGCGCTAGAGGCTCAAATGTTTCTAGATCTCATCTGATCATGAATTTCTTTATCAAAACCAGTTTGTCAGTGCACTTTAATCAATTTTTTTTTCAGGGAAATGTCATCTTGGTGCTGCTTCTCTGTCCATTGTCTCGATGCAAAATGAAGCTTCACATTACATCACAACACGTGTCATTCTTTACATGTTTCAATTTCACTGTTCACGTTTACTTTATGTTGTTTCATTTGATCTGTTCTGTTGTGTTTGTCCCATGTTTCATCTCTTTCTTCACTCTTCATCTCGACCAGTTTGCAGGACATGGTGACAAAGTATCAGAAACGAAAGAACAAAACGTGAGAATTTTGAGTTTTGAGTTTCTGTTTATTCATTTTGTTTTTTTGAATAACATTTTCCCTGAAACGCTTTGTGAGATTGTGTCGTTTTGGCCTCTGGTGATGATGCACTGTTCTCGGCCTCAGATCTAAGAAAGAAAGTCCAGTCTGTTCATTAGTTTTTGTTGTCAAGCACAATGGAAAACATAATATTTTTAAAGAAATTTCCCCCTTTACTCTCCACCAGAAACTAAAAATGACTATATTATAAACATTTGGAGCCTTGTTGAAGATGATTAGTTTGAACAAAAAGCCAAAACCAATCATTTTCAATGTAAAAGTAGTAGATGAAAGCTTAATTTTGTGTTTATTTGTATGTTTGTGAAAGATTTAGGCAATTGCACATGGGTTTATGAATATTTTATCAATTGTTATGAACAGCGGTTACTTCAGGGTTATGTTAACGGCAGCAACACATACAGTTATTTTAGGTTACGAGTTTCTTCGCAAGTCAACATCAGGCCAGTTATATTTACACATTACAGAAACTCTGAGAAATTGCCTCGAAGTGACATTTTCTCAGTATTCCCGTTGTCAAGTTCAGAAAAAACACGAGCAGTATATAACAGCTCATGTACCAGATCTATTCAACTTTATTTTACAGAGGGACAGAATGTTCGGTTGATTTTTGCCCTTGGGACCAGAAATGTGTCCAACGCTTTTAAAGTACGAAAAATATGACACGAAAGACTTTCACAATATCTGCAGAACTGAACCAGGTCTAAATTAAGTCTAAATTAAGTCAATATCAGGTCTAAACTAGGTCTAAATCAGGTGTAAATTATGTCTAAAACAGGTCAAAACTAGGTCTAAACCAGGTCTAAATCAGGTGTAAATCAGGTCTAAAACAGGTCAAAACTAGGTCTAAACCAGGTCTAAATCAGGTGTAAATCAGGTCTAAAACAGGTCAAAACTAGCTCTAAACCAGGTCTAAATCAGGTCTAAATTATGTCTAAATCAGTAAATCAGGTCTAAATCAGGTCTAAATCAGGTCTAAATTATGTCTAAATCAGGTCAAAATCAGGTCTAAATCAGGTCTAAATCAGGTCTAAACCAGGTCTAAATCAGGTCTAAATCAGGTCTAAATCAGGTCTAAATCAGGTCTAAACCAGGTCTAAACCAGGTCTAAATCAGTAAATCAGGTCTAAACCAGGTCTAAATCAGGTCTAAATTATGTCTAAATCAGGTCTAAACCAGGTCTAAATCAGGTCTGAATTATGTCTAAATCAGGTCTAAACCAGGTCTAAATCAGGTCTAAATCAGTAAATCAGGTCTAAACCAGGTCTAAATTATGTCTAAATCAGGTCTAAACCAGGTCTAAATCAGGTCTGAATTATGTCTAAATCAGGTCTGAATTATGTCTAAATCAGGTCTAAACCAGGTCTAAATCAGGTCTAAACCAGGTCTAAATCAGGTCTAAATTATGTCTAAATCAGGTCTAAATCAGTAAATCAGGTCTAAACCAGGTCTAAATCAGGTCTAAATTATGTCTAAATCAGGTCTAAATCAGGTCTACATTATGTCTAAATTATGTCTAAACCAGGTCTAAACCAGGTCTAAATCAGGTCTAAACCAGGTCTAAATCAGGTCTAAATTATGTCTAAATCAGGTCTAAACCAGGTCTAAATCAGTAAATCAGGTCTAAACCAGGTCTAAATCAGGTCTAAATTATGTCTAAATCAGGTCTAAACCAGGTCTAAATCAGTAAACCAGGTCTAAATCAGGTCTAAACCAGGACTAAATCAGTAAACCAGGTCTAAACCAGGTCTAAACCAGGTCTAAATCAGGTCTAAACCAGGTCTAAACCAGGTCTAAACCAGGTCTAAATTATGTCTAAACCAGGTCTAAATTATGTCTAAACCAGGTATAAATCAGGTCTAAACCAGGTCTAAATTAGGTCCCATGTTTCATCTCTTTCTTCACTCTTCATCTCGACCAGTTTGCAGGACATGGTGACAAAGTATCAGAAACGAAAGAACAAAACGTGAGAATTTTGAGTTTTGAGTTTCTGTTTATTCATTTTGTTTTTTTGAATAACATTTTCCCTGAAACGCTTTGTGAGATTGTGTCGTTTTGGCCTCTGGTGATGATGCACTGTTCTCGGCCTCAGATCTAAGAAAGAAAGTCCAGTCTGTTCATTAGTTTTTGTTGTCAAGCACAATGGAAAACATAATATTTTTAAAGAAATTTCTTTACTCTCCACCAGAAACTAAAAATGACTATATTATAAACATTTGGAGCCTTGTTGAAGATGATTAGTTTGAACAAAAAGCCAAAACCAATCATTTTCAATGTAAAAGTAGTAGATGAAAGCTTAATTTTGTGTTTATTTGTATGTTTGTGAAAGATTTAGGCAATTGCACATGGGTTTATGAATATTTTATCAATTGTTATGAACAGCGGTTACTTCAGGGTTATGTTAACGGCAGCAACACATACAGTTATTTTAGGTTACGAGTTTCTTCGCAAGTCAACATCAGGCCAGTTATATTTACATTACAGAAACTCTGAGAAATTGCCTCAGTGACATTTTCTCAGTATTCCCGTTGTCAAGTTCAGAAAAAACACGAGCAGTATATAACAGCTCATGTACCAGATCTATTCAACTTTATTTTACAGAGGGACAGAATGTTCGGTTGATTTTTGCCCTTGGGACCAGAAATGTGTCCAACGCTTTTAAAGTACGAAAAATATGACCACGAAGACTTTCACAATATCTGCAGAACTGAACCAGGTCTAAATTAAGTCTAAATTAAGTCAATATCAGGTCTAAACTAGGTCTAAATCAGGTGTAAATTATGTCTAAAACAGGTCAAAACTAGGTCTAAACCAGGTCTAAATCAGGTGTAAATCAGGTCTAAAACAGGTCAAAACTAGGTCTAAACCAGGTCTAAATCAGGTGTAAATCAGGTCTAAAACAGGTCAAAACTAGCTCTAAACCAGGTCTAAATCAGGTCAAAATTATGTCTAAAGCAGTAAATCAGGTCTAAATCAGGGTCTAAATCAGGTCTAAATTATGTCTAAATCAGGTCAAAATCAGGTCTAAATCAGGTCTAAATCAGGTCTAAAACAGGTCTAAATCAGGTCTAAATCAGGTCTAAATCAGGTCTAAATCAGGTCCAAACAAGGTCTAAACCAGGTCTAAATCAGGTCTAAAACAGGTCTAATTCAGGTCTAAATCAGGTCTAAATTATGTCTAAATCAGGTCTAAACCAGGTCTAAATCAGGTCTGAATTATGTCTAAATCAGGTCTAAACCAGGTCTAAATCAGGTCTAAATCAGTAAATCAGGTCTAAACCAGGTCTAAATTATGTCTAAATCAGGTCTAAACCAGGTCTAAATCAGGTCTAAATTATGTCTAAATCAGGTCTGAATTATGTCTAAATCAGGTCTAAATTATGTCTAAATCAGGTCTAAACCAGGTCTAAATCAGGTCTAAATTATGTCTAAATCAGGTCTAAATCAGTAAATCAGGTCTAAACCAGGTCTAAATCAGGTCTAAATTATGTCTAAATCAGGTCTAAATCAGGTCTACATTATGTCTAAATTATGTCTAAACCAGGTCTAAATAATGTCTAAATCAGGTCTAAACCAGGTCTAAATCAGGGTCTAAATTATGTCTAAATCAGGTCTAAACCAGGTCTAAATCAGTAAATCAGGTCTAAACCAGGTCTAAATCAGGTCTAAATTATGTCTAAATCAGGTCTAAACCAGGTCTAAATCAGTAAACCAGGTCTAAATCAGGTCTAAACCAGGACTAAATCAGTAAACCAGGTCTAAACCAGGTCTAAACCAGGTCTAAATCAGGTCTAAACCAGGTCTAAACCAGGTCTAAACCAGGTCTAAATTATGTCTAAACCAGGTCTAAATTATGTCTAAACCAGGTATAAATCAGGTCTAAACCAGGTCTAAATTAGGTCTAAATTATGTCTAAATCAGGTCTAAATTATGTCTAAATCAGGTCTAAACCAGATCTAAATCAGATCAAAAGCAGGTCTTAACTGTGTCTAAATTGGTTCTAAATTGGGTCTAATTTACGTCAAAACCAGGTCTTTCTAGAAGATAATCATACGTAGTCAAACTTTGATCATCAGAATGGTTATCTGGACTAAACAGAGTCTAAAACACATACAAAAACACCTTTTAAGACAGTGGCATTATTACATCAGTAGAGACAGACTGCAGTCCAACCTGACATGATTTTAGTATCTTTTTGGCACTATTTCCAAATCTCCAGACCGAGACCTCACCTGCAGTTCGAGTTTTACTGTAGATAATCGTTCTTTTCACCACTCACTGTTCCGAATAAACCCCAAGTTTGGACTGGAAGGCTGCAGATGGAGATGGTACTGCCGCCTTTTTCTGTATCAAAGAGTGGCTTAGTTCCACATGTTGGCCTGTTCAGACATGGCTCATTTGAAGCTGCTTCAGATAAGGGGGATTTTTCCTTTTGAAGTCTGAGAGCTGCTGGATAATGCATCATCAACGAGGCCGGCCGATATCTACTGCTTTAACCCGAGTTTAGTGCACTGTACGCCGCATGCTCACTCTGCCATGCATGACAGCCACTCGGCATGGAATATAACCTGGAAACTGCAAAAATAACCCACGGACGTGAAAGAAAAGCGAACTGAATTGCAAGTCTTTCCTCTGATAAAGTGACTCTCAATGGACTAACTTTGTGATTTAAATGTGCTAAGACCAGACGCTGCAGGTGAATACGAGAAAATCTCAACTTTAAAGATATCAATTTAAAACTTCTCCTGTAGTTTAGTCACAAAAATATAAGAAAATGTTAGTTTTTAGTTAAAGTTTTTCATCACGCAATGTTTTTTAATAGAAATAAGGCATTGTAGGTGTGAAAATTGTCAAAATCGTGTATATTTGGGACATTTAAATCTGAAAAAATGGACAAAACCAGGTTTAAATTTCTTGGTTCATTTTGTACACAGATTAGTTACAAATAAATATACAGAGGGGATTTTGAATTTCGTATTTACTTTTTGTGTAAACTAAGTCTGACTGAAAATGTCATTTTTTAAATTTTCGCCTCATTTTTTTAACTTAAAATTTTAATAACTCAAGATTAGAATTAAATATCTATAAATCCTTCTGTATGTTTGGTCAAAATCTTGTTGAGACCCAGATTGTACAGTTTGGTGTGGGATCTACTTTAAGGTTGATCTCGAGGGAGAAAAATGCATTTTAAGAAAACGGCCTTTGAAGTTACAATGTCCCAGAGAAATCTATGGATGTAGACATAACAAAACAGATTGGCCAAGTTTGTTGTTTCCACATGAAAACAGTTTTGGCTGTATCTCTGGTCTTTGCTATCCTAAGACAATCACATTTGTTGGGCTTTCTGCCTTTAGTCAGTTAATCAGTTGATTGTGTTGGCCAAACTTTGTACTAGTTTATTTAGATTATAAGGATTTCTGTGGATTATAATGACCTACTCAAGAGTCATTCTGGTATTAATTATATTAAACATGTAGAAAAGGGTTTACTTGAATTATCCAGGTTTAATGGGAAAAATTTAGTTACAGTTTTATCGTTTATTGTAGTATTTTTCCTCAGCAATGTGTAATTGTGACATGCCATGGAATTTCTTTCCAAATAGATCCACAATGGCATATATTGATATAAATGAAGGTACATACGTTTGTTCGATTGTCATTCTTGTGATAGCTGTTGAAATGCAGAGAGCTTTTACAGTATTATCCTCAAAGTAGACCACGCTACAGCTATGTAAGTCTCTTTGAATTGACTCGAATTCCCTGTATTTGTATTTCAGCGATTGTTGGAACAAATCAAAGAGCCCGAGTAGGAATCTCGAACATGAAAGTGAACATATGAGCTCCAGTCTGCTCTCTCGTTGTCGTCGCGTTAATTCTCAAACACAACTTCATCAAAACGCCACCTGTTTTGTGCCTGTCCTCCGCTGAATTGTGCCAAAGTGCTTATCGCTCCCAAAACGAGCAGCCGGGCCTTTTTCGAGAGCGGCTTGGCGAATATCTTCTTTAATAACTCACAGGTTTTAAACTGCAGGCTGAAGGCAAGCTGAAGAATGGCTTTTATCCAGGAGTTTAAGGGATTTAGGTTTTGAGAAATAAATGACTGAAAGGAGAGTGAAAAGTGGGGTCTGGTTCGGCACGTTTGTCTCGGAGGAGCTGTGATAAAACTGTTTGGCTTCAGGCGAAGTGGGAATTTGTCCTGTGAAAAAACGGAGGTTGGCTTTTCATTCAAGTCAAGGAGACGTTATTGGAAAGTTAAGTTTGTCAAAGCCAGCTCTAAGGTCTGTCAAAACCAAAACCAGGACTAAGCGTAGTCTAAAACAGGTCTATCATGAGTAAAACGGATCTAAACCAGGAATCAAATGTGTCTAAACATTGATTAAATGAGCAGGTTCAGGAAACACTGTCTAATCATGCCATGGAGTTATGACTAAACCAGTGACTACATGCTAGCTCTATCCCAGATCATAACCAGGACTAAATCAGGTCTAAACCAGATCTACACCAGGTCTAAACCAAGGCTAAGGGTGCGTTCAGACCGCAGGGTCTACAGGCTACAGACACGTTTTTTACATCCTGGATGTGCGTTTAAACTACACACTAATCTGCCCCTCGCTCCTTGTGCACTGACTTCTCTTTCGATGAATAGCTGCAGCTCTAGAGAAAGCTCCTGATTGGTTGACGTGCCGCGAATTTCGCTGAAAGTTACGATTTTTCAACAATGGCGCAAGAGATGCTGGATGCGGCTGTCATATGAAAGCTAAAGAGGCACCAAACGCTCAAGACGTGCCGCAGAAACACTGGACGGCCTGGAGACCCGCCCACATAGACTCGACGCCACAGTCTGAATGCACCATGAGGCAGATCTAAACCAAAACAAGGTGACCAACCGTGAGTGAATCAGCAGTAAACCTGTTCTAAACCCAGACTAGAACCTAAAGATTAAACCTAAGACTAAATCATATCGAAACGAGACCTTAATCTTGTCGAATCGGGACCTGCAGTTGAAGGAAAAGATGCATCTGAACTAAACCAGGCCTAAAGCAGGTTTTAGGATGCGTTCACACTTGTTTTTATTAGGTTCAAAATTGAGCATATTTTAGTCTTGATTTGGATTTATTTTGGTCCGGTTCTTGTCCTTGTTTAGTCCTCATCAAGTCCAAGTGTATTTGGTTTAGTCCTGGTTTTGTCCCAATTGTGATGAAAGTCCCATTGTGAAGTGAACGCACCCTAAATATGGTCAAATCTAAACACGCTGGTGAAGGAAAGGATTATTAAACTATGACTAAACCAGGACCGAGTCAGCTTCAAAGCAGGACTAAACCAGGTCTGAATCAGGTCTAACATCATCCTTTTTTCTGTCCCCTTTGTATTTGGAGAGGGTGGATTCTCAGGGAGCACCAGAGCCACAGCGAGGCAGAGGGCGATCCACAGAAGCTAATGATAAATGTAATGGTCTGTAACAGAGACGTACAGCCACTGCCACACACTATTAATGTCTGCTGTGTTTGTTAGCTCCCCCAGCGCCGCGCGGGCTAACTAATGCTAGCACGCCCCACGACATTTATCAGCCCTGACACCGTTTGTATAAAGATTATGGAGTGGGCAGCGATTTTGGGGGAAGATAGACCCAAGAGCGGTGAACCTGTCGCACTTTATATCAGGAAATTGTTCCAGACTGCGGGAGAAAATATAGTTCCAGGGTTTGTCCGTAAGTGGTTTTCGGACAGGTTTTTGAAAGGGTAGGTGTAAAGTTATGGCTTTTGTTTTGTTTTAGAATTTACGATAGGAGTAGATATAAATGTAGAATTAGTATAACCACCAGATTAAGCCCTAAATCTGGACTAAAAACAGACAAAACCACGTCTGAACTTCTACTCAAATAGGGTTAAACCATGTCTCAAGGACTAAAACTGGACTTCAATCTGAACCAGGTCTGAACCAGGTCTGAACAAGGACTATTTACTCGTCTAAATGCGGTCTGAACTAGAACTAAAGTGGAACAAATTGAATCGGAACTAGGAATAAATAAAGGGCTACAACTGGATTAAATCTTTTCTGAACCAAGACTAAAATGGGATTAAACTTGGTTTTAAATGGGACTAAACTAGATCAGATTCAGGACTAAATCAGGTCTGAGCTACGAGTAAAAGCGGTCTAAATCCGATCAGAACCAGGACTAAACTAGGGCTAAATCAAGTCTGCACAAGGACTAAAACTGGACTAAAACCTTTCTGAATCAGGACAAAAATGGTACTAAACTATATCTGATCCGTAATTAAACCAGGAGTAAATCTAGTCTAACAAGGATTAAAACATACACAAACATACATGTTCAATTTGAACCATAACTAAAATGGGAATAAACCAAGTGTAAAGAAGGACTAAATCCAGTCTTAACCAGGACTAAATCAGGTCTAAACCAGGACTAAACAAATACTAAGAATACAAATCCAGGACTCTCCACATAAATCAGACCTGACACAATTAATATCCAGAAAAAAATAGAAGTAGTAGCAGTAAAACTAGACTAATCAAGATCTAACCCAGGTTTTAAATGGGACTAAACTGGTCGCAAACAGGAATAAAAGGACTAAAAGGGAACTAAACCGACACTAAAACCAGATTACGGCGCGGTATCCTTCAATAAAGGCGTTGCAGTGCAGTTTAGTCATTACAAAGTGTCTTTAAAATGTCAAATAATAGTTCTTATTGGAAAGAAACAATGCTCTACAAATGTTAAGTGCTGCTTTTTATGTTTTTTTCAAATGTAGTGCCAGTTTCGTTTAGCAGAAATACACACAATAACATCCAGTTTATTGAGCAAATGGAACTAAAGGTCAGAGTAATCAAACACTAAATTGTTTTTTTGCAACCTCACAAAGCCTAAGCACATCTACAACTTGAAAAACAACCGTAGTTTATAAATGTACCCCTGATACAAATTCAGCATTTTCATTCTGTACACATTTTAATTCCTCGGCGTTAGCGATGTTGACTCTCCAAACATGAAAATCCTCTTCTGCCTCTGCGCGAAGACGTCCAGCCTGCGTCGTCTCTGGACAGTGTTTCTGATGTTTACTCTGCGTTTAGCCTGAAGTGTTAGCGCTCCATGTGGCTAATCGCTACGTGGCATCAGTCAAAGATAATCACAGCGTACAAGACTCTGGTCATATCTCATCACTGTCAATGAACAAAGAAGTCCCCGGAACTGAACCAGGACTAAAACCGGACTGAACTGGACAAAAACTGAGATTAAACATGGAGTGAATGGAGCTGAATCAGGACTAAAGGAAGATAAATCAAGACTAAACCAGGACTGAACCAAAACTGTATAAAAGGCTGTTGGGCTAAACCTGGAACTAAGGTCAAACTAAACAAGGTCTAAACCTGGTCTAAAGTGAGACTACACAACAATCAAACCAAGGTTAAAGCAAAGATTAAATTTGTACGATACCAGGTCTAAACTTGGTCAAAACCTTATCTAAACCAGCACTAAACCTGTTCTGAACTTAATATGAAAATAAAACAGTTCTAAACTATCTCTAACTCTGGATTTAACCTGACTAAACTAAACCAGGACTAAACCTGTTCTGAACATAATCTGCAAATAAAACTAATTCAGGACTAAACCAGATATATACCAGACTATACTTGGTCTAAAGTCCAGGTCCAATGTGAGGCATATTCTAGGACTAAACTACAGTTAAACCAGGATTAAAGTCTAGACTAATCTTGAACTACACCAGGTCTAAACCCCAGACTGAACCTGGTCTTAACTCAGTCTAAACCTGGTCTAATCCAGGTCTAAAATGAGGCCATTTCTGGGACGAAACCACCACAATTAAACCAGAGTTAAAGCATCTCTAAACCTGGACTATATGAGTCTAAACTAAGACTAAACCTGGTTCAAACTCAGAGCAAACCAGATGAAAATGACAAGTAAACCAAACTAAACCTGGTCTTAACCCGTTTTAACATCAGACTAAATCAGTTTAGACTAGTCTAAATTTGGTCTAAACCAGGTCAAAAGTTGCTCTAATTCTAGTTCTCCACCATCAAACCAGGACTAAACCAGACCTAACCTTGCAGTCTAAATCCGGTCTTAACCAAATCCAAACCAGACTTAACCAGGTCTAAACCAGCTCAGAATCATCAATCACTTTCATCATTCAGGGGAAATTGTTTTTGTTCCAGTTAAGAAACCAAGCAGCAGAAGAGAATCTAAGTTATCAAATAAGAATAAACCAGGTCTAACCCAGGCCTGGCTCAGGAGGACTTCTCTTGGTCTCCACAGCGCAGAGGCAGCAGAGCCCCGCGTCGCTAATCGCTAAGTCGTGTTGGGCAAAGCTAATTACAGCTCAAAGCCCCGCTCTTCCTCCCACTCGTGTGACACTGCGACCTGCCGAGGCTTTTGTCGTCCTGCCCCGAGGCTTTTGTCGTCAAGAGAGAGAGAAACGGATTCAAGGCGCATTTATAACCATCATTTAAAGCCATTCAAATGCAGAGGTGGACCGCATGAATGCTAATAGCTTTCATTTCAGAGTAGAACGGTGGGTACTTCTGACATTTTGGAGATTTGGACACATTTGGACACAAAGAGTTCCAAAGTTTGAGTCATTATTTTCAAGGACTATTGCCACACCTTAGGCACTTTACTTTTGTTGATTGTAATTTACTATAACTTTGTCTAGAGCTGTGCAATTTTGTGCTACATTTTAATTGAGATTCAATCATTTCTAAAGGTCACCGCGTCCTCTGTCCCGTCTTTAGTGAAACTCAAACCGTACGGTGCAATCAGATTTGTTTATTTTAGTGACACATGTGAAACAAAGGAGCTCATTGGTCATCGATCTAGAACAAAATCAGTCTTTCCTCACGTCAGATTAATGTTTTTGTGATTTATTTATTTATTTTTTATCGTAAGGACAGACCATGTCCCTGATTGGTTAATCCACCTGTCGATCACATCTGAACTCACGGAGATGAAACCTGAGATAGATCTGTATAAAATACAGCACAGTCATTCTGGAGTTTCCAGGCAATTGGAGTTCTGAAGAAAGTTTTAAAATGGTTGTGTTCAATTTTCACAGATTAAAGGTTGGTTTTGTATATGTTCAGGAAATAATATCTGATGCTATATATTTATCAAGACAAAGTCAATTCAAATCTAAAGTTGTAATAATTAAATTGAGTAAAAAAATTGTGAAGCATTATTTAATTTGTCCAATCCACCAGCCCTGGGTTTGTCAGTGGTCCACATATGTCATATAGAAATATTTTTATCTTACATTATTATAGTGTTCCATCTACAAATTTAAAATGTTTTGGAAAACTAGAAAATATATAATTTGTAACAACCTCATCAGGAGGACAACAATCCAGTAGAATTAATTATCAAATCAATTGAATATTTTGGCTAAGAATTGTTTTAGTGGAACAAAACGGTACGATAAAATGATTCATACCACATACATTTATATAGAGTTATAAAACTCGGAAAACGTAAAACAACTCAATCAAGTGTAATCAAAAATATACTGTTATATCCTATTTTAGCAATTATTTAGAAAACAGTTTGTTTTCTTTTGTGAAACTTTATTCGTCATATTCAATTAACTATATACATTTTTTCCTCTTCAAGCTGTTGGTGGTTCATTTTAAGTTTTTTATTTAGCAGAGGTTGTGAAACATTATCAGTGCAGAAAAACACATTTAATTGACTGGAACTGTTATGACAAATCACATTCAATATTAAGACTCATTTCTCTTCTGTAGCTCCTGGATGCGTCGGGCGCGTTTGAAGAGCAGATGTCTTGTTTCGTGCCGCCCTCGCGACTCTATCAAAGCTGCGACATCTTAATTTCACGCCGGCAGCATTTATCCTCCGCGTTTCTGGTCCGTGCGCCGCGTAATAACCGTCGCGTGCGCTCCGTCCGTGTCAGATTTCGCGACGAGGCAGTGTTTTTGCGGCGCGCGGCGACTACACGTGCAGATAATTGAGAGGGAAAGCGCGGCGGATCCAGCTGTGTGCTAAATGATTGTGTCGAGAAGTGGAATTACGAATAAATGAGTGTGTGCATACGAGAGGACGGGGGAGGAATCAGGACGTGAGCGCTGCCTCTGGACCCCACGTGTTTGGTTTTATCTGTGTCAAGGAAGTTTACGATCTGGTAAAAAAAAAAACTTCAAAAAGAGCTGGTTAATAAGAAACATGAATAAAATTTTGTTGAGAACTTTTGCAATGGAATGGGTGGAGTTAAATCAGGACTAAACCAAGACTAAAATTCACAAATGCCTATAGAACTAAACCAGGAACTGTCAGAACTTAAGTAGGTCTAAACCTGGGCTAATTCAAGGAAAAAATTTGATAAATCAGGGCTAAACTATACAAAATGCTATGGAACTAAACCAGGAACTATGGTCAAACCCATCTAGATCTAAACCTGTTCTAAACCTGGTCTAGTTTAGTCCTAGACTAGGATTACAGTTAAACCAGCCTCAAACTGAATACTAGACCTGAATCAGGTCGAATGCTTAAACACTAAACCAGGAACTGTTAGAACCAAACCAGGCCTAAGCCAGATCTAAACCTGGTCTAATCCAGATCAAAAGGACTAAACTTGGACTCAACCAAGACTAAACTGTACATGCTATAGAATTAAACAAGGAACTATGGTCAGACTAAACTTGGTCTAACCCAGATCTTAACCTGATCTAATCCGGATCAAAAGTAAGATAAATCATGACTAAACTGTACAAAAGGGCGGAAGTATGATCAGAGCGAGTCTAAACTTACTCTAAAGTGAGGAAAATTCTGGGACTAAACCACAATTTAATCGGGGTTAAAGCAAAGACTAAACCTGATCTAAACCATGACGGAACCTGGTCTTAAATTGATCAGATGAACCAGGACTAAACCAAAACTAAACCATGACTGAACCAAGACTAAACCATGACTGAACCTGGTCTTAACTTTATCAGATGGACCAGGACTAAACCAAAACTAAACCATGACTGAACCTGGACTAAACCATGACTGAACCTGGTCTTAACTTTATCAGATGAACCAGGACTGAACCAAGACTAAACCATGACTGAACTTGGTCTTAAATTGATCAGATGAACCAGGACTAAACCAAGACTAAACCATGAATAAACCATGACTGAACCTAGTCTTAACTTTATCAGATAAACCAGGACTGATGCAAGAACAAATTGTACAAAATGCTAAAGAACTAAACCTAAACCGTGGTCAAAGCAAACTAGATCTAAACCAAAATGGTTTGTATGTCATAGAAAAGAATAAATAGAAAATACTATTCTTGTTTTTTTATATTGTATTCATTCATATATCCATTTTTTGTTTCACATTTTCTGCATTAGATTGAACTATAGTTTTATTGTTTTCTTTTTGTGTGTTTTGCTCATACTCAAATGAAACTTAACTACTTTGTTCAGTACTTGAAAAAAGGTCAAAGTAAGTTGTATGTGGCATCATTGCATTGGGTCTCCATCTCGTATTACCCTGGTGTATATTTTCCTGTGTTTTTGCGGTGAGTACCACATTTCTCCCCTAACTCTGAGCCAGGACCAGTCTGTTCTAACCTTAAGCCTTGTTTTTCTCACTAAAGCTGTTGTTGTGATTTGCCTCAGAGCTGAAATGTGCATGTGTCTCTGATCCATGAAAGGCTGCAGCTGCTCCAACGCAAGACTTTTATCCCGGGTTTAAACTAACTCTAACCTCTCTCCTCAAGTCTAAAACACGGCTACTGTGCAGAGATGAAAATATGGCTTTAGTATTGGACAAATTACCCATACACTATATAGATAGTTTTCTTTTTTGATTTAACGTTCAAAATATTCTGTTACTTTCATGTGGAAAGTATCCAAAGCAATCATTTGACTTTTTTTAAAAATCAGATTGTCTTCTTAAATCTGTATTTTTCTCCCAAAGTTGCAATCTTTAAAACTAAATTTTAAAGAAAATTATTGATTTAAATATACTTTTTATAGGGCTGTCAGTAATGATTATTTCAGTAGTTGACTAGTCAAACAATTATTTCTATTCTATATTTAGACTTTTTAAATACATTATCAGCCAAATAAAGGATGAATATGATGACTGAAGGATTCTAGATAGAGAATATTTATGAATATTAACAATTTATTCTTGTTGAAAATTAGCAATAATACATGCATTTTAAGCTCTGTTTAGTCCTGTTAAGGATTACGATCATCAATTTTCAGAGTTGATTATTTTTTATTTTTTCAACTAGTCACAATTAGTTGATTAATTGTTGCAGCCCTACTTTTTAATAAAATACCAACGCATAATCGCATAATCGTTAATGGATTATTATTTAATTAGTTAATAAGTTCATTTGATAAATCTAGTACACCTTCCAAGACATTTTTGCGAATAAAATATTCAGAATAATTTGAACCTTTATATTCTTTATCTTAAATGTTTCAACTACAGTTTGCCTTAATAGTGTAATCTTGAGATGTTTTTGTTTTTGAAAAGCTCCACAGTATGGCATCAAACTTTCAATGATACACCTTGAAAAAAAATCTGTTCTTGCTTTGAGCAGGATTGCTTCTCCACAGATCTGACCCATAACTTGGCCTGGTAATCACTGTGGAGCTATGTTTAATGCCGTACAGTGGAATATTCAGGCTTAACAGTAACGTCTTCATCGAGACAAGTAGAAAAAGTTACATAGTGCACCTGTAAATGTTTGATACTTTCCTATTTTATTCCTCATTAGTAATGCAGTCAAATATCAAAAATGTTATACAGATCAATTTATGAAATGTTTCTCCTTTAATATCTTTCAAATGTTGTCTTGGTCGACCAAAGACCTGCCCTATTGACCGGTTAGTCGACTAAAAAGGGGGTGTGGCAAAACTATGAAGTATCTCTCTGTATCTGACCCAAACTGCACTGGAGATCATGCAAATAAAATAACAATTTATACAAAAATGAACTACGAAACAGTGTATTTATATGTTAGTTATATATACATTAGATTAAACTCATGATTCACTCAAAAATCTGTAAGTAGCTCACTCCATATCCTCACTTTTTCGCTGTTTTTGTCTTATAAATCTTTTTAATCTAAATAAAGTAATTGGTCGACTAAAACGCCATCATCCGATTAATTGACTAAACAACTAAAGGATTACAGCTCTAGTACTTTCCTATTTTATTCCTCATTAGCAATCTTTATCAAATATCAAAAATGTTTTATGAACTGTTTCTCCTTTCAAATGGTTCAGATGAGTCCATATTTCCCTGTGCACAGTAGCTCTCTCACTTCCTGGCGTTCAGACGTCTTGCCTGCACTCTGGTGATAATCTGGCGATAATGGTCTCTGTGGCGTCCGTCCTCTTCTGTCGGTGCTGGTGTTTTCTGACTCTTTCCTCTGTCTCTGGACTCCCACAGCGCGGGAGACTCAGACACAGACTCTGAGGTGGAGGACCGCGTCGACGGGGTCAAGTCCTGGCTCTCCAAAAACAAAAACTCTGCCAAAAACCTCTCGGACGACGGCAGCCTCAAGAGCTCAAGGTTTGTGCCGCAGACTGTCGCTGTTGAAAGGATGGCGTTTGTTTGAAGGGAATGATTACAGTCGTGTCATCTCTTGTTCGTACAGGAATGGTACATAATAGGTAAACTTTTAAAGCTTCTGTGAGTGCCTGAGCGATTTCAAACGTGTAATCAGTGCGTTTGAGTGAAAGCGGTATAACTAAGTGCAGGGCGGACCAATCAAAGCTAATGCCACCACTGATAAGGGGCCACATGCTCTGTACAAGACATAAACCTAAACACAAGTTAAAATGTGAGATTATGTACCAAAATACTCCACTGTAAAACTCTAGCTTATCTTTAAATAACACAGCATAAAATAAGAATAGCTTGTCTGGTCTAATTCAAATGGCTAATTAGATCAAATGAAATATTATATATATTTAAAATGCACCTGAATACTTTACAGGGCGTGTGATTTATTCAAATTTTCTTGGGGGAGGACCCTCAAACCCCCCTTACATTTGCTTATCTGTAACTGTAAAAAGAAAAATGTGGCCTGCTCCATTAGAGATCCCAAATCACTTATTTCTCCACAGTTCACTTACAATTTCACGTCTTTATTTTATATTCCAATGTTATGGCCAATTATTTAAACAGTGTGTGTTTGGTGGGCCACAAACAAAGTCTTGTTTAGAGCCTCCAAACGTCTATAATCAGCCCGAACTGTCAGAACGAATTCAGAATCTGATTTTACCACATTACAACATAAGGACATTTTATTTGTAGTGCGCCTTTCACAGAGCAAGACTCACAAAGATTAAAATAACAGTAATACAATTCAGATTAAACAACACTGATGAATGAGTAATAGCAAGAAGAAGAATCTTAAAAGTCATAGAGATGATGATGAGATGATGATGAAGATGAGAACGCCCTCCTAAACAGGTTCGTTTTTGCTCTTTTTGAAAGTTATTTTTAGTTTATTGGCCATTTCTAGTTTGAAACCCACATTGGAAAACATGTGCAACATGCTAAAAGTGCAGAGTATAACATTAAAAACAAGTGGTGATGGGCTCGGCGATTCTTGATTTGGAAGGCCGTTCCAGAGTCTGGACACAACTGCCTCAAAGCCGTGTTCAGCCCTGGTTTTGGATAACTGCAGTGCATTTGTGTTAAAGGACACATATTATGTTATAGTGACTTTTTTGAGCTTTTAACCATCTTCTTATAATGTTTCGTCTTCAAAAACATACCTTAAGTTGCATGTAGCTGCATTCATGCTAATTTGATGAATCCTGGTTAGAAAATCCTCTCCGAGCGTCAAACACACTTCAGGCTGGACTCCCTTGAATGACATTTTTTTCACGATTTTAGACGGTACTTGTCTTAGAGTCTTCTGTAAGGTCTTAAATCATCGTCAGACTTGTTCTGTGCTTTTCTGCCTCTAAACATGATAACTGCAAACCTGATTAGCATCTCCCGCAGTGCCTTGAGTAATAACATAACTAAATTGTGTAAGCGCTATGCAGCCAGTAGATGGCGTCCAAGCGCAGTAAGTGCCAGGGCAAACAGCAGAGATAAAGATGTTCATTTTGTTTGTAATTAAAAGAAACATTTTTAAGTTCCAAAACATGGGATAGCAAACTTAAAGTATGACCATGTTTAAAAGCTAACAATACAAAAAAATGCATAATATTGTACATTTTATTATTATTTTTTATTTATTTTATTATTTATTATTGAGGTTATATTATTATTGAGGTACTTCACTTTCCTAACGCCTAACGGGGAAATAAGGAAGTAGATATTTAAACCTTTCCAACTTCTCTCTTGCTCTCACAAACCCTTTTGCTCATCACTAGTGTCATATGCATTGATTTTTTGGGCCACAAAAGCAGCTCCAGAACAGCTTTTTCAGACACAAAAGTGGAGCAGATGTGTTATCTCTGCTGAGCCAACCAGCACTCATCCCCAGCGTCATATATGGCTCGTTCTTACATGTTTGAAAAGATTTAATTATTAGATGCTTCTGTTTTTACCATACAAACAAAATCCATTCATTTGGTTGGGTACTCCGCTTTAATTATTAGTATTAGTCAAATTCCAAGACTAAACCAACGCAGATGGAAGACCTTGGAGTTATTGCGATACACTTAATTTGTTGCGATATCGATTATTGCCAAATTCTGCGACGTATACTCGAGCGTTATATTGTTCAGCCCTAACCCGTACTTCATTAACAGGTATAGATTATTTCGACAATCTCACTCTCTAGTCAGCGCTGTCAGATTAGATTTAAACCTCCAGCGGGCCGCACTTCTCCTTAAGCAGCCTGCCCAGCCTCTCACACCTTTAAATCTCTAAACATTATCTGTCTGGAGTAAATAAAGTCGTCTCAGCAGAGCACTGGTCCAGAACGAAACACTTGTTTGTCCAGGGCATCCAGAGCTACTTTATCTTTATTGTTCTCCCCCCCTCCAAAAAAAAAAAAAAGTCCCAACCACCTCCGCGTTAGATTTATCGACGTGCCCAGGAGCCGGCTGGCAAAGTCTGCTTCAGAGATTAATGGATATGTCTACAGCGTGACGATTCGATTGGCCCACTTTTCCCTCCTTACATAACGGTTCAGCTCTCTGCTCCTCTCTGCCTGACTTTAGAGCACAGGTGGGAGATATATCACCGACAAATAACACAGGATTTATAATTTAGGAGATGAAAACACTTCCTCATGGCTAGTTTTGCGCTTTCTGACTCAATTAGTTGCTATTATTTACATTTCGATTGGTATTCTGTAGCGGTTCTTTCTCCTGTAAAGCTCAAAACACGACTAAAAAGTGAAAAAGCTGCAAAAGTCTGATAACAAACATAAAAGTCTACAACTCTGCTCAATATTTAGTTGGTATCTTACATCTAAAATAAGAAAATCAAATAAACAGTTGTACAAAACCGGATAAACAACAGGAACACTGCACTTCCGCTCACATTTATCACTGACTTTGGATCACACACAGTTGAACTCATTACCTTTCTCTCCTTAAATAACATGTTTCTGAGTCCAAGTGTCGAGGAAGTTAATTGCTATACGGCAGTTGAAGTGTCCTACATCTGTCGTTAGCGAACAAGCTAGCTAAGATCTACACAGTCACAGCTGCGTAGTTGCCCCAAAGCCCCAAACTTCACCAATTTATCTGCTCTTAAACCCAATCCTAACCCTAATTGTGAAAATAAAATATTGTGAAAATAAAAACTAGCCACCGGTGCAAAAAAATGGGGGGAAAATTTAAGCGTCACAGCAACAACAAAGAAACTACTTTCAGTTTACCGTTATTTTGAAAACAACGAAAGCTCCACTGACAAAAAACAGGCACAAGAGAAAAAAAAAGAAGTGCGGATAATCAAATATCCAGCTCCATTCATTCTCTGCGGAACTTAGCTGAGTCTTGCAAGCAAAAATCTGATTAAAAAAGATCCGACAACATGTTAAAACCTTTACGTACAATGTAAAATAATCTGTGTGTCTAATAAAAGTAACTGTTTTTGGGTCAAAGTTGAAGGCTAACACAAATTGACTTATATAATATAAACTAAATATAAAGCAGACAAACTTGATTAAAAGTACGCTGAATGCCAACTCGAGTGTTCCTGTGAAAAGTTTAGTTCAGTGTGTGGTTTTATTAATATATAACTATATACATTTAATTAAAGTAGGTTAGCATTAGCTTCGAGTCAAAAACACAACATTTTATAAAACACTAAAACACTTTGCTTTGATTTCAGTGATTGATTTATTTTAGCGAGACTCTGCTTTCTCTTCCACATAAGGAATGAACGGAGCAGGAAGTGAAGCTCACATGTGTACGGTCAGAGGAACGAGCCAGTGGGTTTCATAAAAAAGGCCCATGGTGCTGCCTATTCGCCGTATTAGCCCCGCCTACTTTTGCCTCTTTTTGCCACAGATCCACACTCCTGTAGTAAACGCACTTCCGGTTTAACTAGAACCCCGTTTACGCTAATGGTGAACGAGGGAAAAGTTTTGTCGCTAAAACATTATATAAAGTAGATGGATTTGTGTAAAATGTTTAATGTACACGTCCAACAACAAGTCACAACCCACCGATTTTCTGGAGCTTGAAAACAGCTTTGTAGTTTATGTAAAACTTATTAGAATTTTTGAATACCTGTGTAGAAGTAATTTCCCCTGTGGATCAATAAAGTTCCGTTAGATTGACTCTTTCAAAGTACTGATACAAATAAAATAATAAACAGGACACAGTTTTAAACAGTTAATATTTTGTAGGAGTGTAACGAGACAGAATTTTCACGAGACGAAACCAGTCTGTCACGACACAAACAGAAGATATTTGGGGCTCAGTATTTATCATGCACATTTTTTTTGCAATTTGGGGAACATTATTTTTGTTTTTTTGATAAGATTATAGCTTACTTATAGCTAACTTTTATGACTCATTATTGACCCCAACTAAGTACAAAAGTCATTCATTGTGCCATTTATTTATTGCAGCTCATGTTTTTATCGATATTGCACAGTTTGTGGGGGGATTCTCCTCTTATCTGTGGCAAAAAGCAGTTTATCGTGACTTTTTCTGTAGAAATATATCACACTTCAAAATGTGTTATCGTGACAGTTAGGTTTAGGATGTTGAGCAGGTAATGAAGCCTGAAGCTTTCTTAATTAATTATCATAAATCACGTGTAGTAGTTCTAAAGTGCTACTGTTTCTATGTTTTGTTCTGTTTCGCAATCAAACCGCTTTAACTGAACAAAAGCTAGAACATAACAGGCAAAACAATAACATCTCTGCAGACAATCACGTGACTCACCTTCCACCAATTGTAAAAAAAAAAACTGCTTTTAATCAAACGTCTTAAAACTAAAACGCACAATTAACACCAACATTTCTGGTCTAAACAAACCCCCTTTCGACTTTCGTGTAGGCGTTTTAGTGTAATTTTAAAATCCATTCCCGTCACCGCCGCTGCTGCTCACTGTCGCCTGTAATCGAAAAGAAAATGTAGCCCGCCGCACGAGGAGAGCAGGGGAGCGCTGGTGCGGCAAAGGAACAGACCAAGCAAAAAGAGGGACTCGCGGAAATAAATGACCGAACGGGGCTCGGCTTCAGACTCTGGGGGAGGAAAAGATTGGATTTTAAAAGGGCAAAGTTAATTTAGAATGGAGTGTTACTGTGTTAATGGCTTGTTTAACTATCGGAGAGCAGGAGCAGAGTGTTGCATTTACAGTAGATTTAAAGTAGTTGGAAATGTACAGTAAAATGCAAACGTGTGAATATACTTAAGCGAGGGTATTTTATCAGCGGGGAAAACTTAAATGCTAAACCACTCAACAAATAAATGCCCGATCAACCATAAAAAGGGCCTTAAACTTTACTAAATAGATGTTCTCATTGTGCTGAGTAAGAAAATGCGTTGAAATTTCATGTACACAATGGCCAAATGAACAACAAAGTCTTGACTTAATTGACTACATTAATGCATGTTGTAATTTATTGAAAAGCTCTGTTTTATTTAGCAAATTATTTTAGATTATACTGAAATCGTGAAATTGGCGAAGCAAAGTCAGTCTTTACATGTAAAATGGATCACTTTGATGATCATGGGCAAACACTTTTTTTGTTTCTTTTTCTAAAAACGTCAAATTCTAATACATCTACATTTTAAAAAACGCATAAGAAACAACTTTCAAAGAGCTAAGTTTGAAAAAGATGCCAAATTGGGCAGTGATTGTGGCGTTGTCTTTTAAACCAAATTCAAAATGGTGGCAGATTTGTTTTTAAAGATACTTGACATTAAAACTGTCCTTCCATGAATCGATTTTTTATTAAGCAGCGAGAATGCACCTGAAGACAGCCTGGAAAAGCAAGGACATCTGGTGTTACAACTGCCAAATGAGGCTTTTCTTCTCCTTTACTTCTTACTTTTTATGTTTTTCCATTGACTTCAGTCATCGTCGTCATTATTCTGTTCTTGTCTTTTAATTTTTGCCTCATTATTTCAGTCGTTTTCATGTCTGCTGTTCTCACTTTCCCTTCCTGCTCCTCCCTACACTATCCCTTTATCATTTCTCTCTCCATTCTCTTCATCCTTTGTGTTTTTCCCGCTTTGTTTTTCTTCATAGATTCGCTGCTAACGTAGACGCTAAAGATTGGAAAGATGGTAAGGATTGGAAGGAGGCCAACAAGGAAGGCAAAGATCTAGAAACGCCAACTCCACGCTCCGTTTCGGTCATGAGTTCCCTGAGCTACCGAAAACGAACCAACGCGGATACGAAAGGAGACGCCCTGTTTAGCGCGCTCAAGGAAAACGCGGAAGACGACACGCTTTCCTACAAATCGAAATCGAAAGGTTTAGATCTCGACGACGATTGCTATTCAGTTAGCTCAAGAAGAAAGTCGCAAGTCGCAGATGACTCACAATCGGTGATCTCCCAAGCGTATTCGGAAGCTAACAGTCGCGCGAGGAAAGGGATGGACAGCAGATGGGGCGATTTTGACAAAGAATCGACTATTTCTTACACTGCTCCAAGTCGGGCGTCGACGCGGTTGGGTTTTAGCCCCGAAGATGACGCTAAATCGACGATAAGCTTAGGTTTGTCGAGTCCGTTGGGGCGTAGGAAAAGCGCATCAAGACTAGACGAAGGCAGAGCTAGTCCTTGCTACAGCAGAAGGTCTTTAGTTCGCAGCCCCGGTAGCATTAGCCGAGCCGATTCGCTAGGTCGCAGTTGCAGATTGAGCGAATTTGACGTTGATTTTGATGACAGCAAAAGCACGGCGTACACAGAGAGATCAGGTGTCAGTCCGCTGTCTTCAACCGGGCGTAGCTTTTCAATGCCACCTCCGCAAGGAAGATCGTCAACGCTCGAAAACGCCAACGAGACGATGGATATTAAAACCGTGAGTCACCGTAACTACCTCGACCCAGATTTGGAAAAGGCAATAAATGAAGTGCTGAGTTTTAAACCGATAAAATTCAAGAGACGAAGTTTGGAAGATTCAGAAGAGGAAGCGGGGAAAGCTAAAGACGAGGATGCTAGGAGCGTCAACGGAGAATCGAGACCGAAAAGTAGTTTGCGTAGATCGGCGTCTGCAGTCGACTGTCTCAGGCCGTCGCGTAGCTCTAGCAGCGCGAGTAGCCACCGTCGAAGCAAAAGCAAAAACAAGGGAAAGAAGAAAAAGCGTAGCAAGAGTTCCGAGTCTGACAATTCGGACGACGGAAGGAAGAGCAGCTCTAAAAAGAGGTCCAAGAAATCCAAGAAGAAGTCCAAAAAACGCGACACATCTTCGTCGTCTTCGTCCTCGTCCAGCTCGTCCGATTCAGAGTCCGATTCCGATTCGAGCTCTGGAGCATCCACGATCTCGTACAAAAGCGCGAGTAGCATCAAAAAGGCGCCGAATCGCAAATTGTCGAGTCCGGAGGACGATAAAGGAGACGACAGAGAGGGAAATGAGTCGCCAGCGCCACCGGTGAACAAAAAGGGCGAGAAGAAGAGGAAGAAGAAAGTGGATAGTCTCATGATGAAGTATCTGTACAGACCAGACAGCGACTGAGGCAGTAGGTGGCGCTGTGGAGCAAAGCATGGTGTGGGCCTAACCAGAGGATGTTGCGTCAAGACAATTTAGCAACTACTAGCCACGAAATGCTAACGCGTGTGATGAATACTCGCATGACTTAACGCGTGTTCACAAGAGCTCCTTTTAAAATGTCTATTTGGAGTTGTATTTTATATCACAAAACATATACAAATGTTAAGGCTTGACAATTTTGCATGAATAAGTGTTATTTATTATTATTTATTTTGTCCTTAAAGTTCATATTACCAGTTATTTTCAAGATGTTTTGAAGTGATAGCATGAAAGAAATTGCATGTTTTGGGGTTTTTGTTGAGTGAGTTTTTAAATTTTTATTCCAACTGAGTTTCTACTAACTATTTTATATTATGAGAAGTTACACACGATTTGGTAACACTTATGCACATATGCAGTACAAAGAATTTATAAATGTTTATCAATCATTGACAAAAAGTAAACTGATCATTAACACACAATTGCATCAAACTGATAAACAGAAAATACAGATTTTGTTAAAAACTATTGTTAGAGAGCCAATTCTTTTGCGAATAATAAGAAAATTATGATTAAAATTATACAAATTTATTATAAGGTTTTTGTGAGTTTTCCTGTTATGGAAGCTGTTTGTAATACATTTGACCATTATTTTCTTTATTCATTTATTTTGACCAGTCTAAAGGTTATAACATTTTGTTCAGAAATCTGAATTGCTTTGGTCAAATTAAATTTTTCATCACTAATTTGTCTAGTCCCAATAACATTACAAAACAGTGGTCTACAATACTAGTGTGTACACTTTTGAGACAGACTTTTAATAATATTTCAAGGGGGTTTTGATGCGAGATTCCTCATTTAATGCAAACTAATCCACTCATTCAACCATCGCCCTTCAATCTCACTCAAAAGTTAGATTTTTATGACCAAACATTCAAGTTCTTCACAGCAATGTTCACTTATTTCTCCCAAACGTATCCTTTTCTTACACTTTCCTCTTTGTTTTGACCACAGCCCGACCAGCGGACGCCGGTTCCTGTTCGACCGTTCAGACGAGGAAGAGGAAGAAGAAAAGGAGGCGGGTTCGTACTACTCCAGATACAAGTACAGCGGCAGTTATCTGAGAGAAGAAGACGAGGACCGCGAGGAAATGACCGCGTAGCCCGCCGTTTAAAGACACTAACTTTACCAAACAAAATGCCCACCTCTTACGAAACCATCACGACTGTTTCCTCTCTGCATGAACCTCCAAAAGTGCAAGTCTCCATGGAAACGCCTCATGGAGAACTGTTGAAAACGTATTTGACTAATTTATATTTGTGTATGTTGTATGCTTCATTACCCCTACTTAGTTTGTTTTCTTTTTTACCCTAAATATAACACAGGATTGCGAATGATAAATTACTTTATATTGACTACATACTAATAAGCATTAGAATTTATTGGGGAAAAAACATATTAAGCAACATAAATAAACACTAGAGGAGGAGGGAACCCACAATAACACAAATTATGATGAATGTTTTGTGGTTTTCTGATGTTTTGGTGACAAGTAGCAATTAAAATGCTATACTTAAAGCTGGGGTACCTGATTTTTTGGGTGTAAATTTGTACATTTTGTGCCTTCCACCGAAGAATATCTTGTAAAAGCAGCACTTTGTGACCAAAATGAGACCCTTGTGTGCTGTCTGCAGCTAATAATACAGTATTTAGTCTCGAAATAAGAGCTAAAAGCAGTGCTCTGATTGGCTGCGCTCGGGTGGTCCTCCCCAGTTTCACTTTGTCGTCTGAAAAAAGCTGTTGCAAAGCTGTGCACAGGACCGAAAATGATGCGTGTGAATTTTAACGATGCGTCAAAGGGTTTGTGAGAGCTAGAGACGACTTAGATAGATTTAAACACCTACTTCTGGATCAGCGTGAAAATCAGGTACTCAAGCTTTAATGTTAGGGTTGCAAAATGAGTTTTGATAAAATAATCTTGTTATACTTGACGTTTAGACATCTACAAACATGTTCTGAACTGAATTATCAGTTAATATTTCAGTCTTTAGGCAAATGACTACTATGTTATGATGATAACTTTTTGCCACTGACACAGAAACACCAAATCAGGAGAATAATTCAACTGTTTTTAAATGAATAACGTCATAAAAACATGAGCAGAGTAAAATACCTAAGTTAGAATGATTAATGAGTCAATAATGTTAATTATTTGATCCTCCTCAGGTTTTATGTTAAAGATCTACAGAAAACAAAGAAAATTGTTCCTGTTAGCACAAAGAAAAGATGCACAAGATAAATATTTAACCCCAAAAATATCGTTCCAGCTTTTATTTACTGAACACTAAGTCAATATAGTGTTTATCATGACAAGCCTTTCTATCTATTGTGCGTGTTTCAGTCAATAAAAGCATCTTAACAGCTCAACAGGGTCACTTCAGTCAAATTTGGCATTTTGGTGAAAATAACGCACCTAAAATGATTCAGAATTCACAGTTTGACTCCATTATACAAGGTTTTAACATTTATTTTTTACCAAAAGCGACCTGTTCGAAGCTTAGCGGTATGTAGTCATTATGTAGCAATCCCAGTTATAGATTCTCTAAAGAACAATTGCAATTTATAGTTTGGTTTTCTTGCAAATTTATGCATTTAGCAAAGTTTTTTTTCAATGAACTAGTGGCTTTAAATTGACGGATATTGCAATTTTTTGTTTCAACCCACAGTGCTATTATTACGACGCAAATGTATTTTCAGATGTCAAAAATGGTTGGCAATAATTTAGTTTAAAAAAATGAATTGTTTAGAAACTGTAATAATAACTGACTTGCCAAAAGCGTCTGTCTTAAGTTGAATGTCCATTGTCTTGTGTTTTTGCCGTAGATGATCCTGAGTCCTCGTTTCTTCTTCCCGTTTCGTTTCCTTCTTCACATTAAGTGCCATTTTATTGGTTTAAAGTGGCCTGTACAGAATCAAATTGATTGTTTCACTAAAGAAAAGTTTCCACCAAGGATTATGGTTTAATTTTACTTCAAGGCTCAAGGCAAAACAGATTGATTTTTGCCAGTTTGATTATTAACACTTTGCAACTATGGGCAAAACAGACACAGTGAGCTTTCTGTTTCACTTTAATAAACTCCAAGAAAAATAAGAGTTTCCAATTAAACTATGGAGCTTGGGATTGTGATAGTTGAATTTTCAGTTTGCCTAATGTTAAACCAATGGAGATTTTAAAGGACACATTTTATGCTAAATTGACTATTTTGAGCTTTTAATTTTGTTATAACTTTGTTCCCTCATCAACAACATACCTGGGGTCTTATTTATAAAGTGGGCATATGTACAAAAATGTTGCAAACGTGACTTTCAATGTTAAGTTTGTGATCTATCAAACGACAACTTGATGAAGAAAGAACGATTCGATCCAAAAACTCTGAACTTTGTGTGTCTGGGCTTTCAAAGATGAGGCAAAAGACAAAGCTCAAAGAAATGAGAAACGAACATGTTAGAGGACGTCTTTGGACATTTGTGGTTTGGCCATACGTACGTTTAGTTCAGTTTTATAAATGAGGCCCCTGCAGTTGTATTTAGCTTCATTCACGTTTGTTTCATTCATCCTGTTTACAAGGTCTTCTCACTCTGAACCTTACACACTTCAAATTTCCCTGTTTTGTGATGTCAAAAGTAGATATATGGACGTCTCCTTAACCGTTATTAAGTCCATAAATCATCACTGGACTCGTTCTCAGCATTTCTGCCTCAAATTGTGCACGGCGTGCTAACATTAGCATGTCGGAGCGCGTCTGGTTTTTATTTTTCCAAATGAACTGTACCTAAACCTAATCCTAACTAACTTTACCCTAATTGGGACAAAATACACTGTAAAAATGAAACATTTGCTAGCATAACCACAAGTGCAAAGGAGTGGCTAGACTGGGTTGGGGCAAGCTAGCTTTTGTTTATCTATGGTAATTCCCTTTGCTGAGTGTAAACACCAAATCCTAATGAGGGAACGCCTGACTTATGAGTAAATTATTTATTTTTTTTAAACATGAAATGCCAAAGTTACTCAAAAGCACATTTAAAGGCCAGTAACACAAAAATTCAGATTGTATGTCTTTAAAGCTGCTAAATACTCCATTTTGAGGGGTTAGGGTTAGACACTTGTGTGTGATAAATATATTCACCGCTAGTGACTCAGCAGCTTATAGAGTTATTCTGTGGCTCTTTAGTTTATTATTTTAACACTGTTGGAAGTTTGGCATGTTTTATTAGTAAAGTTTTTGACGTTCGATCCCGAGCTCTATAGATATTTTGCTACCAATAATTACTGGCTAATTATTTGGATAGATTTTATTTTGATGATTCTTTGCCGCTGTGGATGCTTGAAATGAGTGCCTGTGTAAAAAGTAAAGACAAATCATGCACAAAACATTCAAATTTTGAGATATAATACATTTTAATTGTAGTAACGTACTTTTTTCTGATAACTCTAAACTGTTTTTCTTGGTGGAAACTAGTCTTTCAATGTTCATTTTCAACTTTTCTCATGTTTGCCTAAAAACGTTCTGCCTTTTGCGATTGAACAATATCTTCCACAAGAATCATTGTGTATCACCATCTTGCTTTATTTCTTCACTTTTCACTATTAACCAGAGAACTCCACATAATTGTTGTATTATTTGGTCAACAAGGACTGTCAGTGCTCATTTTGTCCACAGGGGGCGCAGTGGACGCTGGGGTAGTGTTTTGCGTCGGTTTCTGGGTAAAATGAACAAGAGATGGTGTTTTTCTCAATCAAAAACTGCTGGGAATTCAAAGTTTTACTCTTATTGGCAACAAAAGCAATAGAACAACTGTGAGCTAGTTTGAAAATAATCATGCGTTTTGTTAAAATCCCCTCCCTTAATAACTCTTTGATAATATATGACCATAAGCGTTTGATATTCATCCTGTAAAAACAAAAGTATTGACTGAAAGTGTTTATTTTCTATTATATTTATAGTCAGATAATTAGAATTAACAAAATAGACGTCCTGTTAAGTTGAACATAGATTACTGAAGCGGAAAATGGACAGAAAACGATGCATTGCTGGTGTAGGTTGGAATCTTTGAAGACCAAAGATGTACTTTAAATATTTGAGCCTTGGACAGCTGTTGTGATAAACCCAGCAATTTCTCAATACAAACCTGCAGTTTACTCTTATTTTCTATTCATATAGTTAATGCATAGCTGAAAATGCTAGCTTTAGCTTACTATATGCAGTAAAGCTAACACCAAAGCTCTACTTTAACCCGCTGGGATTTTCTTTGTTGTAGTTTTGACTAAATTGTTGTAAAATAGTAGTGTTGGAGATGTTATTGCTCTTGTTCCACAGTAAGGCATTAAAGGCGACGTATTATTTGGGCAGGAAGATGTTGATGATGAAATGGAATGAATCTCATCTTTGTTACGATCTGCTTTTTTGTTGAAATTGTCACTAAATCTCAGTTTAATGCAGGGGTCTGCTCAAACACACTCTTTTTCTCACCTGTTTCTCAAGCTGAGTGAGTGACAGCTGCATTTAACCAATTACAGTGATGTGTGAACCCTCAGACGAAGCAAAGACCACAAGGAAATAGGAAAAATATGAAGTGTACATGAATCAAAATGCGATTTTGCTCCGATGAAATTGTGATTCTATTTTTTTTATCACATCGCCCATCCGTTCATATGGTACAAAATTGACTTTTAACAGATTTTAAGTTTTCTTTTCTCATTTACCCTCTTGAAGTTATGTTTAGAGTGATTCATACATGTTTGTGCAGTATTAAATCTCTTCCGCAAACAGTTATGCACCTAAGATTCTGGTTCTGTTTCTGGTTCTCGTCGGCAAACTCCAAATGGATATGACCCCGATCAGGGAAGGGAAAGTGCGCTGTGTTCTGGTTTAAAGTTGTCCAAAGTCAGCCTTGAAAATCATCAGTTGGTAGTTGGTTCCATTCTCGCCTGAGTTTTCACCGTGTTGGGTTTTAAGGTCCGATACTTGTGTGGAAGGTTAGATCTGGTCTGATGGTCGGCTGGAGTGAGGTGGAGGTTGGCCCTGCAGCAAGTCGATCGGTGATCTTTACATTGGGACGAGTTCTAGATGTTTCGATGTTCCGACGAAGTTTCAGCAAAGTTCCAAAACGTGCCGCTCTTACACTAGATCAGGATCCCAAATGCTAGCGCAGTATTCAACGGAGCTACGTACAAGTAATGTGACCAATACTTAGCGACGTTTCTTTTATTTAGTCGTTTTGGATCAATATTGCAATTTAAAATGTCCAAAATATTAAACAATGATTCACGAGTGTCATAGATCGTAAGTATAAAACAGACAAAAGCATTATATATCATCTTTAAACTCATCTATCATGCATTTGATTGAATTATAGCTTGTTTTAGCGCCTAAAGTATCATAAAAACCTGAATTCTCTCCACAGATCTGACCTGTATCTTGGCCTGGTTGTGTTTCCATGGTTTAATGCCGAACTTTCCAGACAAAGCAGTGACATCTTCGTGGAAAAAGCAGGTGGCAGAGACGTTAAATAGAGCACATTTAAATCTTTGTTGACAATAAGATCTAATTTTGATGATTTCTAGCCTCTTCAATTTGTATAAACTACAATAACTGGACACTACATTTACCAAACTGTGAAGCCATCTCTTGTGTTTTTTAATCGCAGAAACATGAAACTACCACGCCGTCCACTTTTCCATTGGTCTCCACGAGTCGAACTGTCTTGTAGATGTTTCGAAAGCCATTTATTGCATATTTGAGGGCTGAACTTTGTGAACTTGTGAACATTTTGTTGAAAACTTGGGTGTGACTGTATAATACGTGCTTTTTCATTTTTACTCTCTATGCAGTTTTCATTCACAGCGAACGGATCCGAAAACGAAAAACGAACACGTGGCTTGATTCAAAAGACGAGTTAAGGAAAAACAAAAGAAGCAGTATTTATAAATAAGTGTATGATCCGCTCGAGTTTTGGAAATGCTCTGTTTATTTTCATGATGGAACAAATTGACCACTTGTTATAAATTTTGCATTACAGTTTAATATATTGTAAATAAACAACGGTGATTGTTTTAGAAAGAAGGGATCTGTGTCGATCTTTATTGAGTGCACCGTGTGAGAAAACCGGGACTAAAACTCAACTAGACCAGGACTAAACTAAAAAAGGACTACATTTTAACTCAAACTGCGCTAAAACTAGGACCAAAAAACCTAGTCTAGACATCGCAGTTTGCATTTGTGAAACTATAAAAGAAAGTCGATGTAATCCTTCATTCCTTCAAGAGTGTTCCGTCGTAGAAAAAGTTTCAAAGGTCGTCATCAGGGCAGTGTTTTTTAAAGTTATTTTCATTCTGCAGAACAGCTCTGCGAGACTCGACTTTAAACTGCTTTTGATCTGAGTTTCCTTTAAACAACAATAAAGGAAAGAAAACTATAGTTATTTTAATTTGACCTTTTTTCAACCAAATTTTCCAAGAGTTCAGACACAGACGGCAGCACAGATCAGTCATAACATTAACACATTTAGACGATCACAAACTAAATGTTCCCCAACAGTTACAAACACAGATCTCAATTCCAAACCTTTCAGCATAGAAGTAAACTAACCTTCTTTTAGTTTCCAAACGTTCTGTAAATTATTCCATGTTAAGGAAGCAGAATATTGAAATGCCAATCGGTTCATGCCAAAGACGTGACCTGTGCCACCGGCAGCCATCTTGGTGTAAACAAATGTAAACTAAGGAAATCTACATAAACTGCTCAAATATCAGACCAGTCCTGATCTTTACTGTGAGGTGTGTACAATCATACACAACAAATGACACAAAAGAACAGCTGCATTTTTATGAAAAGGAAACACTTGTCACTTCCCAGCCGCAATTTAACCATGAATGAAGCTCGGGATAGAACATCAAAAAACAGCCATTACCATTGAAATCTGCCATGTTTGCTGTTCATGTGCTAAACTTACATAGGAAAAACATTAGCTAAAACAATGTAAAAAGTGAACAACAAATATCCATGGAAAACCCTGATAAACCTTAGGTAAATACATTTATCAATATATATTTTTGAATTAATGCCAAGTTTAGTATTTAGCATCTTAAAATCTCCCTTGATTTAAAATTGGTCTGACTGAAAACTCTTCTGTGTGACGTCACCGAGATCAATTTAACTTTTTTCTTGATGGACCCTTTTCACAAAATGGTAAATGGTCACATTTTTATACAGCACTTTTCCACCTTTGAGGCACTCAAAGCACTTTACAGCAAGGAACCATTCACTCACCAGAGCACGCAGACACTGGGGGCAAAGCAGGTTAAGTGTCTTGCCCAAGGACACAACAGCAGTATTCATCTGAGACAGCAATTGCACCACCATCCTGTGGGTCAGTGGAGCAGGATTCAAACCACTGACCTTTCTGCCAACTGAGCTCCTTCCGCCCGAGAAGCTAGTTCCGGTGGCTTCAGTGATGCAGGGCTTCACTTCCTGTTCATTCATTAAGGAGAATTAGCCCAGAGCCACTAAAATAAATCAATAATCGATGAACACAAAGCGGACAGCGACTGATAATCACTGGCAGGACATACAGTATGAATACTTCACTGGTTGAGACCAGGGTTTTATAAAAGGAGGTGTGTCTGTCAAAGCTAATGCTAACTTAACTTCAAATGAATCAATCGTGTTAAAATAAGGCCACAAACTGAACAAACCTTTTCACAAAAACAATTGACTTGACATTCTATGTACTTTTAACAAGTTTGTCTGCTTTGCATTTAAGTTCATTTATGTTAGCCTTTAGCTTTGAGACATTTTTACAGTTTAAATGGTCATTCAACATAATAAAGGTGTTATTAGGTAGTATCATTTATCAAATCATAACTATTGTTTAATTTATATGGATTTTGGCCCTTGTTTTCAAAATGGTTGCTAGGTTGTAGAATTACCTCCATCTATGTCATATGTCTGCTCATGTTCAACCAGGAAGTGACATTATAAACTTTATGGAAACTGTCAAACTGGGGACAAACAGGCAAAATGTTTAGTACAATCTTAAATCTAATCATGTTTACTACGTTTTAGTGAAATGTGTCATATAAACTTTAAAATTTGACTTTGTTTGTACTCCATAGAGCTCAGGAACAGCTTCAGTTTGAATTGATAAGATTTAGTCAGACGATTTAGGGAAGGGTGAAGTCAAAATGAGCTTGATGTCAGAAATGTCACGTTTCAGATGAACATCCTGATAACCCTGGAGTTTTGATTGAAAACAGGGGAACTTAAACGTCTTTACTTAATCCGCTGATTTTGTGTTAAATATAGCAGGATTTCAGTCACTAATTGAGATGATCCGGTGCTTTTCTTTGTGGATATAAATAAATGTGGATGTAAATACCCTCAAATCTGTTCTTAGGTCGCACATTCTGACTGTTTTCTGTTTCTTTGACACAGAAGAGACTCCCAGAGCACAGTCGCCTCGGAGTATGAGACGGGAAGGAAAGGTCGGCGACAGGTCAGGACTTTGAACAGTAGCTTTTGATTACGGGTCTGTATTTTAGGCTGAAACAAGTTAAAGTCTGTATGACAGGCGCTCAAGATCAAGAGAAGCTGCAGTTTGTGAAGAAATTTAGAAAAATACAAGTTTATAAATACAGGAAGGTCTAACAGAATTCCTTTGTGATGTCATCAAAAAGCGACTTACCATTGAAAATCCAGAGACAATTTACAGTCACAAATCTCCAGGGGTTGCAGATGGATTTTTGTAAAATTGATGCAGAAAAACTGATCTTGCTCGGAGTACATTTTTCCAATAGAATAACTTTCTTTTTTTAACTCTTATTTCAAGTGCAAGGAGTGAAACATATTATAAAAGGCGCACTATGTAACTTTTCTGAAGGGGCGTCCGTCCATCACCGGCTTATTTGTTATTGCTTTGCCTGGAATGTTCCACACTACGGCATTAAACATATCCATCTCCACGAACAGCCACCAGGCCAAGTTACGGGTCAGATCTGTGGAGAGGACGACTGCATGTTTTTAAAGTTACAATAAATACATCTGTGAATGAATACATTTAGGACAAATATTATGCATCATTTGTTGTTCTTGACCTTTAAACAAACTCCTGAGTGTCTTTCCGTTGACATCTCATGTTTTAGAACTAAAAATATAATGGTTTTGCAAAGAATATTGCCATGTTAACTTAGCTGTGGCTCCCTCTACTGGCTGCAGAGGTAATTACACATTAGTTGGTTTGATCTCACACAGAGGAGTTGACAGGGGGGACAAACGGCTCTGTTGTCCTGGGCCTCAGGGTCTTAAGGGCCCAGAATCCGACCCTCTTCCTGTTAATGTATATTAGAGGGGGCCCGTGTGAGGCTTCTTGCCCTGGGCCCCCAAATTTCTGTCAAATTTCTGAGTTTGACGATGATTTAAGGGCTTAAAGAGCAGAAGATTCTCGGATAAGTTACGTCTAAAATCAGAAAAAACGCCATTGCTCGAGAGAGTTCAGCAGGAAGTGTTTTTGACGGTCGGAGGGAGGATTTTCTAACCAACATTCATTACATTTGCCTGAATGCAGCTAAATGCAACTCCAAGTGTGTTTTTGATGACAGAACATTGTTAGAACAGCGTTAAAAGCTCGAAAAAAGTCACTGGAGCAGAATGTGTCCTTTAAGAGATGAATGAGGATTAAAGCTGTACTGTGGAACATTCCAGAGAAACTAATCACCAGAAAAGTGACGACGTGCACCTTTAAGGGATGTATAGTGAGGTATTATTCAGGGTGGATTTTGTGTGTTTTATTTTTGTGTTTCTAGCAGAGTGAAGAGCCAGCACAGACATGTTTTTCAAAGCTGTTGATTTCAGAATGAGGTCATCTCTCTTGGATCAAAAGTCAAATGTTGTTGGAGTGAAAGTGGGTCAGGCTGATTCCGACTGGAGCAGACGTTTGCTCACTGATCAATACTGCACCTCGGCAGAGCTCCTCCACAGACAGGACGCGCTGTCTGTTTAATGCTGCTCTATGGCACTTTTCGGGGTCATGGAAGTGCTGCTTTGGATGGAGCCTGAAATGTTCCACGGTAAGGCTTTAACCGTGTCTATCTGCAAATACTGACACGACCAGGTCAAGAACTGAATCTAAGAAAAGAAGCAAGAGAGACCTGATTAAAGTCATACTGTGGAACATCCCAGGAAAAGTTACATACTGTATCTTTAAGTCCCATTTTATGTATATTTACAATATTGTCTCTCACACTCTCTTTGTCCTCTCTCTCTCTTCTTTCTCTCTGTTTTTCTTTTTCTCTCTCTCCTTTCCATCTCTTTCTCTCTCTTTCCAATCTCACTTTTTCTCTCACTTTCTTTCCATCTATCTCTTTTTCTTTCCCTCTTTCACTCTTTTTTCTTTTTCCTCTCTTTCTTTCTCTCCCTCGACCTTTCTCCTTTTCTCTCACTCTCTGTCTTTCTTTCTTCCTTTCTCTCTGTTTCTCTTTCTTTCTCCTTTTCTCTCTCTTTCTTTCTCTCTCGCTCTGCCTTTCTCTCACTTTCTCCCTGCCTTTCTCTCTTTTTCTCCCTCCCTCCCTCCCTCCCTCCCTCCCTCCCTCCCTCCCTCCCTCCCTCCTTTCTTTCTTTCTTTCTTTCTTTCTTTCTTTCTTTCTTTCTTTCTTTCTTTCTTTCTTTCTTTCTTTCTTTCTTTCTTTCTTTCTTTCTTTCTTTCTTTCTTTCTTTCTTTCTTTCTTTCTTTCTTTCTTTCTTTCTTTCTTTCTTTCTTTCTTTCTTTCTTTCTTTCTTTCTCTTGTTGACTCTCCTTCTCTCGCCTATCTCTCACTTTCTCTCTCCCTCCTTTCTCTCTCCCTCCCTTCTTTCTTTCTTTCTTTCTTTCTCTGTCTTTGTCTTTCTCTCGTTGCCTCTCCTCCTCTCGCCTTTCTCTCACTTTCCCTCTCCCTGCCGTTCTCGCTCTCTCTCTCTCCCTCCCTCCTTTCTCTCTCTCTCTCTGTCTTTCTCTCGTTGCCTCTCCTCCTCTGTCTGTCTCTCACTTTCCCTCTCCCTGCCGTTCTCTCTTCTTCTCTCTCCCTCCCTCCCTCCTTTCTTTCTCTCGTTGACTCTCTGTCTGTTTCTCTTTACCCTGGGGTGAGTTTCTGTGCTCAGGTGAGTGAACCCCGCAGTCGTCCAGAGCTGGAGGATGATGTCACACGGCTGCAACTCTCCCCCATGAGACGTGTTTGGGTCTCCCTCCCTCTCCCTCTCTCCCTCCCTCCCTCTCTCTGTCTCCTCTCATTAACTCTCTCAAACTCAAAGTCCACCCACTTTTCCCTTCCTTCTCCTGTCTCTTCCTCTCCTCACCCCTCTATTCAAAGTCCTCTCTCTCCTCTCCCTCCTCTCCCTCTCTCTTCTCTCGTTACCCCATTCATTTTTCATTCAGAGTCTCTTCCCTTTCTCTTCTCATTTCCCCTTATTACATTAAAAAATCCTCTCCTCTCTTCCTCTTCTCATTGCCTCTCTACATTCAAAGTCTTCCATTCCTTTCCTCTCCTCCCATCTTTCTTCTTTCTTTCTTTCTCCTCTCATTATCCCTGTCAAACTTTAACTCCTCCCTTTTCTCTTTCCTCTGCTCTCTTCTTCTTCTCTCTTTCACGTACATTCACAGTCTTCCCTCTCACTTTCCTGTGCCTTCCTTCCTTTTACTTTCTCATATCATCCATCTCCTCTCTCCTCACCCCCCCCCCCCCCCTTTTCTTTTTCAAAATGTCTTCACAAACGAAAATCACAAATGAAAACTATTATAAATATTTACCACAGGTGCCCTCCCACTAAACTAAGTCAGAATTCAAATATCATGATACTGATTCAAATACTGTATATTGTGCCACCTTTTTACAACATACTTTCTGTTGATCAAATAACTTCGACCTTGCGTTGTTCCAGTCCCAGAGGGGCTTTTCCCTCTTGCAGTGGTTGGAATTTCCCAGACACAAGGCACAGAGAGCATTAAGTACCATCGCTGGGTCAGGGAGGCCATCGAGATCCACAAACAGGCCCATCAGACTGTGGACGGAGACGAGGGGGCGCACCCACTGTCTCACACCAGGGGCCAGTTCTGAAGACGGGAGCTGTTTTCTTACTGCTCCAAGTGTGAAGACAGTCTGAAACTAGTGTGGAGTTTAAAGTCTGCATGACAGCTTAGATGACACATTTCAGTACAGCGTAATGAAACATGATTATATTTCAGATTTCACTAAACATTGTGCCTGTTTGTTCCCAGTTTGCAGCAAATGTGACATAGTTAGAGGTGATTCCACAGCTGTTCCCTAGCAACGGCTTTGAAAACAAGAAAACATAAATTACAAAATATGTATGATTTGACTGATAATAATACCTGATAACAACTTTAATTTGCTGACTGACCGTTCAAACTGTCAGAAAAACATGTCAGTTGCTGTAAATTGTCTTTTTGATGACGTCACAGAGGGATTCCGTTTCAGAACTCAAAGCACTACTTCCTGTCATTTTAAACTTTTATTTTTCAAATTTTCCTCACAAACTGCAACTTCACAAATGTAAAACTATGATAAATATTTACCACAGGCGCCCTCCCACCAAACTAAATCCGAATTAGAACATCTTAATCTGTCATAAAGACTTTAAATTGACTTTATTTTATCTCCTCTGGGAAAGTACTGTGAAACACCATTGCTTTATTGTTATTTTAGCTTAATTTACAATAGTCACGTTCATTTGATTTCAACTCTGATGTTCAATCCCTGCTCCGACCAGTGCTTCCTGTTGTGTCGCTGGACAAGACACTCCTCCTTCAGTCAGACCCAGAGCAGCTGTAGTATTCGGGGAGTGAATGAATAATACATGAAGTTATAAATCAAATCTGAGCGCCGGGAAAAGTGCACAAAAAGACTAATGCATTCTCGTTTTAATATTGACTTTTCACAACCAAACACATTAATGTAAAGTGGTTTCCTGGACGGAGCGTCGTCGCCGCTGCTGCTGCTGCTGCTGCTGTGTGGGAGTGAACGCACGGGCCCCGCAGCAGCGCCCCCTAAAGGTGAAAGGGCAGACGAAGCGAGGAGAATGTGGGAAGACCAGCGTTAGGATTCTGGACTTGGGTAATTGTAATATAATGTTCGATATAATAAAAACGGTCTGTCGCTCCGGTACAACTCCACTGCCTACGATAGGGTTTTGTCATGGCCACGATACTAATGTTTTAGAATCCAGAGCCGGTGTGCGATAAAGATAAACTCCACCATGTTTTTGGCCGATATATTGAACCGATTCAGATCATTTCACCCAAATAATATCAAGTGACTACAGTCTCAATTCAGACTGAATCAAATAAATCTATTACTTTGTCGACCAATTTGATAATCCAATAATTGTTTTGTTTTTTTTGACCCATCGAAGCGAACGTTGTTGTGATTTTGGGTGCTACAAAAATACATTTATTTTATTTTTTTAAACAAAACATGTCAAGTGCTGCCCATAGACATAAAAATAGTGGACAGACGGTTGTCGCTCCGCCCCATTCATGATAATGCGGCTCAGTCATGGAGAATTCAAAATGGCCGCGAGTTAGCCCCCACCACTCCCCCCTCGGTGGGGAGGCGGGGAGAGGGCGAATTTGGGGCGGCCTTTTGCTGACGTACTGCAGTCGTTGCCTCTATGGTTACCGCCCACTCGTAGGTGTATGGCTGCGCCCTGACATTAACGTCAGACGTAAAGCCCGCCTTCTTCATTAGATATGCACGAACTTTAAAAAATCACAGGCTAAACCAGCCTGGTTCAAAAAAATTCACCCCCCTCAGCGTTGTCACAGAGCCCTAAGCTAACGTTTGAGACCAAAGCCGTATTTTGAGCCAGGCTCTAAAGTAGGTTTTGAAACGTCTAACTCCCCATTGACTTGCATTGAATAATTCTACTTCCGCAGCAGCCCCTAGCGGTCAGCAGCAGATTGCAAATATGGCAGCCTACAGTCGGTGGCTCAATTTGAGCGCAGTAGCCTCGCCCACTGGTGCTGCCTGAGAGAGAATGTTTTATCACTCAGACGAAGAAGAAATCCCCCTAAAATGACACAAGAGGGTTAAGATTAAAGAAGAAAATCGATTGTATTGTGATTTTAACGCATATATTCAAATATCGTGCTCTACACAAGTACAAACAGCCTTAAAGGGCCTGTACCTGATTCTGAACCATAAGTGATGATGTTTCCGTCTAAACTGCTGCCCCCGAGTCTCCTCCCCTTTGCTCTGGTTGGTGGCAGCGGGTGTTTTAGATTTGCATGTTTAATGTTGTTTTGATTCCGTTCATTTGCATAATAGTCCTGCGTGAAGGATCGGACTGGCCACAAACAACTCACCCCTCCGTTTCTCTCGCTTCTTTTCACTCCTGCTCATTTTTCACCTTCTCCCGCTCTCTCGCTCGCTCTTTCTGCTGCATAATTTTCGCGTTCCCCCCGATGACCTGGGCGGGCTCCGTTCTAGCGCTTTGATTACTCTCTCAGATGTTTACAGCAGGACCCAGACCCAGACCCTGCAGGACGGACAGTTTGGGACAGCGCGGATGGGACAGTTTGCGTGGCGTATCATCCGGAACTGTAGCCTGTTTTTGTTTTCCGTGACTGACAGGCGGAGTAGCCAATCAGAGGAAAGCACGGTTCGTTCAAGTCAAAGCAAACATGGCGGCTTACGAGTCCAAAAGAAAAAGTGACTGAGGATTGACAAATGGTGAGCTACGCAATAATATCTGAAAATTTGAAGTAAAACAAGCTGTTTACTTTGTCTTGAATGATACGTGGAGATTCTACATACGTCTTCTGCATTTAAGAGACATGTTCTACAAATAATGATTGTTCCAAATTAGGACGGTTGTTTGAGGCACTATATTGTTCCACTATTTGAACAGAAAGTTAAGGAGCTGACTCACTGACTCAGAAGTTTCTCTACAAACTTATAAAAAGCGTGTCTATCTGGTTTTACTTTCAGATTTTTTTTAAATGTATGTCTCGCACTGGCAGCTTAAAGTGCTTATGACAGGTTTTTATGATTTTCGAATTTTGTCTTTATTCAATGTATTAATACCTGTTGTAAACCTAAATGATAGTTTTTCACTAATCAGGTCGCTGTTTGTGGAGAAAAGATGAAAAATATGTTGAAAATTACAGGAAGTAAACAAAAGAGAGAAAGGCTTATGCATAATTTACACAACAGAAACCACTTTTTTTTTACCCTTTAAACATTTATATAACAAAGTAAAGTTTTTTTTTGTGTCAAATAAAACAATCTTACGCTTGATGAGTTTTGGTGCACTTGGTAATTTCCTAGTGTGGTGTCATCATTTACAACCAGGAAGTACAATTAAAAACCTAAAAAGCTAGCTAAACTGGGTAAAATTTCTAAATGTATTTATCTTTACTGCATTTTAGTTGAATGACACTTAAAGACCAGCAGTAAACACTCATCTGAACACTAGGTGGCGCTCACAGGAGCAGTTCCCAGTGCCTTTAAACACCTTTGGACAGAGTCATTCCTCCAGATCTGACCCAGACTCTGAAAATGTCCAGGAGTCTCATTTATAAAGGCTGTGTGTGACTTTCCACGTTTGAGTTTGTGATCTATATAAAGACAGTCTGGACCAAAAACCCTGAACCTGTCTGCACCACAGCTGAGCTCAGAAGACTTTATCGCACTAATAATTATTGTTTTAATGAGCCTTATGTCGTACAACTTCAACAGGCAAATTCATTCACACTCAATCTTCTAATCATCACTTTTGTCATCCAAATAGCCGTATGATAGTAAAGCACGACTTAAGTCCCAGTATCTTCTCGATTTTGAAGGCCAGCCATCTTTGTTCACATTCAGATGCTCCTTTATTGTGTTTGTTTAATGTGTTTGTCTAAGTTGAAGAATGAAAATAGAAAATACAGAGAGTATTTCCATTCTCAACTTGAATAAGCAAAAATGAATGACACTTTGTACACAGACTCCTCAGGTCAGGGAAAACTAAACCTGCCATGTGCAGCGGTGTGCAGTTGTTGTAGTTTATGTTAACAGTTTGACAGCGATTACAAGGGAAGTGAACTGTAAATATTTGTGAATTATTGTAGTTTTATTTACATTTTAGACATTACATTTCTTGAATTAAGAGTTTACACATAAATTATGAGAGATATTAGTATTTCTATGTAATATGACTATGCTTCATATTTAACTTAATCTAATGTTATTAATGGGGCAGTATGTAAGCATTCCGGGCTCTTCATGATTTGTGACGTGGTTTTAACATTAAAGCAGAACTCAGTAACTTCAGCGACAGAGCTCCCCCTGCAGGTCTCTCTCCCAGTAAAATGACAGCAAAAGCTTTTTTTTTTCTTTTTTCCCCTTTACTTTTTATTGAAATAAGGACGTTTAATCACATATTTAAAACATTTAAGTTGTCGAGTTGTCGGTGTCAGGAAACGTTGCAAGGCTGGTTTTCCACTCAGAGACAGCAGGGGGCGATGACGGGAGCTTCAAACGGCCCGAAAATACATTTGCAACCACCACAGGGACTTACATAGACGTTTAATAAGGTCAGAATGTTACTTAGTTCTACTTTAATATTTAAAATGCATGTATTAAAAAGTTGTTTTTCTATAAAAATACTATTATTTAATGTTAAGCTTGATTCGTAAACAATCTTTACATTGTGCATTGGCGACTTTAGCTTTGGCATTTCATTATGTAAATCACAGTTGCTTTTCTGTTGTTGTTTTTTTGACATTTTTAACATTTCTTGGTCGTCTTGGTGTTGCTTTCATGTTCACAGAGCGGATTTGGACTGCCCCTGGAAACGGCGGATCTTGAAAGGTGAAAGGTCAAAGGTCGGCACCTCGCCCAGACTCAGCTCGCTCAGAAGCTTCCCGATGATTGGTCCGAACTTGAACCCGTGACCTGAAGAACAGGAGCAGAAACGTTACATGGTATTTATGCATAATGTAACGCAAATGTTGAACTGTTGTTGGTGAATTAGTTTTGGTTCAGCAGTCACAAAGAAATGTGGTTTAGTCCAGACTTAATCCTGGTTTAGTCCTAACATTTTACACTTTAAACCATCTTTTTACTACTTGTGACTTACTTTAGAAGTCATTTAAAAATATTTAATTTGGATTTGATTTAGTTTCAGCTTATATTGGGTTTAGTGCTGCTTAAGACCAGATAAAAGTCCTTGATTAGTCCTGACCCAGACCTGCTTTAGTCCTAGTTTAGCCCTTATAGTTCTTATTGGTCATTTTTAGATTTGGTTTAGTTCTTGGTTTAGATCAGTTCTATTCAAAATGTTGCATGCTTTCCTATTTCAGACCTGTTAAGTCCTCGGTTTAGTCCTGGTTTAGTGCTTGTTTTTGCCCTAGATCAGTCCTTGGTGATGTATGACCCCAGGTGCACACTGACTTTGGTCCGGTTTAGGTGTAGGAGCTGCCTGAATTTGGGGAAAGAATCTGCAAGAAGTCCATTTTTGCCGGACGCCGCAGTGGGCTGGTCCATTAGACCAGAGTGTTCTCGCGTGAATCTGCGTGGCCTTCGTGAAATATGGGGTGCTGTAAATCGGAGTTGGTGTAATAGGCGTCTGCAAGTGACCCACGCAGGTCCTGAACCACACATGGACTGGACTGGAGTACACAAGGCGCCACAATAGTCCTGAGACTGGTCCAGACCTGCTTTAGTCCTAGTTTGGTCCCAATAAGGTTTTGTTTTTGATTGTCGATATTAGTAGACCTGGCTGAATCCATGTTTAGTCCTTGTTTAGTCCTTGGTTTAGTCCTTGGTTTGGTCCTTGGTTTGGTCCTTGTTTAGTCCTTGGTTTAGTCCTTGGTTTGGTCCTTGGTTTGGTCCTTGTTTAGTCCTTGGTTTAGTCCTTGTTTAGTCCTTGGTTTGGTCCTTGGTTTGGTCCTTGGTTTGGTCCTTGTTTAGTCCTTGGTTTGGTCCTTGGTTTGGTCCTTGGTTTAGTCCTTGGTTTAGTCCTTGGTTTAGTCCTTGGTTTGGTCCTTGGTTTGGTCCTTGTTTAGTCCTTGTTTAGTCCTTGTTTAGTCCTTGGTTTGGTCCTTGGTTTGGTCCTTGGTTTGGTCCTTGTTTAGTCCTTGGTTTAGTCCTTGGTTTGGTCCTTGTTTAGTCCTTGTTTAGTCCTTGTTTAGTCCTTGGTTTGGTCCATGGTTTGGTCCTTGGTTTGGTCCTTGGTTTGGTCCTTGTTTAGTCCTTGGTTTGGTCCTTGGTTAGTCCTTGGTTTAGTCTTTGGTTTGGTCCTTGGTTTGGTCCTTGTTTAGTCCTTGTTTAGTCCTTGGTTTAGTCCTTGGTTTGGTCCTTGTTTAGTCCTTGGTTTGGTCCTTGGTTTGGTCCTTGGTTTGGTCCTTGGTTTAGTCTTTGGTTTAGTCCTTGGTTTAGTCTTTGGTTTAGTCCTTGGTTTGGTCCTTGGTTTGGTCCTTGGTTTGGTCCTTGGTTTGGTCCTTGGTTTGGTCCTTGGTTTGGTCCTTGGTTTAGTCTTTGGTTTAGTCCTTGGTTTGGTCCTTGGTTTGGTCCTTGGTTTGGTCCTTGGTTTGGTCCTTGGTTTGGTCCTTGGTTTAGTCCTTGGTTTGGTCCTTGGTTTAGTCCTTGGTTTAGTCCTTGGTTTAGTCCTTGTTTAGTCCTTGTTTAGTCCTGTTTAGTCCTGGGTTTGGTCCTTGGTTTAGTCCTTGGTTTGGTCCTTGTTTAGTCCTTGGTTTGGTCCTTGGTTTGGTCCTTGGTTTGGTCCTTGGTTTGGTCCTTGGTTTAGTCTTTGGTTTAGTCTTTGGTTTAGTCCTTGGTTTGGTCCTTGGTTTGGTCCTTGGTTTGGTCCTTGGTTTGGTCCTTGGTTTGGTCCTTGGTTTGGTCCTTGGTTTAGTCCTTGGTTTGGTCCTTGGTTTAGTCCTTGGTTTAGTCCTTGGTTTAGTCCTTGTTTAGTCCTTGTTTAGTCCTTGTTTAGTCCTTGGTTTGGTCCTTGGTTTGGTCCTTGGTTTAGTCCTTGGTTTGGTCCTTGGTTTGGTCCTTGGTTTAGTCCTTGGTTTATTCTTGGTTTAGTCCTTGGTTTGGTCCTTGGTTTAGTCCTTGGTTTAGTCCTTGGTTTAGTCCTTGGTTTAGTCCTTGGTTTAGTCCTTGGTTTAGTCCTTGGTTTGGTCCTTGGTTTAGTCCTTGGTTTAGTCCTTGGTTTAGTCCTTGGTTTAGTCCTTGTTTAGTCCTTGTTTAGTCCTTGTTTAGTCCTTGGTTTGGTCCTTGGTTTAGTCCTTGGATTAATCCTTGGATTAGTCCTTGGTTGAGTCCTCGGATTAGGTCTCGGTTTAGCCCTAGATTCGTCCTCTGTGATGTCCTGGCTTAGACCTGGTTTAGTCCTGCTTTCGACTTGGTTTAGTCCTGCTTTAGATCTGGTTTAGTCCTGCTTTAGTCCTGCTTTAGACCTGGTTTAGTCCTGCTTTAGACCTGGTTTAGTCCTGCTTTAGATCTGGTTTAGTCCTGCTTTAGACCTGGTTTAGACCTGCTTAAGTCCGGTCCAGCCCTCCGTTTTTTTGAAGTCCTGAGAGGCTGACAGTTTGCGACAAGTGCATTTCATCCGCGGACGTCGGACCCACGGGTGACTGTTGCCATGGAAACCCTCCCAGTTGTTTCTTTCCAGCTCTCATGCGGCGCTTTGATGACAAATGCACGTGGTGAAGCGAGAGGCGGGAGAGAGAGAGAGAGAGAGAGCGTTTCATAAAGAGCCGTGTGAACCCGAAGCTCCGGAGAACATGAAAGTGCTCTGCTCCTGCTCAGGGAACGATCCGGGGACAATATACAGCCCAGGGTTTAGGATTTAGAGGAAAGTAAAGAGCAAATATAGTAATATAGCAGGATTTTTATCGAACGGGGCTGTGGAATTTACATCACAGCACGCTATAGGTCAATAATAGTTCGTACAAATGGGGGTAGCGAAACTGAAGCTTGTTAAAATGCTGTATTTTGTTGTAATTTTGTTGCAAGTTCTATTGGAGCTAGAGCTGGGCGATATGACAAAAAATGATTATTACGATTTCCTTGGGGCCAGATCATGATTTCGATTTTATCACGATTCATGTTAACTTTGTTTTTTTCTATTGCCTATAATAGAGCTACACAATTTAGGAAACATATCTAATTGTGATTTTTCTGACCAGTGCGATTAAGATTAGATTTGCGCTTTATGTTTGAATAATAGGATTCTGTTTTGTTGCTTTTTAGTTTTTGTCACGTTCAGTTGTGTTTGTCGATTTATGTCATGTTCTTTTTCGCGTTTTTGTCGCTCTTGAGTTGCGTTTCTTGTTCGCAGGCGCGTTTTGGTTGCTTTTGAGCACTTTTTTATCGCTTTTGGTTGCGCTTTTTTTTTGCTTTTTGTGTCGATTTGGTTGAATTGTGCAGCCCTTGTCTATAAGAAGTAAATAAAGTCATCTGCTCAGAGACTACAGAGGCTAAACAACAGGAGAAAAAGTGTGTTTGAACAGACAGCTGCATTAAAGACAGAAAAACAATGAATCACGATACGTCGATTTCATAAAAATAGCAGATTGTCACAGGGACGAGCTCACGATTCCATTTTGATTACCGTATCGCCCAGCCCTAATTGGAGCTAATCACAAATGGAAATAATCCGGTTCAGTATTTGTGAATTTACCTTTTGGGATATTCCTTGTGTCAATATATTCCTCATTCTTCAATTTACTCTCAATTTTTGTCTCAGGTTTTCTCCAAGTCTTGTTAAAATCAATAAATACTGGATTTGTCACTGACATATTCAAGACTTTACGAATGAGGTGGAGGAAGTCTGGTGTCCTCTGCACGGTTTTGGACGACTGCAATGAAAGATTTGTCATCGTAGGGAAAAACTTGCGTTGTGGGTCAAAATCCTGACTCATAGATCCACAATGAGACAGGGATTAAACATCGAAACGTCGTACAGCCAAAGACGAGCTGCGGTTGATCTCTCTTGCTCCGTCTACAATCAATCCGTGTCAAAAATGTGAACACAAGCTCCTCAAAGTGCAGCAGAGGAGCTCCGCCGTGAACAGGACGTCACCTCCTCGTTTCACTTCTATTTAGCAACTTTTACAAATGCAAAAACACCACTAGCATGTAGCGCTGTCTCTGTAACTCTTACAAGACGGGAAAAATTGTGCAGTAGACTTAACGCATCGATTTGGGAAAAATTGCGATTTAATGTTTTAATAATAGGATTCTGTTCAAAGTTCACATGTTAAAAAGTTTGAAATATGAACTGAGAAATGAATGAAAGACTCACGTTTCAGTTTTTAGCACGTTATTGTCACTTTTAGTCATGTCTTTTGTTATTTTTTGTCACTTTTTGTCACATTTTTGACTTTAAGGTGAGTTTTGTCTCATAGTCGCTTTTTTGTCACTTTTAGTCCAGTTTTGACACTTTTAGATGCCTTTTTAGCCAGTTTTTGTAGCTTCAAGTTGTGTTTAGTTACTTGTATTTGAAGTTTTGACACTTTCAGACATGTTTTAGTTACTTTTAGTCTCATTTTTGTTACTTAGTCACGCTTGTGTCGCATTTTTGACACGTTTAGATGCATTCTTGTCACGTGGTTTGTTGTTTTGAGTCACCTTCACTTGTTGCATTTTTTGTCACTTTTACCCCTGGCGTACACTGACTCTGTTCCGGCTCCGGTTCGAAACCCCAAGATTTAGAAAGTGCTTCAAATCATTGCTTAGACGAGATGATCAAAAACGGACCGCAGTAAACCTGAGCTGTTTTTTCACACTTGTTTCAGAACATGCTTTAACAAATTCAAGCTACAGGGTTAGCAGCCTTAATGGAAAAAAAAAGTGTTGCTCGGGTGGATTGGGTTACATTTGTCAAATTGCAATTTCAATTCGATTTCGATGAATTGTGCAGCCCTGATAGAGAAGACCTTGAACCTTGAATCACGTGGATGGACCCAGTCATCGCAGAGATATTTACCATAAACCAGGTCAACAAATCTGCAAACCGACCCGAGTATCTCTTTAGCTCCGCACTCTCCAGTGGTGTCCAGGTCTAATTAGGACAGGAGTGATCTTTTCCAGCAGATAGCCCGCTCCCGCCTGCGCGCTCGTTCTGCAGAGCTGTGCATGGTCCAAATGAGCAGCAGACTCTTCGTACGTAAACAACAGGTGCGGCGCGCTAACAGACGAGCTATCGAGGTTAATAATGTCTGAACACCGAGAGCAGAGCTGACCAATCAGGAGAGCCCTGGCACGAGCAGCTGTGGCTTCAACAGGTCTGTGTGAGCGACGAGGCGCGGTGTACGGAAGAACGGCAACCAGCGCTTATTATGCTAATCTATTAGTCTAACGATTATTCTATCAGTTAAAGGGAGAGACTTTTTTTGGTCAGTTTGCTCTCTCAACATATCAGCTTTCATGTGGAAACAACCAACGCGTCCAATCTGCTCCTAAAGAGGTTTCATTATATCATTTAACCCACTTCATCCATACGTTTCTCTGGGACATTGTAACTTCAAAGGCTGTTTTCTTAAAATGCATTTTTCTCCCTTGAGACGTAAACATCAGCCTTAAAGTAGATCCTACACCAAACTGTACAGTCTGGACTCAACAAGATTTTGACGTACAGAAGGAATTTTTTCTAATTCTAAATTCTAAACCTGTCCAAAAATAAGCAGAAATTTGAATTTTTAGGCCAGTTTTCAGTCAAATATAGTATAGTCAAAAACTACATAAGAAATTCAAAATCCACTCAGTAAAGTTTTATTGTAACTAACGGGTACAAAATGAACCAAGAAATTTAAACCTGGTTCTGTCCATTTTTCAGATTTAAATGTCTCAAAAATGGTGCAATTTTGGCAGTTTTTACACATTTTTACACATAAAATGTCTGTATATTTTAACATCACACAATTAAAACATTATATATTTATATATATTTTACAATATATATTTATATTATAATTATATTTTATACATTTATGTGAGTAAACTACAGGAGAAGGTTCAAATTGATATCTTTAAGTTTAAGATTTTTTCCTATTCACCTGTAGTGTCTCGATTGGTTAGTTGTTTAAATCGCAAAAGGCCGGTAAATATGAGCTTTTGACTTAATTGAACCCAGATGAAGCTAAAGTGACAGCTTGAGGACATCCTGATGAATTATGTTTACACAAAAACTGTTTTTCGTGAAAAACACAAAATGTACACATTTTCAAGCCATTAGGCCCATCCTGCTCATGCTGAGTCATAAAACTGATAACAAAACAACAGCCAAGATTTGGTGCTGATGTGTGACTAATGTCTAAAAATGGAAATAGCAGAGCAATGCAGGTCGTTGTGAAGAAGTTCTCTCTGATCTAATGGATACCTGACATAGTCATTACATATTCAGTGCTAAATGGAGAGATGTTTTAATGCTTTTCTCTTGTGACTGTGGGTTTAACGTCCCAGCGACTCTCAGAAGCAGCAGATGGTTTCCCCTGAGTGCATTAACTGTGATAAACGTGAAACCGGGACCAGGGCTTTAGCGATTTTCGGCTTTTCAATTTCAATTCCAGCCACTGAACGCGTATAGTTTGTGTAAAGCTGGATTCCACAGAGAGTCTGGAGCAGCAGGACAAACAGAAGGAGGAGGAAACTCAAATGTCAAAGTCTGAAGCAAATGCCACCTCTCCTGTATATAAAGGACAGGCAGAGACGTATGTGTCTGTGTGTGTGTGTGTCTGTGGGCCAGGGTTTGTCAAAGTGTCTTCATGTGGGGACCTTTTGATTTGCTTTGACCCAAAATCAGATCCTCGTGAGATAAATCCTTCTACATTACATCCACGACACGGTTTAAACCTTCAGATAGCGGTTAATTTAGATTAAAGTTAAGGTTTAGGTTAAAGAATTTGGCTTTCTAACTTATCCATCTCCCTAGAAACAACCAGGCGACGCCACCAGCCAGGCCAAGTTGGCGTCAGGTCTGTGGAAAGGCAAGCTCACAGTAAGTATGCATGTTTTTGAAGGTAGTTTTTAGCAACTAAAATGCCTGTTTACCTGCAGCCTGGCCTCATTTCACCTCTCCAACGATAACCAATGGAAACAAGGTAATTGATGGTAGGCAAAGCAATAACTAACTCAAAGTAGAAAAGTTAAGTAGTCAAAAATAAGGCTGTTGTAGAACTAAAAACAGATACATAGAAAATTTAAAGGCCAAATATTCTGCATTATTTGTGTTGTCATTGGCCTTTAAACATTTGCTTGAGTCCCTTTACTTTGACATCTCATGTTTTAGAACTAAAAATAAAATACTTTTAAAAGGAACTTTATCACTGCCTTGGGAGACGCCAGAGTAACTTCGCTTTGGCTCCATCTACTGGCTGCAATTTTGCACATAAAATGCCTTATTTGTATATTTTAACATCACATTATTAAAAAATTTAAAAAATACATTTTCTTACATTTATGTGAGTAAACTACAGGAGAAGTTTCAAATTGATTTCAAATTTCACTTTTATACAGGACAATGCTTTGTTATGCTAGCTGTGCTGAGCTGTCACACAGTTGCAACGATCGTGATTAGACGGCAGAAATGTTCAAAGTGAGTCTGGTGATGATTTGAGGACTGCGCAGAAGATTCTTGGAGCCACGTCTAAGGAATTGTTTTTGACGAAGTGTTTTTGACGATTGGAGGAGAGAGGATTTTCAAGATTCATAAAACAAGCCTAAATGAAGCTAAATGCAACTCCAGGTATGCGTGCAGTCAAGTTTAGACCCTTTTCTTTGAACTCCTGAGGATTAACTGTGAAGCTTTGGGCCAAACGGTAGAAAATCACATGGTGTAAAAGTCTAATATTGAGAGTAATTTAAAAAATATGCCTCCTCTAACCACAGTGTCCCAATGGAAATGTCTGTCAACTTCACAATAAAAGCACAGGAGGAGGCTTCAGAATAAAAGCGCAGGAGGAGAGAGAGTGAAGAGGAGCTCCACGCTGCTCTGAGTGAACTGCCCAGTGGGGGGCGACGGAGAGACGAGTTGTGAAGAGGTGACCTACGGCGCACGGTGAGGGACATTTAAATTGGAGGAGCGCGTTTGATCGTCAGGACCCGGCGCTGTTCCTTCAGGCTCACACCGGGAACATGAAGATGAGGAGGATAAATAAACAGACTGCGATAAACAAGTGTTTGCGGAATTTTGAGAGAACTTCAAATTATTCATCGTCAAGTTTGTAATTAGTCCAGAGTTAAAAGACACACAGCAATTAGAAAAAAACACTCCTCTGACACCAAGCACCACAATTTACAACAAATAGTTACAATAAAATTATTAATTTTCTGAGAGACGGGGATTTTTCTTCCGATAACTACAGGCTCTAGGCGTTTGGTGGCCCCAAACAAGATTTTGGATGTGGCCCACCATTTCACAAAGTCAAAGTAATAATCAGAAGAAGTGGTTATTTATTCAGTTTGTTTCTAAATAAGACATACTGTGTTTTTGTTTAACATATAGTTATAATCTACGGCACTCATGGATCATTATGTTTTATTTTGGACAACTTATATTCTGCTATAGTGAATTTTTTTGTTTGTTAGCTTTTTACCCTGTTCTAACGATGTTCTGTCATCAAAAACGTACCTGGAGTTGCATTTAGCTTCATTCACACAATTTTGAGAAATGTTCATTTGAAAATCCTCTCCCTACGAGCGTCAAAAACACTTCCAGTTGAACTCCCTCAATCGTTTATTCAGAGCATCTATGTCACTTAATCCGAAGATCTTCTGCTGTTTTACGTGCTTAAATTATCGGCACGCTCGTTCTGTGCATTTCTGCCTCTAAACACGATCACTGCTACTGCTGGGCTAATCGTCGCGTCTCTTAAAGTGCTAACATAAATGGTGTAAGCGCTAGGTGCCATCTACTGGTTGGATACACTTTGCATACACATTGCACACAGCAGAGAAATCCTTTCATTTAGTCCATAATAAAAAATAAGAAAATTCAAAACATGAGATGGTAAATTTAAGGCGCTCAAGAGCATGTTTAAAGGCTAATAACGATATTAAAAATGCATCATATTTTTCCTTTGACAATCACAATATCGCAGTACTGATATAAACGACAGGGTTCAAAAACAAGTCTGCCTACATTCACGCTGAAACACGCACAAAGTCATCAGCATATTACTGAGCATGTACTAACATATTTGAAAAAACAGCAGTGGTGGTAAGATTAGGCGTTTAAGGGTACAACTTGCACAAAATCAAAAATGGTAACGTTTGCTTTGAATTACCCGAGAATCCTGCTCCAATCACGATGTTTCGGTGCTGGGGATGGCAGTCGAGGACGAAATGACGGTCCGGAGTCAGCTGAAAAACAAAACAAACCCAGGAACGTGAAATGACAGGGTTCAAAAAGAGAGCGAGGGGAGCGAACGAGACAGAACACAATCTTTTCAACAGTCCGAGGTGATTGTAGAAGGCCAGCGCTCTGATTAAAAGTGCACAGTGTGGCTTTAAAATTCTGGGTTTTGAAATTGAGTCCTGGGCTGAACTTTTGGGTCGATGTAAGAACTGCAAAAGTCACAGCCTCGGCACAAAGAGAGTGTGGAGCAGGTCGAGATCTTACACTTAGAACAAGAAGCATTTGTGATTTGACAGTGCTGATGGATTTTATAAAAAAAAAAAAAAAAAAAAAAAAAAAAAAAAATTTAGTTAATTTCATAAAAGGCAGATCTGTGCTAGATTTTTTTATAAAGTAAAATTTGTTTTTCTCAGTACAGATATTTACCTTTAATCTGCTCAAGCCAGACTGAGATGTATGGACAGGCCCCGTTGATGTCGTTTGTGAAAATGTATTGACCTTATTCTGCCCCGCCCGCTTTTGCCGTTTTTTGCACTTTTGTTGTAAACGCACTTCCGTTTGACGAGAACTCCGTTAAAGCTAATGACGAACGAGGGAAAAGTCTGACGCTAAAATGTTACATAAAGTAGATTGATTTGTGTAAAATGTTTAATGAACACGAGCAACAACAAGTCAACAACACACCGATTTTCCAGTCAGTCTGAAAACGTCTTTTTAGTCGAGTAGAACTTATTTTCTGTTGAGCTCGTCTGCTCCATGTAAACTAATACAACAGAAACAAGACGGCGGCGCGTACGGCAACTTCTGGAATAAGGTGAATAACGTCATGACGAATATTTGAACTGATTGGTCGCAGCGTCGCAAAAGCGGAACAAGCCGAGAAATCAAGAAATCCAGTTGAGAGAAAAGCACAGACTTCTTCCTCGTCCTCAGATACACAAAGCATTTCTATGTGCACGTTTTCAAAAGCAAAATAGTCCATTAAATGTGTTGTAATAGGTTGAGGTACGTCCGTCGGCGCCGCCATGTTTGTTTAGGTTTGTCTTTTTGAATTCCGTCCAAATCACAATGCAGCACCGTGATTGGTCCAGCACAAACTACAATCCAGTGCTGTGATTGGTCCAGTACACAGCGACTCAAACCTAACAGTGGAACACCGTCCAGATGGATTCTCAAGAGTTTGTGAACTCACAAATATCGAGAATTCATGTGGCAGGGCCAAGTTAACTGACCTTACTCAGCTCCACCCACTTCAGCCTCTTTTTGCTGCAGATCGGCTCTTCTGTGGTAAAGGCTCTTCCAGTTTGACAAGAACTCCGTTTATACAAGAGGCGAACGAGGGAAAAGTCTCACTGCTAAAATATTACATCAAGTAGTTTGAGTTGTGTGTGCTGGGGCAACACAGATTTGACTTTATTACTTGAAAATAATCAGGAACATGGATGGACTAATTGTGTTTTACAGTAAAAATAAGATACCGCCCCTTTAAATGTAGCAAAGATAAAACCCCAGTCGAAATCTGTGAATTAGGGCTGCAACCAACGACCATTTTGTTTATTGATTAATCTGCTGATTATTCTTTTGATTAATCTATTAGTTGCTCCAATCATGAAAAGCCCATGAATATGATAATTTCACAACATTTTACCAGGATGAAGCCAACGTGACGTCGGTAGAAAACAAATCATACATGTTTCCAGTGTCATTAAGGTGTAATCCCTGCTCTGTCTGAGTCATGAAACATATTCTCTCAGCATGTGGCATGTTTTGAAGTCTGTGCGTCGAGCAAAAAGATTGAATTGTGTCAGCTGGACTAGTTTTATGACATATGTTTACCATCATCAGCACCTCATCCATGTGGCTTCTTCAGTCTCTGCCCTAAATACAAGTCTGTGTATAGTTATTATAAATCGATTGCTAAATCGTTTGACAATTCTTTCAACAATCCATTAGTTGTACACTGTAAAGTACACCGTATCTGTTACATGAAGCCCCTGACCTTGTCCAAAGCCTTTCAGTCCAACAGTCACACTGATTTCTCACATTACGATTCGATTTGTTCCACTGTAACAGGCCCCTCCTCCGCTGTCAGACCGGGGCTAATTCAGCCAGAGTACCAGTGTAATTCCTCTTTTATCGCCTCGAACACGTTGAAACACATTGTACTTGTGACTGCACAGGCCCAGCGCTGAGGCAAGCTGTTTATGAAGCTTTGCCCTTGAAACTAATGGACTAATGATGAAGAGTGGAGTGGCCCCGCGGAGGTTAATAGACAGACTGCGGCTTTATAGTCTTTTGCGTGTGTGAAGTCAGATGTTAGACTGGGCTGGAAATGAGTTGTCAAATTATACGTGAACTCATGCGAGGTTTATTCAAATAATCGGTTTGGAGGAGAAACTGGTGGCAAAGTGTTTTTTTAAAGGACACATATTCTGCTACAGTGACTTCTTTGAGCTTTTAATCATGTTCTAACAATGTTCCATCATCAAAAACACACCTGGAGTTGCATTTAGCTGCACTCACGCCATTTTGAGGAATGTTGGTTTGAAAAATCCTCTCCCTCCGACCGTCAAAAACACTTCCTCCTGAACTCTCTCGATCCTGACATTTATCACATTTTAGATGTCAATTATCTGAGAATCTTCTGCTGTTTAAAGTCCTTAAATCATCACCAGACTCGTTCTGAGCATCTTTCCTGTCTAAACACGATCACTGCTACTACTAATCCAATCTCTTAAAGGGCCTGTACCTGAAGATAAATTCTCTTTACATCACACATTGTTTGATAGAAGCAACTTCATGGAAATATATTGGGTTTGTGATTTATAATCTGTGCATATTATAAACACACTTTGTTTGAAAAGAACTAGTGCAGAAGAACCAGCGCCATCTCTTTTCAGCCATCTCTTTTCATGGGTAAATAACTGCTTGACACTATCCCAGAATGTGATTCTCTGTCATGCTGCAGTTTTTAAAAAAAAGTGTTAAAAGCTAATTGTAAAGAGACTTAGAGGAACTATATAGAAACAACTGCCTCAGATTAATCCAGACAGTCGTATCTGAGTCATGGAGCAATACTGAGTGAAAGTAGGGACGATGTGGGGCTAACGGTTCAAACAAAAACATGTTCCTGTCTCACGGTTCAAAATCAGGTACAGGCCCCTTTAAAGTGATAACATAACTAAATTGTGCTAAATTTATAAACTACATTTAAGGTACTCAAGAGCATGTTTAAAGGTCAAATGCATGAAAAATGCATAATATTTTTCCTTTAAAGGACAAATATGAAGCATTAGAGCTCTTCCCAACATGCAGCTAGAAGCACACAGTTGTAATGAACGTGATTTGATGCAGAAATACTGATGAGTCACAAATCTGGGAAATTTGAAACTGAGTTTTTGTGAGGCAAAGCGTGAATGAAGCTAAATACAACTGAACATGAACGAACATTGTTAAAACATGGTTGACGGCTCAAAAAAGTAAAAAAAAAAGTAGTAAAGAAGAAATGTTTTTTCTGGTATTTACTGATAAACTATAACATCCATATCTTTTGGTCATTTTAAACTGCGGTATTGATTTAAAACAATTTAATAATCGAAATAGGTCCATTGACTTTCCTCTTAAAAACCATTACACAGTCGTGGCTTAAAGTGTTGGAACCCCTGAATTTTTAAAGTTTGGTTCTCAAGTCCTCAGGCAGTTCTCTTCTCCTGTTTCTGTTCTGCATGCTGAGTGTGGCTCTCACTCACTCACTCACTCACACACACACTCTCTCACACACACACTCTCTCACACACACACACTCTCACACACACACTCTCTCACACACACACACACACACACACACACACACACACACACACACACACACACACACACACACACACACACACACACACACACACACACACACACACACACACACACACACACACACACACACACACACACACACACACACACACACACACACACACACACACACACACCCACACACACACAAACACACACACACACACACACACACACACACACACACACACACACACACACACACACACACACACACACACACACACACACACACACACACACACACACACACACACACACACACACACACACACACACACACACACACACACAATGCCAAGTCAACTTCTCTCCTTTTTATCTACTTTCAGGTGTGATTTTTATATTGCCCACACCTGTCACTTGCCCAAAGTGTGTTTAAACATTCATCACATTCTCACATAAAATTATTTATCCACCATTTTGAATAATTTTGTCAATTTTTGGAGTTTTGCGTGGAGTTATGTCAAATCAGCTTTTTTCCTCAGTTTTTTGTGTTGTTCCAGTACACACCAAGGAAATAAACACGTATAAAGCAAAAAAAAAAAAAAAAATGGAATTGCAATACTTTTTGGGGAGAAATACTTTTCTCCTAATTCAGGGATGCCAACACTTTCAGCCATGACTATAGAACAGAGGGGGGCAAACTAAGGCCCGGGGGCCACATGCGGCCCTTTTGGCATTTTGATCCGGCCCGCAAAGCATTCAATAAAAAAATGTATGAGTTAGGTGTGGTGCATTTGTCATTTTATAGTTTCCTGAGCAGCTGCTTGTTCATTAAAAATCAGTTTTGAGAACAGCCACCACTAGAATAACACCAAACTTTGATGCATTGGATAAAAGGAGTGATCAACTGCACTGTTCCCACTAAATAAAGGTAATGATTTTTGCTCTTCTGTAGTATTTTTTTGTGTATTTTAGGCATTAAGTCTATGTGTAGTAGTATGTGTGTAAAAAGGTCCGGCCCCCAGGCAAGTGTAAAAATCCAATGTGGCCCTTGCGTCAAAATAATTGCCCACCCCTGCTATAGATTAAAATCTCTTGTAAATCAATTTAGTCATAAGACGTTTCTTTTAACTAATATTTATCTCTTTTATACTGTTATTATACCTCTATACATCCGTCTATCTATTTGAGAAAAGCAGGTGGTGGACCCTTGATCAGAATAGTGCACGTCTAATAAGTGTGTAGCACAGACCGTGTACATGCAGCTCTCCACGATAGCGGGCTCGGGCTCCAGTCCCGGGACACAGCGGGCCACGTATCTCCTCAGGATGTCCACGTCTGAGCGGTCGGTCTGTTGGTCCCTGTGGTCCGGGTCTGTGGGGGCCCCGGCGTGGAAGCAGATCTGAGCAACACAACAGCGCTTCAGGCACGTGCAGTCCGTCCAGGTTAGCCCCGAAAAAGACAATAACGTTCACCTTATTCGGCCCCGCCCACTTTAGCCTCTTTTTGCCACAGATCCTCACTGCTGTAGTAAACGCACTTCCAGTTTGACGAGAAACCCGTTCATGTAAAGGGTGAGGGAGGGAAAAGTCTTGTTGCTAAAATATTATATAAAGTAGATTGATTTGTGTAAAATTTGTGTAAAAAGTAGATGCGCAACAAGTCAGCAATGCACCGATGTCCTGGAGCCTGAAAATGGCTTTTTAGTCGTGTAGAACTTATTTTCTGTTGCGCTCGTCTGCCCTTTGTAAACTACAACGGAAACAAGATGGCGGCGCCCATGGGAACTTCTGGAATAAGGTGAATAGACACTGGGATTAGAACTGACTGGCTGTGCAAAAGTGGTTCAGAGCCCTTTATTTATTTATTTTTAAGGTGAGACACTGCAGGTGAATGGGAAATTTTTTTTACATTTGAAGACAGAAAAACGTAGTTTTCCAGTATATAATATTTTCATATTAAAAAAGGCTTTTTATGTGTATATATGGCCAAAACTGCACATATTTGGGACATTTATGGAATTCTGAATCTGAAAAATGGACAGAACCAGGTTTACATTTTTTGGTTAAATTTGTATTCATTGAGCCTTTTTTTTCAAAATATTATTTAGTTTTTGAGTAAACTAGATCTGAATGAAAATTCAAATTATGCCACATTTTTTTACTTAAACTTTAATAAATCAGGCCTAGAATTAGAGATCAACACATCTTTTTCTATATTCTATATACTGTCAAAATCCTATTACCAGATTGTAAAGTTGAGTGTAAGTGCTACTTTAAGTGGTGATCATTAGGTCCCTTTAAGAAAACGGCTTTTGAAGTTACAGAGAAATCTATCGATGAAGTGGACTAAATGAAATAATAACACCTCTTTAGGAGCAGATTGGAAGTTTTGTTTTATATGAAAGCATATAAAAGTAATTATCACAGTCCACTCGTTAATATGCACAGTGCACAGTATTCAACAATCAAGTTTAATTGAACCAGGTAGACTTATTCAATTCAGAACTGTCTCAACTATACTAATTATTTGTTAGAAAAATATGTTCATTTCTCACCATTTGAGTGTGAAAAACTTCCAGACAAAGCTGACTGCTCACACTCCTGGATAATGGTCACAAATCAATGCAGTTCTCTGATTAGATCTGGCTAATGGAGAAGCCGTTAGCGCATTAGCGGCTAATAGCTTTATAATTGTGACATTATAAAACCAGGGCCGAGCATTAGAGAGAGTCGTCACCTTTTATCGAACCCGACCTCAGAGCAACACAATCACGAATTAATACAGTCATTATCATGTCTCTGTATCTAATCTGTGTTTAAACTTTAAGTGTTTCCAGGTTAAGTACAACTGACATGTGTCGATCGACTGTCACTGACTAAAGATCATAATCATCTGTGCATCAGTAAGTGTCATTATCCACAGCCATAAATAAAGTCAAACATAAAATGATCCAATTGTGAGAAATTTAAACATAAAATGAAGTCATCTCAATTCAATCTGTACTCAAAAAAGTAAAACTGCTGTTCATTATGGCAGCAACTAACGATTATTATATTTTAGTGATCGATTACTCAACAATAATGTTTTTGATTAGCTGACTAATGAAACAATTATTTCTATTGAACATTGAGACTTTTTAAATACATTATCAATCAAATACAGGTTGAAATATGGCGACTGATGGCTTCTAGATGGAATGTGTTTTTTTTATTACATTTTGATTTAATAATACTAGTGCTACAACAAGTTCAATCAATTAATCGCAACTAATCTATTATCAAAATAATTATCAGCTAATTTAGTCACTGAATAATCGTAAACTGGTCTAAACATAGGTTCCAAAACATGCCCTGAGCTGACAAAATAAGTTTAACGACTCAAATTGAGCTGCAAATGCATGAAAACGATGTGGAAAATGTTTGAATGTAGTGTATTTGATGAAAACTCTTTTGTACTAAAAATAAAAAGAATAATCTTGGTCAAATTTTGTAAAAATCTTTACATCATGTGACTTTTGCATTCTAAACAACTAACTGATTAATCAAAAGAATAATCACTAGAATAATCAATTAGCAAAATGATCGTTGGTGTCAGCCCTAAATAATACTACTGACTTTGTTATAAAATGTCTTTTATGTGTTTTAGCATGTGCAGTCTAACTGTGCAGCTCAGTTAAGGATTACAATGATTAAAATATGATTCTGTTTATAGTTGAGTAATTTAACTGTTCATGTTGCATTTCATTCAGAAAGTTTGATTTCATAAAGATTCACAGATTAATTGTAACGTAGAGACAATGGGAGTGAAACAAAGAAATGCTACTGTTTGCTGTTGTTTTGTCATTGTGTCTGAATAATCATTAAACTGTGACGTTAATTCTTACAATAATCACAACACTAAAAGTTGGCGTAGTTCAAAACCAGACAAATCTTCTCCAAAAGCAACATCAATTAAGCTTCAGTGTCATCTTCTACATCGTCGTGTTCAGGTTTAGGTGTGCTGTTTGAACCTGGAACCTATTAGGGCTTAATCAACTAATCGTGACGAGTCGACTGTAGTTATTGATATTTGTAATCATTAACTGGACTATGCAGGTTATAAAACACATGTCTCAAGATTTTTTTATAACAAAGACTGCAACATTATAGAATTAAACTGTCGAAAAAGAATAAACGATTGCTGATTTGCATTAATAATACACTTTAAAAGCATTCAGTGACTGTAAATCAAGCTTTATTTGGTTAAAAATGTATTGAAAAAGGCTAAATATACAATAGAAAAAAATCATTGGACTAGTCGACTAATCAAAACAATAATCGCAGACTTGTCGACTGCTAAAATAATCGTCAGTGAAAGCCCTGATAAGTAGTCTTGGCTTAGTTCCAGACAGTCCTCCTGGTCCTGGTTTAGTCCTGGTAAGGTTTTCGTAAAATCCTGGTTTTGTTCTCATTTCTTTTAATTCTTTGTTCAAGGTTTTTTTGAAGTTGTTAATAAATTGTGGACCGTTTTTGTGGGCGAATTCCCAATCACAAAATCAATATATCACTGCCTCTTTTGTGATGCTGAACCGTTGTGATTTTCAAGTGCGTTCCTCCTTTGTATCCTACGTCTTATGCACTAATTGCCTGGAGCCGCTGAAGTTTGGTGGTACCTTTTGTGCAAGTCAGGATCCTCGTGCCATCTGGCGTCTCTGCTCTCGTCACATGACTTCTGAACATTAGACCCTGCTCCCGCTGACCACACCAATATGGCCCCCAAATATCACCCGCTGACCACACCAACATGGCTGCCAAATATCGTTAGAAACAGAAGTGTCCAGACTACGGCCATTAACCCCACACCGAGGCGCTTTAACAGAAACACCTGAAGGGACCGGCGTTTCCCAGACTCAAGTCAAGGTTAAACACACGGTATGTACAGAATTCAACAAGGAGCAGCATCTTTTAAGTTCTATATAAAGAATGACTCAAACCTTTTCAAAAGACACATATTATTATCATTATTGTTCTTCAAAAATGCTCTTGGGTGTCATGTTTTAGAACTTAAAATAATAATAATAATGCGTTGTATCTGTGGAGAGTCCCATCATCAGGAATTGTGTTAGCGCTCCATCTACTGGCAGTAGGGGGAATTATCGTGAGTAAATAAACAAAAGCTAGCTTGCCCCGACATACTAATGGAAGCATGCAGTTGTGATTTGACAGCAGAATTGCTCAGAGCGAGTCTGGTGATGATTTATTATATTTTTATTACAGTATACATCTGACGTCACAAATCTGGGAAATTTTGAACACAGTGTTTTTTGAGGCTCAGAGAGAAAGGACCAACTAAACAGGAAAATGCTAAATACTATGCTAAATGCTAAAAGTATGTTTTTGATGAAGACTGGGAAAATATACAATAATCACTGCATTGTTTAAATTCTATAACTTTTCATTTTAATGTAATAATAATATCAAGATTAGCTGATGTTAAGGATGATCTATCTATTACTTTTGTAGTAAATACCCATGGACAACCACAAGTATGTTTGACAAACATGGATGTTCAGTTCAGATGCTAAAACGTCTGTGCAGTCATCTGTCCTGGGTTCTTGTTGGAATTATCTTTACCTTGACCATCCTGAGTTCTCTTTGGAAAGAACCTTTACCCTCACCAATCCTGGGTTTGTCTCATTGGAGGGATCTTTACCTTCACCAGTCCCAGGTTCTCGTTGGATTAATCTTTACCTTGACTAGTCTTTGGAGGAACCTTTACCTTTAAGGACACATGATCTGCTACAGTGACTTTTTTTGAGCTTTTCATGTTATAACTTATAATAACATATAATAATGTTCCGTCGTCAAAAACATACCTGGAGTTGCATTCAGCTGCATTCATACTGTTCTGAGGAATGAAAAAATCTTCTCCCCTCCAGGCGTCAAACACACTTCCTGCTGAATTCCCTCAATCACTTAAGTTGTTCCTGATTTTTTACGTCATTTATCTGAGAATCTTCTGTTGTTTTAAGTCCTTAAATCATCGCCAGACTTGTTCTGAGCACTTCTGCCTCTAAACACGATCACTGCTACCACTCGCCTGATAACAGCGTGTCACACAGTCTCTTTAGGTGAAGGCATAACTAAATTGTGTATAGCACAAGGTGCCATCTACTGGCTGCTTCTAGAACAGAAACTTGTTCATTTAGTGCAGTGCTTCCCAGAGTGGGGTCCGAGGCCTCCTGGGGGGGCTCAGAGGCACTGCAGGGGGGCTTCCAAATGTTGTTCACATAACTTTCATAAAAGAAAATTGAGCATGAAAACTGTTTTACATAATATATTTGTTATGTACTACTTTAAAATCAACGTTAAGCCTACAGTCATTTCTATTTCTATTTTTATGTGTAAATTTAAAGAGAAAAACATTACATACTGTTTTGAATATAGAGCAAACTGTTAGTGGGGGGCCCCGAGTTATTGTCGGGTTGATAAGGAGGCCACGACAACGTTGAGTTTGGGAATGGCTGATTTAGTGTTTTTTTTTTTCCAAAACAAAACATAAGATGACAAATTTAAGGCACTCAAGAGCATGTTTACAGGCGAACGACAGTATGAAAAATGCATAATCTTTTTTCTTTAACCAGTTCTGGGTTCTCTTTGGAGGAATTTTGACCTCGACCCATACCGGGTTCTTTTTGGAGGCTCTTTACCTTGACCAGTCCTGGATACTCGTTGGACGGCAGCCCGTAGATGTGCTCGTCGGCTTCTTCTCCCTGGGTCAGCAGGAAACAGGGGAAGCGGTTCTTCACGTGGTACGATCCAGGCGTCTTCTCTTTCCAGTAGCACACGTTTATCTTCACCACCTGCAACAGAGAGTCCAGGGTCACACACGAGGCTGCTTAAGTGTGGAAAAGCACAGTGCATTTTTGTCTGGTCAAAACAAAACAAAACAAACAAAAAAACTTAAAAAGAACATAAAAAGTAAATATACAAAAATAAACCACACTGAATTGGAACAGTTTAGATTACAGACCAACTAAAAAGCAAAATGTACCCACTGATTAAAACCGTTCCATTTCATTTATTGGGATTACTATTGTGAATTCTAGCCCATTTAACTCGTGCACGGTTGTGTTTTACAGTGTGCGGGCTTGGTGCTGACTCAGCTCAGAGCTGTTTAAAAATAAAAGACTTTTATTTGAGTTGTGAACAAAACAGCAGTGACATATTCAGGTGGGCACTCAGTCTGTGCTTACGACTCAAACACAGATGCAATGTTTTATTCAGTGTTTCAGAAGCCGACAAAAGTACACTGTGTTTTCAGACTAATATTTGGGTCTGTGCTTGTTCTGTTTTGCTCTCTTTGCTGCCGGGATTTGCAGTTTGTTGTCAGGCTGTGCACTACATGTATCAAACAGGATTCCACTGCACATGAGGAAGAGAGGTTCAGTACCAGCTAATCTTAAAGACAACACATTTCAGAGTGCCATTTATAGTTAAAGATAGATGGATGGATAGATAGAAGATAAAAGATAAAATGGAAACTACTTGATGCAACTAACACAATGACCCTAAAGCTGGAACGCCCCAAACATGCCCAGTCTAAATGTGAATTATAGTTAAAACATGAGCTACAATAAATAATTAACAGACTGAAAAACTTTTCCAGTGAGTCGGGGTCGAATATGAGTCATGAAAGTTACTTATTTCACTCTCTATAACCCAAATCTTATCAAAAACAAGTTCTCCAAAGTGCATTCAAAAGGTACATGATGTTGTTCTTTCTCAGATATTGAACGATAAGACGATATAGTAATTATTGTGACAGGCTGAGCTCTTTGTGGAGACGAGCAGGTGGTGGACCCTCTACCAGAAAAGTTACATAGTGCCCCTTTACAGTCATGACCGAAAGTGTTTTTTGCCAGAAAATGAATATTTTTTCCTAGAAAACTATTGCAATTACACATGTTTTGTTACACATATGTTAATTTCTTCTGTCTGCACTGGATTAACACAAAATGAATAACACAAACTGCATCTCCAACATCCAGACCATCCTGCACTGCAACCTTTCATCAATGTTTCTCTTTTCTTGCAAACTTCTTGAGTGTTGCGCACTCTGGACGAAGGAACATCAAGCTCTCTGGAGATGGACTTGTAACCTTGAGATTGTTAAGTCCTCAGACAGTTCTCTTCTCCTCTTTCTGCTGATGTCCGGCTTTTCAGATGCTCCAGGACCTGCCAAAAATGTTATAAATTGTGTCCATAGTAGGGCTGCACCTATGAGTTATTTCGATTAGTTTAGCGATTATTCCTTTGATTAGTTGTTTGGAGCAGTGGTTCCCAACCTTTTTTGTATCGAGTCCCCCCTAAGCTTTGTTTTACTCTCAGTACCCTTTAACTTAAGTTTCAGGCAAATAAATGGGTTTAATAGTCGAATATAGTCAATTATTACTATCATCTATTTAGTTTTTATTTGATTTATGGTTCAAGATGCTCCAAATGATGCTAAATCTACATCTCTCCATGCTTACTGTGGCACACACAGACACACAATGTGAAGACTGACTCAACTTCTCTCCTTTTTATCTGCTTTCAGGTGTGATTTTTATATTACCCACACCTGTTATTATCCTTGGTTTTAAACAAGCATCACATGAGTTATGTATTCACAATTTGTAAAGGGTGCCAATCAGTTTGTCCAGCCCATGTTTGGAGTTTTGTGTGAAATTAGTGCAAATGTTTCTGTTTCTGTTTTTTGTGTTGGTCCAATGCACACGACGGAATTAAACCTGTATATACCAAAAAATGTGTGATTTCTCGTGGACAAATACTTAACTGTAATTGGTCCACCCCACTCCTTGTGCAAAACGGGGCCCTTGGTAAACTTTCCTCCAGTCGTATTTTTCAGTTTTTTTCTGCTTTTAGAATAAGTCCAGATGATGTATAGTTTTGTGATCCGCCCTCCACAGTGCAGCTAATTATACGGTCCGCGCTGTTGTTGTGGTTGGTGACAAATGGACGCAGTGGGAAATGTGCGGCGTATAATTACTCATAGATTCAAATGCAAACTGCAGCCTGGATATGAGCGCGTTTTAAGTCCTGCTCTGTGCGCGATGCAAATGTGTAAAAGACGTTTGCATTTAAATGTACAGTATCCACCCACCAGCCAGCCATTAAACTGAACATATTCTGCATGTTTGTGGATTTCGATGGCATTTAAACCTGCTTTTACTCGAAATGGGATTAGTACTTCACATTTATTACTTAAAACAATGTCTACAATTGGAAAACACACTGTACAAACGACACCTCTGCTTCCAGTGAGGTATTTAGGTGTTTGGATAAATTAAGGCCTAAAACAACATGTCTGCTGTGCTAATGTGTCGTTGTGAAAAACAATTTCAGTCCAGAACGAGTCCAGTTATGGTGTATGGACTTAACATTAATGAAGAAAAGACTGAGGTGCCCTTGTCTGGGTCCAGCAGTGCTCTCACTGATGTGGGACCACTTAAAAAGTCATGTGCATCCCGCAGTCACGAACTTTGGCGTCACCATAGACAGTGACTTTAATTTAAGAAACAGATCAATGGTGTTTTCAAGTCAAGTTTTCATCATCTGTGGCTTTTATCTAAAGTGAAACCTTTTTTAGCTTTTAAACTTTTTGAACAAGTTACGCATGCTTTTGTTTCTTCGCGCCTGGACTACTGTAACGCACTTCAGTCGGGCATCTCACACAACGCACTTTACCAACTACAGTTAGTCCAGAACGCTTTTAACAGGAGCCAAAACACGCGTCCACATTACACCAATTCTTGCGTCTTTGCACTGGCTTCCTGTTCATTTTAGAATTGATTTTATAATGTAATTGTTTGTTTTTAAAGGTTTGAATGGATAGGCCTCACACTACATCTCGCGCACAGGAATACAAATTCCTGCGCGCAATCTGAGGTCCAAGGGCCAGCTCCAGCTCCTGGTGCCGAAGACCAGACTTAAAACCAGGAGGACAGGCCTTCTCTGTGATCAGTCCTAAACTCTGGAACACTCTGCCCCCCCATGTCTGAACGCTCCCACAGTGGAGTGTTTTAAGTCGCGTCTTAAGACACACTTTTATTTTCTGGCTTTTAACACCGCTCAAGTTGTGTGGTCCTGTGTGTTTTAATTTATTTAAATAAATGTTATTGCTTTTATTTATGCATTTATTTATTGCTAGTTTATTGTGTATTATTCTGTTTCTGTACAGCACCTTGGAAACTGTTTGTTTGTAAAATGTGCTAAATAAATAAAGTGGATTGGATAACAATTTCACAGAAGAAGTCAGTTTTTTACCTGTAATGCAAAAATACAGGGAAAATTCAAACGGAGTGATTTGTGAAGCTCAGAGAATACGAGCTTGTTATAGTGTGTATGACAAGTCAATTTCAAATCAAATCAATTAATTTTTATAATGCCCAAAATCACAACAACAGTTGCCTCGATGGGCCACAGGTAAAAGCAGTTCAGATAACTGTCCCAGAATGCCCCTGTCCTTTGACCCTCCTTCGCGGCGAGGAAAAACTACAAAACCGCATGGGAAAAAGTAGAAACCTCGGGGAGAACCACAGTGAAGGAGAGATCCTACTCCCACGGACGGACAGGCTGCAGATGAACTAGGACTGACATCCACTTGGACTGTGGAGCCAGAACCACTCAAGTGTGTATGATTTTCTAGTGTTGAGTTTATTTGGTGGAAAAAACCTGTTGTAAATATAAATGATCATTTTACACCAATTAAGTGTTTGTTTGTGAAGAAAAGTTTAAAAAATATTTTCACACACACTGGGGAGACTCCATCCAAAAGTTTGGGACAATTTACACACAAGAAATATATTTTTCTGACTCTATAATAAAATAAAGCTGTTCTCATATACATTTATTTGTGAAATAATCATTTCTGTGACATTAGAGGAGTTTGGACCAGTGTACAACAAGGTTACTAGGTAACAGTTATAGAATTTCTTAGTGTGATGTCATTATTTACAACCAGGAAGTAAAAATGTAAACCTAAAATTGCCAAACTGGGATAAGAAATGTAAATTCTTTAGCAAATTCTTAAATATAACTATCTTAACTGTGTTTTAGTGAAATGAGTGCCTATGACTACCTGTCATAGGCACTTTAAGAGGATGAATGAAACAAATGAGAATGAAGCAAAAATACATCTCAAGGTATGATTTTGATGAGGAGACAATGTTAAAACATCGTTCAAAGCTCAAACAAAGAAGGACATTTTGTATTATACATGTCCTTTAAAAGTAAACTTAAAAAAACAAAAAAAAAAAAGTTTTTTTAGTAAATCAATGAAGCTGGGGGAATAATACCTGCTCTGTGTTTGGAAATATTTGAAAACCTATGTTAATATATCAACAAAATATAGTTTTCATAATATCTGAACAGTCTAAAAGCTCCAGCAGGCTCGAGGCTGGCTGAACACAAGCGAGCAATCTGCATGAAAAACCCACAATGCCCAAAGGCCATGTGTTTTGGTGCAGCGGGAGAAGCACAGATCCCTCAAGAAATTCCCTCAAGATCCCCCAAAATTCCAAACACGCTGAGGGGACAGACTCAGATGGCTTTTATTGTACTGAGGGAGACATTTTGGATCGTATTAAAGGCAACATCTCAGCCGGGTGTACATTTTGATATAGACTTTCACGATTTATGTGAAGCTTTTGTTGGTTCTTACTTACTATGGGCTTGTGAAAGGTTCCTCTGGTTCAGTTGAGAATCCACGTGTGTTTCTTATTGTGTGAGCTCACTTATCTTTTACACTGCAACACATTAACCTCTGCTTTTGATACAAAATATCTCCTTTTAATGTGAAATGGACTAGTATGTGTACTTCTTGTTGTTGAGCATAGGTTAAAGGAAAAATATGATGCATTTTTCATATTGTTATAAGCCTTTAAACATGCTTGAGTACTTTAAATTTGACATCTCATGTTTTGAACCAAAAAAGGTTTATTATGCATTCAATGAACAAGTTTCTCTGCTGTCTGCCCTGACACTTACTGAGTGTTTTGCAGCCAGCAGATGGCACCTAGCGCTTACACAATTTAGTTATGTGATCACTTTAAGAGACGCTGTGATGCAGTTAGCAGTAGCAGTGATCGTAGCAGAAGATTCTGGGATAAGTGATGTATATGATCTGAAACGACGTATCAGATCAAGGGAGTTCAGCAGTGTTTTTGACGGTCGGAGGGAGAGGATTTTCTGACCTTCCTCAAAATAGCGTGAATGCAACTGAATGCTACTTCAGGTATGTTTTTGATGATGATAGAACATGGTTAAACGCTTACAAAAGTCACTGTAGCAGAATATGTGTATTTACATGCACAGATTACTGCATTTTATGTTTTGCTTATTCGTATTTTTGCTTATTTCTTTAATTAAACCTTACCCTGAGTGTACACCGACTCTGGGCCAGTTCCGGTTCAGGACCTGTGCAGGTCCTGCAAGACTTAGAAAGTGCTTAAAATCATAGCTTGCTGTTACACTGACCTCAGAGCACTGCGGCTGCAGGTCTGACAGCCGCGCAGGTCTGCGGGAAGAATCCTGTTCACGTCATTAGGCGAGTGTTCTAACACAAAACCATCTGCATCTGCGCGGTTTTCGTCAAAAGCAGACTGCAGTAAACCCGAGCTAACAGGCATGTGCACGTGACCCACAACTGGACTGGAGTCAGTGCACACAAGGGGTTAGTGTCTTCATTTGTAAATTATATTATAATAAAATTATGCACGGTGGCAGAGCGGCTAGAGCTTCTGCCTCTCAATAAGGAGATCATGGGTTCGAATCCTGGACCACCCTAACATCACATGATCTCTCTGGGTGGAGTCTGCATGTCCTCCCCGTGTTACCGTGGGTTCTCTCCAGGTTCTCCAGCTCCTCCCACCGTCCAAAGACATGACTGTGAAGGTCAATTGGAAACTCTAAATTGCCCGTAGTGAATGAATGTGAGAGTGAATGGTTGTCTGTCAATGTTTCTGTCTCTCTGTGTCAGCTGCGACCATAGACATAAAAATAGTGGACAGACGGTTGCCGCTCTGCCCCATTCATGAAAATGCGGCTCAGTCATGGAGAATTCAAAATGGCCGCGGGTTAGCCCCCACCACTCCCCCCTCGGTGGGGAGGCGGGGAGAGGGCGACTTTGGGGCGGCCTTTTGCTGACGTACTGCCATCGTTGTCTCTATGCTTACCGCCCACTCGTAGGTGAATGGCTGCGCCCTGACATTTCCGGCGCGTAAAGCCCGCCTTCTTCATTAGATATGCACGAACTTTAAAAAAATCACAGGCTAAACCAGCCTGGTTCAAAAAAATTCACCCCCCTCAGCGTTGTCACAGAGCCGTAAGCTAACGTTTGAGACCAAAGCCGTATTTTGAGCCAGGCTCTAAAGTAGGTTTTGAAACGTCTAACTCCCCATTGACTTGCATTGAATAATTCTACTTCCGCAGCAGCCCCTAGTGGTCAGCAGCAGATTGCAAACATGGCAGCCTACAGTCGGCGGCTCAATTTGAGCGCGGTAGCCTCGCCCACTGGCTGCGACGAGTCTGCCACTGTCCAGGGTGTACCCCGCCTAAGGCCCAAAGTCACTGGGATAGGCTCCAGTCACCCGCGACCCCGGGAATGGGAATAAGCGGTAGAAAATGAAGGAAATGAATAAAATTAAAGTGTTTTCGAGCTCCCTGAAGAAATCTTTTTTTTTCTTTTAAAGCCATGTTTTAATCAATTATTTCATATGAAACAGTTAGTGCCTCAGAGTAGTGGACGGAGAAATATTTAAAAAAATGATAATTGTTTTGGCGAAATGCAAAATTAGAATATTGAGTATATAGTCTATAAATAAAACTATTGAAAATGACCTCAATAAGGGATAGAACCGCCTAGTGTCATTTCCCAAGAGTATAAAGTGATATTTCTGCACTTTTGTGATTGTCCAGGTCTTATTTATTATTTATTAGGTCTTATTTTTTTGCCAACATCACATCGTTACATTTTTGGCTGACTGAGCATTCACCCTCTGTGTCCAAAGAACAACTGCCCTGTTCTACTTTTAATACCCCTGCACGTTCACAAAGCGCTCTCAAATTTTTCTTCAACATAATCTCATTCATTCCAGGATTTAGCGACTTTTAAATCCACATGACCGACATCCATCACCACAGGATGTCAGAGGCCCTTGTTCCCGTCCCGTACCTCTAGGGGGAGCTGCAGTCCGGTGGGGGCCAGCAGCCGGTTGGCCCAGGGTCCGGCCGTGATCACCACACTCTGCGCTCGGTACGATTTGGCTGAGGTGGTTACCGTGACGACGGCGCCCGGTTTAATGTCCACGACCTTCTCTTGGTCTCGTAGGACGCCCCCGAACTTCTTAAACTGGTCCTGTCACAACACAACAAAACACATGGGTTAGTATTTGAATATGAAAAGTAAAATCTTAATGATCCGACCATGTTTAAAGAAACGTATTAGAAAACGGTGCCTTTGTAAGTAAAAGACACTAATGAGGAAGTCAATGCTATTGGGTAAACTTTGATCATTGTAGCTTTGTGTAAATTACAAAAGTGTCAAGAGTTTGATGTAATTTAAGAATAAAGCCACAGTTTATCCCCAAACCTCGACCTAACTCTCTACAATCCTCCTTCCTTCTGCTGTTGTGCTTGTACATTTTTTAGAATCAAAATTAGATCCAAATAGGAACAAGAACAAATACAGAATGTGAAAATTGAATCGGATACATAGTTTATAATGTAAAAGAAATATGCAAAAAGAACTCCTAAAAATGAAAAGTGGTGAACTTTCAAATAAGGTTATAAACTGATATTTTTACTCTTTTGTGGGTCATTTTACTGTCATTTCACATTTGTCTGATACTTTAGTCTCAATGAAGACATTTAAACACATTAGGGCTGCAAATAACAATTATTTTAGTAGTCGACTAATCATCTTTTTTTTTTTTGTCAAAATAAATGTGTAATCAATTAAATAAAGGTTGAGATATGGTGTCTGAAAGCAAAGGCTACAACGATTAATCGACTAATCGTGACTGGTCGACTATAAAGGATAAATCGACAATAAAACTTTTGTTTAATTTAATTAACTAATCATTAAGTGACTAACAAACTATACAGACCTTTTATGACATTAATACATCAAAATATCAAAAACAGAATATGTTATTGCTTATTTTTATCAATAATACACTTTATTCATAAATATTCTCGTTCTAGAAGCCTTCAATCCCATATTTCAACCTTTATTTGGCTGGTAATGTATTTAAAAAGTGTAAATGTACAATAGAAATAATAGTTTGACCAGTCGACTAATCAAAAAAATAATCGCTGAAAGTCGACTACCAAAGTAATCATTAGTGACAGCCCTAGAGAACGCTTCTTATATTTAGGAATAAATTGTATTCATGGATGAAGATCAGAAATACTTTATATTTTGACATTTTGATTTAACAATACTGCTGCTTTCGTTAAAAAAAAAAAAAAAAAGAAGAATCTATAGTCCAGACAATTGTGATTTTCAAAATACAGTTACGAATATTTGTTGATTGTTGCAGCTATAAAAGACATGTTTTAACACATTTAAGTTTGATTGATAAAATATTGTCTGAAAATTGTTATCAAGATATTCACCCACTCGTAATCCGTAAATAAAGTATTAAGTATTTTTTTTTTTTTTTTAAAACAACTTTTTTTTTCTTTATTTAACCTTAACCTAAAACCTGCTGTGACTCTGGCGTCCTGCTGGACATTTTATTAATTTATTACTTTGTATCCACATCTGATAAAAGGAAACTATCAGCTGCTGGACAAGTTCATTATGAACATTTTCAATCATTCTGGGATGAATTAGAGTCAGTTTCTACTGAGCACAAACAAACAAAAAAAAAAAAAACACACAAAAATTCAGAAATATTTAATAGGACTTTTATATGGATAGGGTTAGGGTTTGGTCCCTAGAACTCATTTTTAGTTAAATTAGCTTCAGGTTTGAAAGCGAAATTGTCAAAACTCAACAAATGCCCAAACTAGAGTCAATCAGGCCTCACCTACAGACATCATCTTTACTTCTTCATATATTTAAAAAGAAAATTTAGGCGGACTTTAAATTTTGGTTTTCCTCTTTGCAGAACTTGTTTCTTCTTGTATTTAGAGTAAATCAGACACCAGAGGACAAAACTACAGAGACTCAGCTTCACAAAGAGTCCAGACAACAGTTTGTGCTCCAAAGGGTTCACAGCTTCAGTTTGAAATGAGGCTTATTTTAGTCACACGTTTTGGGAAAAACAAGCCCGAATGAGACCAAGAAAGTCCCATTGAGATTACTAATAATCTGTTCAAAGGAGTCCTGGCCAAGACAGCAGCACAGATCGGTCATTACACATTTAGACAATCACATAACAACGTTCCCTTCCCATTTCCAAACCTTTCAGCATAGATTTAAACCGACCCATTGAAATCACTTCTGTAAATGATTCCATGTTGAGGGAGCAGAATACTGATATGCCACATGATACAGAAAGTCACACAGAATCCTGAGAGCGCAGAGAATACCGTCCATCTGTTTTTGCTGAATGCATGCTCAGATGTGGAGGTATGTACACAAACATGTCCCAGTGTCCCGGCCTGTGAGCCCAGTGCTGCCCACGCGCCTGCAGTTCACATGGTGAGGCCGAGGCTTACAGTTTGTGATAGATCGCAGAGACATGGTAAACACAGTCCAGCTATTTGAGGACTTGTGTTGGTGCATTCATGTAAATTAGGTCACTGTAAAACAAGACAGACGAAAACGTTGCTGCAACCAGTTTCTTTCTTGCTTTAAAAGAGAAGCATAGTTTGTTCCTAAAGTAAAAGCCAATTTAATTTCTAAATTGACTGTTCAACATGTGCTTTAAAGGTGAGACTGTTGTTGTTCTAATACCCAAATATTTAAAGGAATTAACTATTTCTATTTAAGAATATATAAGAGTGACGATTGGAGGAATGTCCTGGGGAAGTGTCTTTGTGAATAGCATTAGCTTGGTTTTATTTGCACTGAGGGAAAGGTCTAATTGCAACAAAGTGTGCTGGACAACATTAAAAGCATTTTGCAACATAACGACATCAACAAGAGTTTTGGCAAAACAATAAAAAACAATATCATCAGCACAGAAGTGATACTTACCATCAACATCATCATAAAGGTTTATAGTCCTACTATTTTGGCAAAATAATGTCCTCTGTGTTGAGCAAAATGTCCCTTTTTCTCCACTTTTCTTTATGTGTAACTTTCTTTCTTTTTTTCTAAATTTAATCTTAATATTTGCCTTTTACATTTTAGGCTGTATAAGCATTCTCATGAAAACGTTTGATTGTTCAGGTTGTTCCGTCACTCTTATCGTTTATTCATCCTCAAATCAGTGAGCTCTGAATATTAAATGACATGTTGATAAAAATAAATAAATAAATGCTGACTTTGTTTAAACTGTTTGTGCTTTTGTACTTTACACAAAGCTACAAGGACCAGACTTTATCCTAAAGCCTGGCATTGACTCCATTAAGATCAACATGAAAGCTGAACGTCCAGTGATTAACCTGAGTAAATTGTCTTGTCACGTCCGCCAGGCTCCGCGAAATGGGTAAAAGTCTAAATGACAGATTAAACTAAGCCTTTAATGTGTTTTTAATCTCATTATTTCGGGCACTGACGCTGCTCTGACTGCGATTTAGAAAACACTAGACTAATCAAACCCATTTCACGCCTGTTGTTTTGACATGTTCCAGTTTGCTCCAGTCATTTGTGCGTGAGAATAATCCTGTCTGCGTTTAGACTCAATTAAAGGTCTCAGTTATTTGTCCTAAACTGAACTTTATTGTATTTTATCGTTAAAATGTAAGAGCTGTGTTTTGTTTCCTTTGGCATGTTTCTCTAGAGCTTCATAACCTGGCTCTCTTAAGGCGTGTTTCCATCAGACCTGCTCCCTGGTGGACTGGACTGTGTTTCCTGCAGGGTCCAGCTCACAGGGGCCCAGCTCACAGGAGCCCAGCTCACAGGGGTCCAGCTCACAGGGGCCCAGCTCACAGGGGCCCAGCTCACAGGGGTCCAGCTCACAGGGGCCCAGCTCACAGGGGCCCAGCTCACAGGGGTCCAGCTCACAGGGGCCCAGCTCACAGGGGTCCAGCTCACAGGGGTCCAGCTCACAGGGGCCCAGCTAGGGGTGGGCGATATGGCGATATAAAACCGTCTTACGATCTCCAAAGCTGACGATGTGTAATTTTTAAGAGATCGTTTTATCACGATCTTATGTGTGTCTGTGAAAGCCGCATCAGCGAGGAAACATAGCGCTCGTTTTTCCTACCTTTACTGCACTCGCACGGCATCTGCACGGTATTGGCGAGTGACAGACATGTGGCTTTAAACCAATCAGAGTGGTCGGTGCATCCCTCCCCCTCCCCGTGTTGTTGTTTCACTACAAGCGTGGGTCATGGCGGCGGCGGCTGAGAGAGAGGACTTGGTCTCGAAAAAAAACTCCTCGTCAATAATATGGAACTGGTTTGGCTTCGCAACAAATGACAAAGACCAAAAGAACATAATATGCAAAGTGTGCAAGGAGACCGTAAAGGCAACTGACGGTAATACTACTAACTTATTCGGCCATTTGAAAAGAAGGCATAAAAAACAGTACGCTGAAAGTCAAGCAGCACAGGCAGCTAAAGCGAAGACCTCAGCACCAGCAGCCGCGTCTGCTCCGAAGCAACAAATGCTAACAGATGCGTTTGCTAAATGCCTAAACACCTTACGATAGAGGCAGTAAACGCTGGAACACTGTAACTGATGCGGTGACTTTCCACTTAGTTAAAGATATGTGCGCGCTACAAACAGTGGAACGTGTGGGTTTTACGAAGATGTTAAAAGTTTTGGATCAGCGCTATGAGTTGCCTAGCTGAAAGTTTTTTTCGAACACCGCCATACCACACATGTATACAGACTGCCGAAGTAAAGTTGCACAAAAAGTACAGAATGTGCAGTTCTTTGCCACAACAAGTGATCTATGGTCCAGCAGAACATCCGAATCATATTTTGGCCTAACAGTTCACTATATTGACAAATGAGCCAATATGTTATTCTAATGTCATTGGAATTATTTGCACTACTTACTACTTGAAAAGCTTAACTGACTGAGTCTTGATAATTATATCTTTGTTGTGATTTTTCTTTAGTTGATAGTGTGACATTGCAAGTTTATTTTTTCAAATTTAATAAATTGGCATTTATTCAAAGCTTGTTTTCTTCTTTCAACAAAAAACTGCTTCTGTGAGTGGATTTGTTATGCTTTTGTTAAAAATCGTGATAAAATCGAAATCGTGAGTTAAGATTTTAAAAATCGTGATTTTTTATTTTTGCCATATCGCCCAGCCCTAGGCCCAGCTCACAGGGGTCCAGTTCACAGGGGCCCAGCTCACAGGGGTCCAGCTCACAGGGGCCCAGCTCACAGGGGCCCAGCTCACAGGGGCCCAGCTCACAGGGGCCCAGCTCACAGGGGCCCAGCTCACAGGGGTCCAGCTCACAGGAGCCCAGCTCACAGGGGTCCGATATGTGAGCCGCCAACGTCACCCGAACATGACTGTGTTTTCTTCATAAATAAATCGTATCTGAATTACCGTAAAACCGCTACTACTACTTTTTTCACATGATTTCAACCCTGCGTCTAATACAGCGATACAGCTAATTTATGTATTTTTCCGGGAACGGCCTCTAGGGGCGCTCTAGCAGGAAACGCCAGAGTTCAACAGACCGGTGAAAGAGGTACGCGGAGGAATACGCTACTTTGATTGTGTTTTGAACAGTCAGTTTACATCGTGCACACACCATCATCTCAGAACACACACAAAGAAATGTATATGACGCAGCGTTTAAGTTAAAAACAGTCGATGTGGAGCCAAAGAAGGAAACCGAGCTGCTGCACATTTGCTCGTCATCAATGAGTCGATGGTGAGACGTCGGAGGCGCCGAGTTAAGAGCGACTCAAAGCACTGCCGTGTTACAGGTGCTGTTTGGAAAATGGCATGTGTTCAATTAAAACTCTGTGTGTTCCATCCTCCTGTGTAAATGTCTCATGTTACAACGTGGACACCTGCGGCTTATAGACAGGTGCGCCCTGTCTATGTACAAAGTTGTTTTTCTTTGTAAATATGGCTGGTGTGGCTTATACTCTGCGCTCAATAGTCAGAATTTTACGGTACACTTTTTCTTTAAGATAAGATAAGAGATCCTTTATTTGTCCCACAATTAGGGAAATTCCAATGTTGCAACACACAGCTTAGAACAGGAATGAAAGAAATAGGCGCATGCAATACAGGCCGATACGCGCCGATCTCCCGGATTCATAAAAATACTTTTAGTAATTACATTACTCCTCTACGCCACGTTTTAACATCTCTATATGAAATGCGTTGGGTTTGGATAGAGTTGGCTGCCGTATGACCTGAAAGAATATGACTTTGGGTCTTGATGCGAGTGCCGTGCTTCGTAAACAGGAAACAGCCGATGTTAACATGGGCTCGCTTTGTTTGTTTGGCGAACAGCTCAACAAAAAAACTTCTCCGAAAATACGCCGTTTTTTCACAAGATCAAGTCCGCGTTTGATGAGGAATGATTATTTTGTCTTTATATCTGCTTTTTTGCCATTGATTCCGAGTTCTCTTTTCTTCTCTCTCGTCCAATCATAAACTGGTCCACACTCTAACCCGAGCCAGCCGCCTCTGAGAGCTAGTACCTCTCACTGCCCCCTTCGAACCCTCAAACGGGGCGGTACCGTTCACTTTTGTTCAGTGGAAACACCTCGAACCGTCCCACTCCCCAAAAGCTATTCTAAATGCACAATATTGTTTAAAAACATGAGCGGCAATGAGTAAATGGCAGAATGAAACACTTTAGTACTTTGTTTGTGCCCATAATGAGTCAAACTAGTTATTTATTCAACCGTCTACAGCTCAAATCAAGAATAACAAAAGTCCCTTACTAATGCAGAGAAAAAGGACAGACAGACAGACAAATATTGACCCCAAAAATGATTCCGCCATCTGTTATTTATTAAAGAATATGTTGATATAGTGGTTATCATGACAAACACACACGTGATTTCATTTATGAGACAAATAATGGTGACTTTTGCCCTAGATGATCCGCTTTAGTGTGCGATAGGGCTGCACAGTATTGGAAATTAGTGCAATATGTGATGCGGGTGTCAAGTATCGTGATAATAATATTATCGCAATATTTTTTCTCATTTGCATATATTTTTCTTCTGCAGGTATGAGGGATAACTCAACTCTTACTTTAAAATATAGTATCTGAGGTGCAAATGTATACAAACCTGGAGTTGCTTTGTCCATTACTCTGCAAACCATAAAAATACATTACTCAATCATTTTAAACGTTTCAGACTTTTCATTCACCTTCATTTATGTGTGTATGAAATAGTGGAAAAAGTTATAAGGATTATGATGGGAGAGCTTTCACAAAAAACACTTAAATATTCACTTCTGTACTTAACAAAAGCGTTATTGGGGGTGAAATTTTGAGTCTGATTGGTATAAACAGTAATGTAGTGTAAAAAAAAAGAAAGCAAAAACAAGCTTGGGAGCACAGGAAACAATTAAAAAGAAAAAAAGATTAACGCATAGGACCATTAGAAATGATCACCCATCTTTGTAATATTCATAACGCGATAACAACAATTGCGATAATGATATTTCTTCGATATATTGTGCAGCCCTAGTGTGCGTTACACATTGTTCAGTCCTGCTGTGTGTTAAATTGTACCTGTGCAGTTTTGAGGGCGCGGTCGGCGAACAGCACTCCTGCCGTCACGTCCACGATGGCCCCGTCCCCAGGGGCCAGCACCATGTGAGGAATGTGTGAGCTGAAGTCCTCCGGGCTCAGGGTCACAGTGGGGGTTTTACTCTGCAGCAGCGTGTGCTTGGTCTGGGAGTAACTCTCACTGTGCTCGGGGCCCATCACCAGGAGCCCAGTCTGTCTGAGGGACACAGGACAAAGCACAGTTAAAACCCTGTCTCAGCTCATTTATTTTATCATTTTAGTTTTCATTTCATCACTAGGAAACTTTCAAGGGTGGTCCAAAAAGCACGCAACATACAATTTTGGCAAAGTATAGTATTTTTCCTGATATGAAAAGTTTACTCATTGCTTATTGACCAAAGGTGCAGAGTTAAAAGAAGAGTGCAGGAGGACTATACTCACAAAGCTTTTTATGCTTTTCTAATTATTACTTTGGTTGGTTTGGTTGGCAGTGAATCAGTCAAGAAGAGGCAGCTTGTGAAGGAAACCACAGGAAGTAGTACTGAGGAACAAAGAATATATATATTCATTCATTTTAGTAAATACATGTAAACTTGGTCAAGTAACTCTGTAAATTAGATAAACTTTAACCTTTGTTATCTCTGCCGCCCATGTCCAACCAGGAAGAGTAATTATAAACATCACCAAAAACTGTCAAACTACAGGAAAACTTTTAGTCAAATATTAACATGTTTTTTGTGAAAAGACCAGTCACTTTAGTGCAACCAGATATCAGGAACATGCAGTACTTACTTTTTATTAAGATAAGGATTAAACTAGGACTAAAATTCAGAACTAATGCAGGGTTAACCAGGACTAAACCAGAACAAGAACAAGACCAAATCAAGTCTACATCAGGACTAAACAGGGCTCAAACCAGCTCAAACCACAAAGTATTATGCAAATTGTGTCATAAAGGTCTTTTTTTTTTTTCAGTGAAACTCATGGATGGTATTGTGTGTCAGGGCTCTATGAATCAGTGAAATCAATCTCAAACTCCTGAGCCAGTTAGTTTGCCAGGTAAGTCCAATTAAAGGAAAAACTACTTAAGAAGGACATTCCACATTATTAAGCAGACCCCCACTTTCAAGCAACATGAGAAAGAAAAAGGATCTCTCTAGAGCCGAAAAGAGTAAAATAGTTGAATGCCTTGGACTTTGGCCTCTTTGCTCTTATCACAACCAAACAGATAGGATTAAACTTTCACAGAGACATTCTCTATCGTTGCACACAAGTGACATTTTTAAAACATAGACTTTAACCTGGTGAAAAGGGAGAATTTACAGCATGGCATTTTTATCTTCATATTATTTATGATTCACGTCTAATTAGGCCAGTGACCTCTCGTAGCACATTGAATGCTGTGTTTGCTCTGATCACTCTGAGCTTCGTCCAGTGTTCACGCTTTGACGCCTGTTTACCACGTTCGCCCATTGACCACATTCGCCCATTGACCACAATCGCCCATTTAACCACAATCGCCCATTTAACCACATTCACCCATTGACCACATTCACCCATTGACCACATTCGCCCATTTAACCACATTCACCCATTGACCAGATTCACCCATTGACCACATTCGCCCATTGACCACATTGGCCCATTGACCACATTGGCCCATTGACCACATTGGCCCATTGACCACATTCGCCCATTTAACCACATTCGCCCATTTAACCACATTCACCCATTGACCACATTCACCCATTGACCACATTCGCCCATTTAACCACATTCGCCCATTTAACCACATTCGCCCATTGACCACATTCGCCCATTGACCACAATCGCCCATTTAACCACAATCGCCCATTTAACCACATTCACCCATTGACCACATTCACCCATTGACCACATTCGCCCATTTAACCACATTCGCCCATTGACCACATTCACCCATTGACCACAATCGCCCATTTAACCACAATCGCCCATTTAACCACATTCACCCACTGACCACATTCGCCCATTTAACCACATTCGCCCATTTAACCACATTCGCCCATTGACCACATTCACCCATTGACCACATTCGCCCGTTCGCCACATCCGCCCATTGACCACATTCACCCATTGACCACATTCACCCATTGACCACATTCGCCCGTTCGCCACATCCGCCCATTGACCACATTCACCCATTGACCACATTCGCCCATTGACCACATTCGCCCATTGACCACATTCGCCCGTTCGCCACATCCGCCCATTGACCACATTCACCCGTTCGCCACATCCGCCCATTGACCACATTCACCCGTTCGCCCATTTGACCACATTGGCCCATTGACCACATTCGCCCAAAATGCAGAAACGTGCGGCGCCGCCCACATGACCTGAATGGCCCACGTGACCCGAATGGCCCACATGACCTGAATGGCCCACGTGACCCGCAGCGCTTCGGTCGCGCCTCCACATAAACGTTTGCATCCAGTGTGTCCACACCTTAAATGTTCACGTGCAAATCTGATGGAAATGTAGGGCTTTCCAGAATACGAAAAGTAGGATACAGTAGAACTTTATTTTAAAACGTTTATATAGGTGCAAGTGAATGCAGCGGGGGAAAGTAACAAAGTACAAAATAAAAAAGTACTGTACTTAAGTAAAGTACAGATACATTAAAAATTTACATTACAGTACATTTAACAGTAGATACTTTTTACTTTCACTGCATTTCAGAGCATGTATCTGTACTTTCTACTCCACTACATTATTGAACTGGACTTAAAAGTCAAAGTATATTTTCTACAGGTTTTAGCCCTGCTGAAAAAACTCAGGGGTTTATTTTTCACACATTTATAGCGAGCCCTTGCCTGTTTTTTTTTTTTTTTCTAGTTCCCTTTGAGCAAACAAAAAGCCTCTGAAGAGAAAAATAACCTGGAAAGTTGTCTATAACAACCAAAACAAGATTAAAGTTGATGCTTTAATAGTTCTCCAAACCAAAAAGAATTAGATAAAGTACATTTTTAAAGGAGTACTTTTACTTGAGTATTTGTTGCTGCTGTATCTGTAATTTTACTTGAGTAACAACATTGGGTACTTCATCCACCACTGAGTGAATGAAATATAAAACAAGATATTATTATTAGTTGGCTAGAAAACAGTAAATTCAAAACACTACAGTATGAACCAGAATCCCATGCTTCTAATTTAAGATGCATATGTAAATAGTCAATATAAAACATTATTATGACAAAGAGTAAAAGCCATGTGTGACGAGCCCGAGGACGTACAGCTCTTCTTGACCTTGGAAATGAAAATACGATAAATTATTCTGGAGCGAGACACAAATTAAAAAGATTCTCGGTTCACGGAGAGTTGAGAATAATTTAACGGACCAGATTTAAATTTAATCTGCATAATAAGATCAACTCATGTGGAGGTTTTCTTAAGCACTACATGAGAGGGGCCTGGGGCTGCGGCTCGGTGCCAGCGCAGTTAGATAAATAAAGACACCGGGCGTTTTATTAAGCACACTTATTCACAATCGTAGGTGGAAGAAATTGACAAATGAGTGAATTCATTAATAGATTACAAACGAACAAAGGGTTTAAAAATGTACCAGCTGGATAAAGCAGAGGCAATTGCAGAATGTAATCTCCTGTGTGGAAATCTATTGCTTTGCCTGAAATGTTCTGCAGTAAGTCTGGACGATACGGTGATCAAAATGGAATCGTGAGCGTGTTCCTGCGACAATCTGCTATTTTTGTGAAATCGTCGTATCGTGATTGACTGTTTGTGTCTTTAATGCAGCTGTCTGTTCAAACACACTTTTTCTCCTGTTGTTTAGCCTCTGAAGCCTCTGAGCAGATGACTTTATTTACCTCTTAAAGGCCAGAGCTGCACAATTAAACCAAATCCACACTAAATCGCATTTTTTCCACAAACATTAGTCGACTAATCGGTCCATAGGGCTGGTCTTTAGTCGACCACGAGTTTCTTTAGTCGACTACAGCCTCACTGCCTATTTATCCCCAGTTTGACAGTTTTTGTAAAGTTTATAATGTTACTGCAGCAAATATGACATAGTTAGAATTCATTCCACAACTGTTACCTAGCAACCAGACTGTAAACAAGGGCCAAAATCCATATAAATTATTCAATAGTTATGATTTGACAAACAATAATACCTGATAACACTATTTTGTTGAATGATCATTTAAACTGTCCAAATAATGTGTCAGTTGTCTGTATTTTCAATGGTTCGTTGCTTTTTTGTGATATCACATAGGGATTCCAGCCCTTCTTCCTGTAATTTTAAACTTTTACTTTTCAAAATGTCTTCACAAAGAGCGACGTCACAAATGTAAACTATAATATATATATATATATATATATATATATATATATATATATATATATATTTACCACAGGTTCCCTCCCACCAAACTAAGTCAGAATTAGAACATTTTGAGAACCTGTCACATCATTTCTCTGTGTAAAGCATCTTCCTCCGATCTACTTTTGTGTTTTGAAATCTACTCCATAATTTAACATGTAAACAATATAAAACTGGTGTCTGAACGGCGTGTAGATGCACAGACTCGCGTTGTGTTTCTGGTGTAGACCGACGCTTCTAAATATCCGCGCCTGTGCAGCTTTGCCTAAGGAACGTGCCGCTCCTGGTGCACATCCCTTTGTTCTGTCGAGCTGTGCGCCCCGTCGAGATTTCAGTCCTGCCGGGTCAATTTTCACAAGTGTATTGATAAAGGACATACTGACATCTGTTAAAAGGCTTGCAAAAAATGTCAGTTTACATCATTAATCTGCAAACTTCTAACTTTAAGATTATTAGCGAACTTTGACAAGCAAAACGTCAGCATCTCGTTTTGCTCCTCTTGACTGTAAAACCAGCTCACAATATAATTCATTTATAAACGTTTCAAAAGTGTAAGTCCAGTTCTGCTCCTCGTTAAAACCAGCCAATTCATTTAAAAAGAGCGCACATTTCGAAGTGTTTATGTTAAATTTTCCTCACTTAGGTTAGGCAAGCCGATTATATTATTAATAAGGGAGGATATTTCCATAAACAAAAGTCTATGTTGAGATTGTATTTGAACGTAATGTAACTCAATATTCCGCAGAACCGACAAAGTTTAAAATATTATTAACGACCTCAAATCAATGAATGAAAATGAACGGAAAAGGAAACGTTTTCGGTGCCTGGCGCAAGTGGAGAAGTCGACGACACCACAGCGGCTGATGTTAGCCGGGGTTCGTCTCTCTTTGTCTCTCTGGATGTCCGTCAGACTCACAGCGAGGACAGAGCGGGTTCCTTTCATCCCAGCCTCGGCCGCTCAGGGTCAAACCTGCTCCGCACAAAGACTCAGACCTCTGCGCGCCACGGCCTTGTCTCAGGATGCAGCCGTTTCAACCCGTCGCATGGAAACGGCGCCGCGACTCGACCTCCTGCGTCTGGCTCTCTTTCGGTTGACGACATGCAAGTTATGAAGTGTCACGCCGCTCTAAACTGGGCGGAGTTTAAAGAGCACGTGACAGGATTCTCATGTTTTACTCGTTCTGACTTAGTTCGGTGGGATGGGACTTTTTGTAAATACGTATCATAGTTTTACATCAGTCAAGTGGCAGTTTATGAAGAAAAAAGTGAAAAATGAATGCTGAAAATGACAGGAAGTGGTGCTGAATTCCTCTGTGATGTCATCAATAAGCGACATTCCATAAAAGACATTTTTCTGACAGTTTAACAAAATAAAGGTGTTGTCAGTTATTATTTATTGTCAATTCATAACTATTGTATCAGTTATATGGATTTTGAACTGTACAGTATGGTTGCTAGGTAACTGTTGTGGAATTACTTCTGCTCACGTCCAAACAGGAAGCGACATTAAAAACACTACAAAAATGGTCAAACTGGGGATAAATGTTAAATAATTATGTTCACTAAGTTTGAGTGAAATGTGTGGTCTAACTAGGGCTGATCGATTACGGCAAAATTTATAATCACGATGACTTGTCTCATAACTGAAATCACAATTATTTCGAACAATTACTTCTATATTGTCCAAATTATTCTGTAGAAAAAGTATAAAACAATTATATTTTATTAGTAATGTTTTAGAAAAGTGCCTTTGCTCCAGATTTTGAGGCAAAAAGAAAGCACTTGTGATTCTGAACAGAAGGTTCTTGGTTGTATTTTTGATTATTCAATTACACAAATGTTGTAGAATAATAAAGTCATGATTATATATAATTAAGTCTGTCAGATGTATTTGAAGTTCAAATCAAATCAAATCAATTTATTTTTATAATGCCCAAAATCACAACAACAGTTGCCTCGATGGGCCACAGGTAGAAAGCAGTTCAGATAACTGTCCCAGAATGCCCCTGTCCTTTGACCCTCCTTCGCGGCGAGGAAAAACTACAAAAAACCCCATGGGAAAAAGTAGAAACCTCGGGGAGAACCACAGTGAAGGAGAGATCCTACTCCCACGGACGGACAGGCTGCAGATGAACTAGGACTGACATCCACTTGGACTGTGGAGCCAGAACCACTCAAGAGGGAGGTGGCTTTAAAGAGTTCCTCCAGGCGGACAAGGAGCAGTCCACCCAGTGTAGAGAGATCCTCCAGCAGGAGACGAGGAACAGTTCATCTAAAGTAGAAGGAGTTCGTCCAGGCAGACGAGGTATGGCTAATCCAGCTGTCCAGGCGGGTGGCGCATAGATCGTCCAGAGTACAGATCGATCCTCCAGACAGGTGGGGGTGGGGGGGTCGTCACTGGAGCAGCCGCCGCAGTGCCTGAAACAGTCTCCACTCCCCGGGGGAAGTGGAGAGAAAGAGAAACATGTGAACAGCAATGAACAGACTACAGTTGAAGTAATATTAAATATTGTTGATAGGTAAAGTAGGAAGAACCAGAGGATAGTGTTCAAGCTGCCATACTTCCCCCAGCAGACTTGCTCCAAGGGCAGCATAGCTAAAACTGTAGGTTTTTATTTCTGTTCCTAACTGGCCTGACCATAAGCTATTTCAAAGAGGAACGTTTTGAGCCTGGTCTTAAATGTAGAGACTGTGTCGGCCTCTTTTACATGAACAGGTAGCTGGTTCCATAACATAGGAGCTTGGTAGCTAAATGCCCGACCTCCTACTGTGCTTTTAGAGACTCTGAGGACTAACAATAGTCCAGCATTTTGAGAACGTAGAGCTCTGTTTGGATGGTACGCTACTATTGCATCTTTGAGGTAGGATGGGGCCATATTGTTTATAGCTTTATAAGTCAGGAGGAGGATTTTAAATTTGATTCTAAACTCAACAGGAAGCCAGTGAAGAGACTCCAACACTGGTGAAATATGATCTCTTTTTCTAGTACCTGTTAATAATCTTGCTGCTGCATTTTGAACCAATTGAAAGCTTCTTATAGAGCTTTTAGGACACGCTGTAAGCAGGGCGTTACAATAGTCTAATCTGGATGTGACAAATGCATGGATGAGTTTTTCGGCATCATCTCTGGGCAGGATTTTTCTAATTTTGGCTGATGTTACGCAGATGAAAGTAGGCTGTTTTACAGGCTTGATTTATATGTGCTTTGAACGAGAGATCTTGGTCAAATAGGACCCCAAGGTTTCTTACAGTAGAGCTGGGGGCTACAGAGATATTGTCCAGAGAAGCTATCTGGTCAGATAAAGAGTCTCGCAGGTGCTTAGGGCCCAGCAGAATGACCTCGGTTTTTTCAGGGTTAAGGAGCAGATAATTAAGAGTCATCCAAGTTTTTATGTCTTTCACGCAGGCACTAAGTCTGTCTACTTGATGGGTCTGATCAGGTTTCATTGATAAATACAGCTGAGTGTCATCTGCATAGCAGTGGAAGTTAATGCCATGCTTTCTGATGATCATACCTAAGGGCAGCATATAAAGTGTGAACAGAACTGGACCGAGTACTGAACCCTGCGGCACACTGTAGGTTACTTTAGAACATGGGGAAGAACTTTGGTTTACATTAACAAACTGGTACCTATCAGATAGATAGGATTTAAACCAGCTAAGGGCGGTTCCACTGACACCTATATCACATTCTAACCTCTGAAGTAGAATGTTGTGGTCGATGGTATCAAACGCTGCGCTGAGGTCCAACAGAACCAGAATTGAGACCTGTCCATCATCAGCAGCTAATAACAGATCATTTGTGACTTTAACTAGTGTAGTTTCAGTGCTGTGGTACGCACGGAACCCTGACTGAAAAACATCAAATAAATTATTGTCCTGCAGGTGGCGACAAAGCTGTTTAATCACAATTCTTTCAAGGATTTTAGAGACAAAGGGCAGATTAGAAATAGGTCTATAGTTTGCCAGTATGTCGGGGTCTAGATTAGGCTTTTTCAAAAGTGGTTTAATCACTGCATATTTGAAGGACTGAGGGACATAACCGCTTTCTAGTGAAGTATTTATTATATTAAGAATGGGATTTATAATTAGGGGGAGAATTTCTTTGAGGAGTCTACTTGGGATTGGGTCTAAAATACAAGTTGATGTTTTGGAGGACATAATGACTGAAGTTATCTCTGCCCGATCAACAGCAGTGAACCTATCTAGTATTACTGAAGGATTTGTATGGGACACTAGCTTTGCAGTCTGGGCTTGCTCAGTACTGATAGTGGGAGTAATTGCATTTAGTTTATCTCTAATAGTTGTGATTTTGCTGCTAAAGAATAGAATAAAGTCATTGCAGCTTAGAGTAACTGGTATTGAGGGTTCTACTGCGCTGTGACAGTTTGTCAGCCTGGCTACAGTGCTGAAGAGAAATCTAGAGTTATTTTTATTTACTTCTATTAAATTTGAATAATATCTGGTTTGAGCCTTACGCAGAGCCTGCTTATAAGACAGAAGGCAAGTTTTCCATTCTTTCAGGGATTCTTCTGTGTGGGAGCGGCGTAAGGATCTCTCTAGTTTTCTTACCCTTTGTTTGTGAGAACGTAGTTCTTCATTGTACCAGGGGGAGGCTCGTTTTGGCCTGATGACTTTCTGTTTAAGTGGAGCTGCAACATCAAGAGCAGATTTTAGAGAGTTGACCATTGAGTCAACAGAGTTATCGATAGCACTGGGACTGGCGCTGTTAACGACAGGAGCACATGACATAACATTAAATATTGGCTCTATTATTTCTCTAAACTTTAAAATAGATTTTTCAGATATTGTCCTTTTCATTATAGTTTTAGTCTGAGGAGCTGGATAGTCCTTGAGAATAAACTGAAAGGTAATTAGGAAGTGATCTGACATTATTGGGTTTTGGGGGAAGACATTTAGGTCACTAATCTCTATTCCATAAGTTAGAACCAGGTCCAGAGTGTGCTGGTGACTGTGGGTTGGTTTATTTACATTTTGAGTGAAACCAATGCTATCTAATAAAGCGCTAAAGGCATTACTGAGGCAATTATTTTCATTCACATGAATGTTGAAATCCCCAACCACCACAATATTTTCCCAGTCTAATACTAAATTTGATAGGAAGTCAAAGAATTCTGTTAAGAATAATGAATAAGGACCGGGAGGTCGATCGAGTATTATGAGCAAAACAGCTTTTTGGTTTCTCCTGTTTGGGCAGGTGATTGATAGGATAAGGCTTTCAAACGAGCAAGACTCATTATTAATTTTAGGACTCGGGAGTAAACTAGAATGTGAGATTACTGCCACCCCACCTCCCCAGCCTGAGCTCCTGGCAGCTTGAAAGTTAACATGACTCTGTGGGGTGGCCTCATTTAATCTGACATAATCATCTTGTTGAAGCCAAGTTTCAGTTAAAGCTAAAAGATCAATATTATAATCGTTAATTAGTTCATTAACTAAAAGTGATTTGGAGGAAATTGACCTAATGTTTAGCAGTCCACATTTTACATGCTTATTTATTAGTTTATTTGTATCATGTGTAGGGATTATTTGTATTAAGTTATTTGGTCTGACACCTAAATTATCTGTGTTTGGATCTGACTTATTATTTACACGAGGGACACGCACAGTCTCTATTTGCTTTGACTCTGAACACTTGATCTGTGACAGCGCGGGCGAGAGCTTAGCGACAGAGGAGAGACTTAACCAGCTCCTCTGCACCCGGGACTCACATTTAGAGCGTCACTTTAGGCGACTAAGGCTATCGGCCAAATTCCGAACTAAAAGTGATGTACCCTCCGAAGTCGGATGGATGCCATCCCTGCGTATGAGCCCGGGCTTTCCCCAAAACGCACTCCAGTTGTCAACAAAGACTACGTTGTTTTGAGGGCACCAACTAGACAACCAGCAGTTGAATGCTGAAAAGCGGCTGTACATTTCAGCATTGACCCGATTGGGGAGGGGACCAGAAAATATTACGGTGTCTGACATCGACTTCGCCAATTCACACACCGCTCCAACCTGCAATTTGAGCACTTCTGATTGTCTCCGCCGGGTGTCATTACCACCTCCGTGAATCACGATACGACGGAACCTCTGACTACTCTTTCAGTTATTCCCATTAAGGCTGGATAGTCAAACAGTTACTTCTATTGCGCATAGTGTACGTTTTAAATACATTATTAACCAAATCAAGGCTGAAAAATATTTTGATTGAAGGCTTCTAGATAAAAAAGCCTTCAGTCAAAATATTTTTTAAAAAATATTAAATTTAATATTAAAATATTAAAATAAAAATATTTTGACTGAAGGCTTCTAGATAGCCCCTCCTTGAACCGCCACCTTAACGTGGTGGAGGGGTTTGAGTACCCGAATGATCCTGGGAGCTATGTTGTCGGGGGCTTCATGCCCCTGGTAGGGTCACCCATGGCAAACAGGTCCTGGGTGACGGGTCAGACGAAGAGCGGTTCAGAAGCCCTTATGAATAGTAATCAATCGAGGCCAGTTACGTCGCCCGGATTGGCGTCACCGGGGCCCCACCCTGGAGCCAGGCCTGGGGCGGGTGCTTGACGGCGAGCGCCTGGTGGCTGGGCCTTTCCCCACGGGGCCCGGCCGGGCCCAGCCCGAACGAGCGACGTGGGGCCGTCCTCCCGTGGACCCACCACCCGCAGGAGGATCCATAAGGGGCCGGTGCGGAGAGATCTGGGAGGCAGTAGAAGGCGGGGACCTCGACGACCAGATCTCCGGACACAGAAACTAGCTCTGGGGACATGGAATGTCACCTCGCTGGGGGGGAAGGAGCCTGAGCTTGTGCGGGAGGTTGAGCGTTTCCGACTAGATATAGTCGGCCTCACCTCCACGCACAGCCTGGGCTCTGGAACCCGTCTCCTCGAGAGGGGCTGGACGCTCCATTTCTCTGGCGTTGCCCGTGGGGAGAGGCGGCGGGCTGGTGTGGGCTTGCTCATAGCCCCACAGCTCAGCTGCCACGTGTTGGAGTTTACCCGGTGAACGAGAGGTCGCGCCCCTCCGCCGGGTGGGGACAGGTCTCACCGTTGTGTCGGCCTACGGGCCGAACAACGGTGCAGAGCACCCGGCCTTCTTGGAGTCCCTGGGAGGGGTACTGGACAGTGCACCGCCCGGGGACTCCGTTGTTCTACTGGGGGACTTCAATGCCCACGTGGGCAACGACAGTGGGAGGAACGCCCCCCCCCCGATCTGAACCCGAGCGGTGTTCAGTTATTGGACTTCTGTGCTAGTTACAGCTTGTCTATAACGAACACCATGTTCAAGCACAAGGGTGTCCATCAGTGCACGTGGCACCAGGACACCCTAGGCCGGAGGTCGATGATCGACTTTGTTGTCGTGTCATCTGACCTGCGGCCGCGCGTGTCTTGGACACTTTCGGGTGAAGAGCGGGCGGAGCTGTCAACCGATCACCACCTGGTGGTGAGTTGGATCCGCTGGCGGGAGGAAGCGGACAGACTCGGCAGGCCCAAGCGTATCGTGAGGGTCTTCTGGGAACGGCTGGCAGAGCCCTCTGTCGGCAGGGTCTTCAACTCACACTCCGGAGAACTTCTCCCAGATCCCGGGGGAGGTTGGAGACATTGAGTCCGAGTGGACCATGTTCTCCACCTCCATTGTCGATGCGGCGGCTCGTAGCTGTGGTCGCAAGGTCTCTGGTGCCTGTCGCGGCGGCAATCCCCGAACCCGGTGGTGGACACCGGAAGTAAGGGATGCCGTCAGGCTGAAGAAGGAGTCCTATCGGACCTTGCTGGCTCGTGGGACTCCTGAAGCAGCAGACAGGTACCGGCAGGCCAAGCGTACTGCAGCCCGGGCTGTCGCAGAGGCAAAAACTCGGGATTGGGAGGAGTTCGGGGAGGCCATGGAGGAGGACTATCGGTCGGCCTCAAAGAAATTCTGGCAAACCATCCGACGCCTCAGGAGGGGGAAGCAGTGCTTCACCAACACCGTTTACGGTGCGGGTGGAGAGCTGTTGACCTCGACTGGGGATGTTGTTGGAAGGTGGAAGGAATACTTTGAGGATCTCCTCAATCCCACTGTCACGTCTTCCGAGGAGGAAGCAGAGGCTGAGATCTTGGAGGCGGACTCGTCCATCACCCTGGCTGAAGTCACTGAGGTGGTTGGCAAGCTCCTTGGTGGCAAGGCTCCGGGGGTGGATGAGATCCACCCTGAGTATCTTAAGTCTCTGGATGTTGTGGGACTGTCTTGGTTGACACGTCTCTGCAACATCGCGTGGCGGTCGGGGACGGTACCTCTGGACTGGCAGACCGGGTGGTGGTCCTCTGTATAAGAAGGGGGACCGGAGGGTGTGTTCCAACCACAGGAGATCACACTCCTCAGCCTCCCCGGTAAGGTCTATTCCAGGGTACTGGAGAGGAGAATCCGACCGATAGTCGAACCTCGGATTCAGGAGGAGCAGTGTGGTTTTCGTCCTCGTCGTGGAACACTGGACCAGCTCTATACTCTCCATCGGGTGCTCGAGGGTTCATGGGAGTTTGCCCAACCAACCAGTCCACATGTGCTTTGTGGATCTGGAGAAGGCATTCGACCGTGTGCCCCGGGGCGCCGGGAGTATGGGGTCCGGGGCCCTTTGCTAAGGGCTGTCCGGTCCTTGTACGACCGGAGCAGGAGCTGCGTTCGCATTGCCGGCAGTAAGTCAAACCTGTTCCCAGTGCATGTTGGACTCCGCCAGGGCTGCCCTTTGTCACCGGTTCTGTTCATAATTTTAATGGACAGAATTTCTAGGCGCAGCCAGGGCGTGGAGGGTGTCCGGTTTGGGAGCCACAGGATCTCATCTCTGCTGTTTGCAGATGATGTCGTCCTGATGGCTTCCTCAAATCAGGACCTGCAACATGCACTGGGACGGTTTGCAGCCGAGTGTGAAGCGGCTGGGATGAGGATCAGCACCTCCAAATCCGAGGCCATGGTTCTCGACCGGAAAAAGGTGGCTTGCCCTCTCCGGGTGGGTGGGGAGTCTTTGCCTCAAGTGGAGGAGTTTAAGTATCTCGGGGTCTTGTTCACGAGTGAGGGAAGGATGGAGCGTGAGATTGACAGGCGGATCAGTGCAGCGTCTGCAGTGATGCGGGCGCTGTATCGGACCGTTGTGGTAAAGAAAGAGCTGAGTCGAAAGACGAAGCTCTCGATTTACCGGTCAACCTACGTTCCTACCCTCACCTGGTCATGAGCTCTGGGTAATGACCGAAAGGACAAGATCGTGGATACAAGCGGTCGAAATGAGCTTCCTCCGCCGGGTGGCTGGGCGCTCCCTTAGAGATAGGGTGAGAAGCTCAGTCACACGGGAGGAGCTCAGAGTAGAGCCGCTGCTCCTCCACGTCGAGAGGAGCCAGCTGAGGTGGCTCGGGCATCTGTTCCGGATGCCTCCTGGACGCCTCCCTCGGGAGGTGTTCTGGGCATGTCCCACCGGGAGGCAGCCCCGGGGTAGACCCAGGACACGCTGGAGGGACTATGTCTCTCGGCTGGCCTGGGAACGCCTCGGGATCCCCCCGGAGGAGCTAGAGGAAGTGTCTGGGGTGAAGGAAGTCTGGGAGTCCCTGCTTAGACTGCTACCCCCGCGACCCGGCCCTGGATAAGCGGAAGAAGATGGATGGATGGATGGATGGCTTCTAGATAGAGAATATTTATGAATAAAGTGTATAATTGACAAAAATCAAAAATAGTTTATTCTTTTTTGACATTTTGATTTAATAATGCCACTGTCTTTATTATAAAAGGTCGTCTTCTTTGGTATGTGTTTTGGAGTGGGTTTAGTCCGGATAACAATTACCAAAATATGACTAATTATTTTTTATAGTCGTCTAGTCAGGATTAGTCGGTTAATAGTTGAAGTTTTAAAATTTTAATTTTCTTTTTTCCATAGACTTTTTTGAAATAAATGAATAATTCTTTTGGGGAAAACAAAATGGACAGAATTGTGATAAGATTTGCAGCCCATGTTTTAAAAGTGCACATTGTAAATAAGTCTGGGAGCATTAACATCTGAAGAAGAACGAGAATCGATTTCAGAACATGTTTATGGAGTTTTAAACTCCACTATACAAGATGTTCCTGTAAAAAATATAAAACTGTTTGATCTTTGCAAAAGCCATTCTGTTCTAAATAACTGCAGTCTTTGCAGTTTGGTAATTGTGCCGTCAAAGTGCTTTTCCGACACACTGTGCAGCTTAAATGAATAAGTCAATATGTGGTAGCATTTGCTTTCCTTAATAAACCTCAATAATTTGATTTTTCATGAGTTTTCATTAGCCGCATCATGGACTTTAGTTGCCAAATAACTGGATACAAATATCATCTTTTGAAAGTAAAATTTAATGGTGTTTGCATATATTCTGTAGAATGTATAATGTCCCTTCATAATGCAGTGTGGAGCGAGCAGTTTCCTGTTCTGTGGAGTTGGGTGTGTTCAGGCGGTGTTACTGCTCTGTGACTGATGGTTCTCCTCTGAAGGCCAGCTGTGCCCTTGGGCCTCAAATCTGCATCAGACCCAAGACCAGGGCCAAGCAAAGACCAGGAGATTCATCTGTGTCAAACCCACCTGAGCACGGACTGGAACAGCCGAGAGGGAGTGCTCACTGTTTTAGATGTTTATGTTTGTGTGTGTTTGTGTGTGTGTGTGTGTGTGTGTGTGTATATATATATGAGGAAAAACTGAAAAATTAAGCCCCAGTAATTATCATGATTATTGTTTTCCATATTATAAAAAGTAAACAAGGGCCAAAATCCATATCAGTTACACAATAGTTATAAAAAATGTGTCAGTTGTCTGTAAATTGTCTCTGCATTTCCAATATTATGTCGCCTATTGATGACATCACAGAGGGATTCTGTTTTAGAACTCAGCACTACTTCCTGTAATCTTCTTTTATTTTGAACTCGACTGATGTAAAACTATAATAAAGGTTCATCCCACCAGATGAAGTCATAATAGTTTTTTCTTAATTATAAGAAAAACATGAGAACCTGTCACATGCACTTTAAAGTAGTAGTATTTTTTGTGTTGAAAATGATAGCCAGATGTCTAAAAAAAGAGCATTTTTATTACCATTGTGTATCAAATTGAGTTTAAAATTTCAGTGTCGTAACAACTCTAAACCATTTCACATTGTTCCACCCTTGTCTACATTTAGACAGAGACAGTGAAGTGTTTTTGTCCCAGAGGCCGGAGTGTGCAGACTGTGCCTCCTCCTCCTCCTCGTCTTCCTCAGATCCAGAGCCTGGCGCAGCGTGACACACAGCACCTCGAATGTGACACTTCATCGTGTTCAGTGGAGCTTCTGTCATGTTCACTTTAATAGGTTTTCTCTTCTGTCTGCGCTTTTGGCGAGTCTGCAATTCTAAACAAACACTAAAGGACTTCCACAGGACACAGGCTCGGCAGCAGACTGTGCCGGGGAAAAGAAACTACCACACGAAAAGAAAAAAAACTACAAATATATAGAAATCAGTGTCTTACTGCTTTAACGCTTCTGGTTATTTGGTGAATGAACAGTATCTATCAACCTCCAAAACTGATACACAAACGATGATTCATTTACATTTTGTTCATTGTTTTTTAGTCAGTTTGCTCTCTCAACATATAGACTTCCATGTGGGAAAAACTAACTTAAAAAGATGTTTTATTCTTCCATTGAATCCACTTCATCCATAGATTTCTCTGGGACATTGTAACTTCAAAGGCCGTTTTCTTAAAATGCATTTTTCGCCCACAGAGACATAAAGATCAGCCTTAAAGTAGATCACACACCAAACTGTACAATCTGGACTCAACAAGACTTTGCCGAAACGTACTGAAGGATTTGTTGATTTCTAATTCTAAAACTGATTTATTTAAGTTTTAAGTTGAAAAAACAAGGTGAAATTGGAATTTTAGGACCAAATTTCCATCAAATCTAGTTAAACTACCGTAAAATTCGGACTATTGAGCGCACCCGAGTATAAGCTGCACCAGCCATATTTACAAAGAAAAACAACTTTGTACATATATAAGCCGCAACTGACTATAAGCCGCAGGTGTCCACGTTTAACAAGAGACATTTACACAGAAGGATTGAACTCGCAAAGTTTTTACAAGCGGTACCTGTAACACGGATGTGCACTGAGTCTGCTCTTCACTGATTCACTGATGACAAACTCACGTGCTACAGATCGATTTCTCCACATCGATTGTTTTTAACTTAAAAGCTTCGTCATATGCATTTCTTTGTGTGTTTGCTGTGATGATGGTGTGCACATGATGCAAACTGACTGTTCAAAACACAACCAAACTAGCGTATTCCTCCGCGCACGCTGTCTTTCTCCAGTCTGTCGAACTCTAGCGCTTCCTGCTAGTGCCCCTAGTGGCCGTTCTAGTAAAAATATATAAATTAGCTGCACTGCTGTATAAGCCGCAGTGTTCAAAGCAAGGGAAAAAAGTAGCAGCTTATATTCAAAATGTTAGGGTAAATAAGAAATCCAACGTCCCCTCTGTAAAGTTTTTTTTGTAACTAATACAGTATGTGTGAATCATGTGTGAACAAAATGAACCAAGAAATTTAAACCTTGTTCTGTTCATTTTTCAGATTTATATGTCCCATAAAATTCCTTATTTCTACACGAAAACATGACATGATGAAAAACTTGCAATACATTTACCTCTTACATCAATGTGAGTAATCCACAGGAGAAGTTTCACATTGATAACTTTAAATTTAAGATTTTTTTCTATTCACCTGCAGCGTCTCACCTTAAATAACCAATTAACTTGTTCAGCCCACTCAAAATACAAAAAAAACCCAAAACAGGTCTCTCTGCGTGTTGTACCTGTAGAGCGTGACCCCGGCCTCCCGCTCTAGCTCCGCCCACAGCCTGTAGCTCTCGTCCATCATGTGAACGTAGAAGTCCTGCTCGTAGGCCTTTCTGATGATCCTCGTCTGTCCGTGAGAGCTGCCTCGGGTGTGCGGCAGGACGAACTGGAAACAGCACAAGGTTCACGCTCAGCTTTGTTAAATTCTTATCGAGTTTTGTTGAGTAGTAACCAAACGACGTGCTCAAGTAAGAATACTGTTGATCAAAATAATATCGCTGAAGTAAAGTGCAAGTTTTGGTCCAGGAAATTATCATAAAGAGCCTCTGACATTTCGTACTACTCATTTAACTAAAATGCAGTTAAGATACAAAGACGAGGTTTCAAATTCTGATAAAATCTTTGATAATTTCATCCCAGTTTAGCCATTTTCTTTAGGTTTTTAATGTTACTTCCTGGTTGCAAATGATGACGTCACACTAGGGCTGGGCGATTATTATTATCACAATTTTCTTGGGGCCAGATTATGATTTAGATCTTATCACGATTTGTGTTCACTTTGTATTTTTCTATTGTCTATAATAGAGCTACATGATCAAGGCAAAATATCAAATTGTGATTTTTCTGTCCAGTGAGATTGGGATTACATTTGCGATTTAATTTGATTCAGTTCATATTCACAATTTATAAGCAATTTTGCCACTTTTTGTCATATTTAAACACGTCTTTGTCGCTTTTAGTCGCGTCTTTGTCCTTTTCTCGTCACATTTTTGGTGCACTGAGGCGCATTTGTGTCACTTTTGAATGCATCTTTATCACTTTTGGTTGTGCTTTCGCTGTTTTTATTCAAACAAAGCAAGACATTTTGCGGTTTGTGGAAGAAATTATTGCTCTCTCTCCTCTCCTCTGTTCCCCTCAGCAGCACAACCATCAGCCTCCTCTATCCAGTCGTAACAAATACATGCACTTCACTCATTTGTCAGTCTTTCCAGATTGAAACATACAAAAGCGCAGCCTGACAGAGCCTGCAGGATCGGTGTCAGCGCAGGTCGCTACAGTAGAAGTTACATCAGTTAAAGTTACACAGTGACAGAGCCAGCACGGACCAGAGCGACTATCTGCTTAAACTCACAAAACAATGTCACAGGGTTATCCAAGGTATCGATACTTGAACTACTGGAGCGGTTGTTTGGTAATGGTTATTTTATAGTAACTTCAATTATTTTGTGTATAATTACAGTTTATAGTACATCCATTCTTTTTATCGAAGTATGGACTGTGCCTTGGCATCGAAATGAATTACGAAAGTCAAAGTAATGTTTTGGGTTCACCTGCAGACACAAAAGTGAAGGAACGTTTCCTTTCATACGATTCATTTATGATGCATGAAAAGGAATGGACAGACAAAAATGCAGAGTAAATATCTAAAACAACGTAGAAAGGGTTTCAGAGGTTGTCATCCGGACGCTGTTTAAAGATCGAGACGTTTCGACTTTTATCCAAAAGTCATTGTCAATCAGAGAGCTGGTATGGGAACATGGTCTTATATGCTACTCTAAGTACTGGGAGTCCTGCCCCCAGGGAGGAGTCACTGAAACCTGTCTTGTAAGAAAATTGTTTGTTTGTCACCTGGGACTTGATTAATAGGTCTATCTTGTTGATTAATGGTTGGCCTCACCTAGTTTCACCTGTGACTAAGGTCTATTGTTATTGATAGTTGGCTGTAGCTCCCTCCTCACTGCTGATTACCTCATTAGCATTTGACTGGTCTATTGATCTAGACCAAGGTGTCAGGATGCTGTCATAAATTTTGGCTAAATTAAATCTTAAGCCCCCATTCCTGTTTAAGAAGGATTTTCTCTTTTACAAAAAATGGCCTCCTTTACTCCTCTTTCAAACCAGTTCTTCTCTCTGCTCAAAATCTTCACCTCACTGTCCTCAAACGAGTGATTTGTAGCTTTTAGGTGCAGATGGACCGCACTCTGCGGACCGGTGGCGGAAAATCTTCTGTGTTGGTACAGCCTTTTGTGCAATGGCTGTTTTGTTTCTCATTCTCTATCTAAAACAACGAATAATTCATGAATAAAGGCAGACAGATGTGAGTATTATTGTGTCACTTATTGATAACAGACTGTCAAAGATTGTGGGTCGTATAAGTGCATAATTCTGTAACCTCTACACGTGTAAACCTGTTTGAAGAGTTTCATTTATTGAGTGTTCAAATAGTTAAGTTTCTTTATTTAGAGAGAAGTATTTGCCTGATTACAATGTGCAACACTTTTCCCTTTACACTGCTTCATTCATTTACTGGTGAGATACTGTAGTAGCCACAGCTGCCCTGAGACAGACAGACGTGTACATATACTGGCCGTGAGGCTCATGACAGAAATATTATTCAAATGGTTGGGTTTGTTTGTTCTACCACAGCAGCATTCAGGCTGGAAACATTAATGTTAGGTCTGTCTCACAACAAAATGTTATTGGGGATTTATTAAAATGCAGTTAGGAGGAGGCTCATAATGGTGGTAAATAAACTGGGCCATTCCGCCTGAGAGCCACTGAAACTGGTTTGGTGTCTGCTGTTTGGCAATAGTTTGGACAACTCTGCTGTGTCTTTTGAAATTAAAAATATTTACTTTGTCACTTGTTTTTTTTCTTTTCATACTTGTCTTTTACAAAAACCACTGAGTACACAAAAATAAAGGAATAAATAAAAGGTCTAAAATATGATTCTACATAAACAGTGTAGGCGTAAAGTGTAAAAGGCACGCACTGCACACGCACAGTCCTGATACGTGCACAACCCAAGACTAAAGTCCTCCGGTTCCGTCCCACCTGCTCCAGAAGCAGAGTCCTCTTTCCCCGCTTGGCCAGACTGTAGGCCGTGAAAGAGCCCTGCACGCCGGCCCCGATCACGATGCAGTCGTAGCTGTCGCGGTCCGTGGACGTGGACATGTCTGCGGCGGCTCCACCTCGGGACACTCGGTCAGGCTCCCGGGCTGCGCTGGTTTGACTCGGGGGTTTGCTCTGCGGGTCACGACAACACGCCACGGAGGAAAGTCCCGCCCACTTCAGGAACAGCGGGGTCAGACATAAGTCTATGGACCAAAGCGGAGAGAAACATGCGCCCAGAGTTTGGACTGAAAGGCTCAAAAGTTATAATAGGAACGAACTGGCCTGTCACAATCATAACTTTACCGACTTATATTTCAGTGTATGATTGAAAGAACAAGATATCTGTGGCTTAATATTTATTTTGTGCGTTTTCTCTGCAGATTTTGAGCTGTAAGGTGTACTGGAACTAGTATTTTCAGTAAAAAAAAAAAAAAAAAAACAAGAAAAGAAAAAAGAACACCAGTATTTAACAAAAGACAACTTGATTTGATTAATTGTGCAGCCTTACTATTCAAGAATAAAGAAAAAATCATTGCATACATTTTATAGCAGAACAAATATAATACCACACTTTTTTAATAACATTCTAATGTTCCATTTGAAAAAAATCATGCTTTTGAAATCGGTATTTCAGTTCATTTCATTTCATTTTATTTTTGTTGCGCCCAAAATCACAGCAACAGTTTCCTCAATGGTCAACATGTAGAAAGCAGTTTAAATAAACAATATTCAAAGGAATTTAGAAATGTAATTACTACATCGACTTTCAACACATGATAGAAAGAGCAATATATCTGGGACTATTTATCCTGTGCATCTTCTTTGTACTTTGGAGAACCATTCCTTTGCTTTTTGATAAGATTTCACTTGTAAAAGGTACTGGAACTGGTATTTTCAGTAAAACACACAACTATTTGAAAGAAAAAGGCACACACACACACAAAAAAGAGGTGAAGCAACAACATCTCAAGGGAGAGAAGCGTGCAATGTTTTTATTTTATTTTTTATGTCTAAAGTATGTTGTAAAATGTTGGCAACTGACTGTGGTGCACACGAACATTTCGCACAAATCAACCTACTTTTTAGAACATTTTACCTGCAGGACTTTTCTTTAGTTCTCCATTGAAATGAATGGAATTCCTGTTTAACTGCAGTAATAATTAAGGACTGGTCAAGAATAAATAATCGACATACAAAAAACTGAAAATCTTGATTTGAAAATAGGACATTTACTTTGGATTGTGTGTGTTTTATTTTTATGTAGATGTCATTTATTGACTTTTTGACTATGTTTGTTATTAGTTAAGTCTTATTTTGAATTTATATTTCCCTCTGCTGGTCGATTACATGTCTGTACCAAATTGTGTACCAAAAACAAAACAAAAAACTGTGCTGGAGAATTCTGGGTTTTTACTTGTGACGAAACAACTTCAAAAATTCATTCATTCAAACAGTCCTTTTTTAGGCTCAAAGATGATGAATTCACAAAAAGAAATATAAAGAAACAAAAGCAAAGAGAATATGCCTGGTGTGACCAACAAACAATACTGCAACGTTCTGATAATGACCCATTTTATAAAGTAAATATGTCATATCAGTCCACTGCCTCGTATGAAAACAGGTCTGTACATTTTTTCAGACCGTGCACTTTTCCGTTTTCGTTGTGTCAGACGAGTGTCCAGATAAACACAGTGACCCGGTGTGACCTGCAGCCCCCGCAGTCTTCCCCAGGGGGCGCTCTCCTCGCTCTGTCATCACTGTCACAGCTCAGGGTGAGTAATGAGCCACAGCCACAGGAGGCAAAAGAACATCACAACCCAAAACACAGAGGGACAGGGCGGAGGAGAAGAGCAGCAAATGGAGTTGTGGTTTTAAAGGTTAGCTGTGAATGTGTAGGACTGAAAGCAAGTGTTATTATAAAAGTCAAAAAGTCCAAAATGATTATTATAAAGCCCTGTTCAGACCGCAGCGACAAAATCGCGCCTGTCGCCCCTAGTTTGTCGCCTGTGCATTTAAGCACAGTCGCTTTAGTCGCGCGACTTGGTCGCCGAAAAAAAAAGTCACCAGCGACACACGCGGCGCGACCAGCACAGCTAAACTGCTGCTAGAGTTTAGATTCCTGGGAGCGGGGCGTTTGGGACCACATTTTCCGCTCTGTTGTCGGGCTGGGCACAGACCCCGAACACGAATGTGCGAGGAGGGCCACTCAAGAGCCCCATTGTAACTGTAAAAATTTGAGGAAAAAAACGCAAAATTAAACCAGTAAACAATTACCAAAATACAAATATTTGTTGATGTAAACCCTCATTTGTCCAGGTGTGGTCCATCGTAGAGAGGGTTTCACGGTTTCAAGGGCTTTCTACGACAAATATTTGTTATCAAAAATTTGAATTTTGTGAGCTCTAATTTTGAGTGAAGCGTCCCCTCAAAAATCGATTCACATAGGGCCAATGGGAGCCTGGCCATGAAAAATGTCAACTTAGACATGTAAAAGAAATAGTATTATGACCTCACCCTAAACCTACAGGAATTAAAAAGTCACACATCATCATCTTTTGACATCTACTCCAACAGTTTATCACAAACACCTCAAACGTGGTCAAAACAGGCAAAACCCATTTGGGATAAATATTATCAATTCGATTTTAAAGGAGTGGTCATGGTATTTTTCAACAAAATGGCAATTTTTTGGAAAAAAAAAAACAAAAAAATAAATTTTCAAAAATTGTCAAATTTGAATGAACCCAATGGAGAATGAGTGCAGATTTGCGAGCTGGATGTAATGATGTGCTACTTAAGGCTCATAAGATGGCTCTTTAGCACTTCCTTCAAATTTAATATTTAAAAATTCATAAAAGCAAATCATAGAGGTGTGAAAATATTTCTATCGAGAGTTTGTAATGGGGAACAATGTCACCAAGTTACATAATTCTATAAATTATAATTTGAGCGTAAAAAATAAAGGATTAGAGATTTTCCAGCCAAATAAGTTTACCGAAAGCACAAAAACTCATGAAAATTGGCACAAAATGAGAGCCTGGCTCAAATTTCAATTGTTTAAAGTCGCCAAGAATGTCTGTTAAAAGTCAACGAGAAGTGGAAAAAATGTAGTTTGTCGGAATCCAATGAAATCTGGTACACCCATTGTGCAGGTATGAGCAAACTTTTTGACCATGAACCACATTGGACTTTACAGTTTCCCCGGGGCCGGACCATTTACAGTTTGGATGTTGTAACTACAGTATATTACACACAGACTATTACACAGACTTAATAAAACACATAAAAAACTACAACAGAACAGCAAAAATCATTACCTTTATTTATTTTAGTGGGTGTTGATCACTCTTTTAGCCGATGCATCAAAGTTTGCTGTTATTCTAGTGGTGGCTGCAGCCACAGTCACTATACTATACTATAAAATGACAGATGTGCCATACTTAACTCATTTCTATTAAATGCTTTGCAAAAACTAAGGCCCCTTGGCCTTAGTTTGCCCCCCTTTGCCCATTGTGTAAATAGCCCTGAGCAAAACAGCCTCTTGGAACCACACGCTATCTTCAATGGCATGACAGCCATTTTGAATCGAAATTTGCATTTCTCCAAAATCTAGCCCTCGTATTTCAACAAACTTGTCCCAGGGTTTGCATCCGATGGCCTCCTAACTGAGGCACATCAGGACATATCTGGGATCAAAAGTTGTTAGAAGAAGTTGTAAGTCTCCACGTGTGGTCATAACAACCTCTTAATGAGGCAGCCATTTTGACCGAATAAAAATCTTTGTAATTTTGACACTGTCAGATTCAGATGGACCCACTGAAGCGTTTGTGCATTCTAAAGACCTGGACATACTCATGTATAAAGAAGACTTCTACATTTAAAAATTTCTCTCCAGCACCCCCTGTTAAGGAATAATTGAACAGAACCAAATCTCCAAAATGGCGGCAACAATTTAGAATTACATGTCACACCAAAGGAGATCTGCAGCCTTCACACTGAAGAGTGCCCTTCTGCGGATGTGAGGTTTGCAAGGGCCCTTCATCACTGCTGGCATGAAGTAGTAGAAGCAGTAGTGCTTAAAGTAGTGAAGCAATAGAAAAGGTGGTAGTAGTAGTAGTAGTAGTAGCCGTGGATGAGTCTGGTCTGTATCGAGTCAATTCCATTTATAGGGTGGAGCAAACAGGAAGCGGAGTAAACCAATCAGTGTTATCACTGTATAGTGGTCATGCGTTTTTAGTGCTGTCCAAATGTCAAACAGGTGAAAAAGTAGTGCACTCAAAATTTCCCACAATGCATCTTGAAAAGTAGTGTCCAGCGCTGGTCACTAGACAAAATTAACCACAATGCATAGCAAGGGTCGGAAAAACTACAGCAGACTGAATGAAAGCAGAAAGAGGAGCTGTTTAAACAAACTGTTGAGCCGAGATTATGTATTTCGTATAGTTGTAGCTATTGTAGTAGTCATAGTATTAGTAGTAATAGAAGAATTCGTAGTTGTAGTAATCATAGTAGTAGCACTCATAGTTGCAGTAATAGTCGTATCAGTAGTAATAGTAGCAGTAGTAGTAATAGTAGTAGCAGAAGTAGTAGCAGTACCAGTAGTAATAGTAGTAGTAGCAGTAGTAGTAGTAATAGTAGCAGTAGCAGCAGTAGTATTAGTACAAGTAGAAGCAGTAGCAGTAGCAGTAGTAGCAGTGTTTAAAAATCATAAAGACTGAATGTGAGTGTTGTGACTGAATGAGTGTTGTATGATCTCTCGTGCAGCTGTTACTGTAGAGAGCGGAGCACCTTCACCTTCTACGTTTCTTCTCTGAGGCTGAACCCTGACGGACCGGACCTCAAAACCCTGTCCCAGATCTGAACCTGCCGCACCTGTCACACCTGTCACCTGCCACACATACTGTACGCACGGCTCCTAATGCTCTTTAATAATGCAGTATTCCACTGGATGTACACACGAGCTGTCCATCAAACATATGAGAGCGGAGAGGAGCCAACGCCATTAAAAACCAAGACGCTTCCATGAGACGCTCCGAGGCGCAGAGGCGGAAAGACACGCAGAAAAGTCTACTCCAGTAAGAGAACGGTTACTTATGTGGCAAGACGAGCGGTCAATAGATTATAATCATTTGGCAACAGAAAAATGAAACTAAATTTAAGTTGGTGTAACAACGCCACCCCCAGAATTTCACTGGGAGAATATGTAAATCCCAAGGCGCACAGGTAAGCTACCAATAATGAATCAGAAAGCCACAGGTTCCATTAGTTAACACTTTATTTTAACAGTTTGGAATATTGTACAATTGATGTTTTTTTGTTTAAAAAAAAAAAACAATTTCCACTTATTAAAATACCTAGGTGCTGTCTTAAAATAGTTCTTTGAGTTGCACCACACACTCCAGCGCCGACAACTTCAATAAAATACAGTGGGGTGGAGACAAAACAAAGCAGGGAGGAAAAGCAGCAAAATGTAAAACAGGAGTGGAGACAATAAAAAGAAACCGAGGCGGCATGCCCTGTTCCGGCGCTGATCACCGCAGACACCTGAAAAATGAATATAATTTAACTAAAGCTAACAATTAATAAAAGTGGTTGACATGGGGAAAATCCCAGGCAGGCCTCCCAGATATGAGAGGGAAGTGGCCTGTGGGCCAGGAGGGAGCGTTCAGTCAGAGACACCCCATGTGGACCAATGGATGGCACGTGAAATTGAGTTTTAATTAAATTTTGACTTGAATACAGAAACAAATACTAATTTCGAATGCCTTTACCTTTTCTTATGAGTGAGAGCGCGTGGCGCGTAACGGGGCGAGAAAACTAGAACGAACACATGCATAAGATTCGGCAAATTTATGAATACTACATAAATTTGCCTGTCACTACAGACGAGCGCGCGTGGCGACGGCGCCGGCTCAAAGTTTATGAATGGAGCAGCCACACACGAAACTACAACACATGGTTGTTGCGTGAGAATTTGGGACATTTTTATGAATGAACAAGGCTAGTGGATATTCATTACCTGTCGCCACAACCGTAGGCGCAGGCGCACGAGGACGGAGACATGTTATGATTTTTTTCAGGCGCTTAGTATTGAACTATAACATAAGAAGATCATGATTTTACATTTTGTTCACTGCAAACAGCAATATTGATTTAAACGGATTAGAACAGAAACAGGTTTATGTCCTTACGGTTTAAAACTGCAGAATTTTTCACTATAACAAGCAGTGGATTGTCATTTTATCTGTTTTATTGTTGCTACAGGGGAAAAAAAAAAAAGGACTACTGGGACGTAGCTGACCATACAAAAATACATTTTAAGAAAACGGCCTTTGAAGTTACAACGTCCCAGAGAAATCTATGGATGAAGTGGATTCAGTGAAAGAATAAAACATCTTCAGGAGCAGACTGGATGATGTTGTTGTTAGCACATGAGAGTCTGAATGTTGAGAGAGAAAACCGACCAAAAATTCTACAAAAATGACAAAGCAAATGGGTTTTGCCTGTTGCGTCTCACCTTAATTTGCAGAAATCCTACTTTGCCGCCAAGAAAGGGTCATTCAGCTCTCATTTCATACGTTCATTTTCCCATAGATTTGGCGCCCGTTACAAAGAACAAATCCCCTGCTTTGTCTCCGATACCTTCCATATAAACGCACGACACGACGACAGCAACTGTGACGAGCGAAGAGCGCGTATCCAGAGGCTCGTTCATTCCCCTCAGAGTGTGGGGAGATCTCCACTCGCCTGGATCCTGGTTTGAAGGCGTCTGCGGGGACAGTGTCTGGGTCCAAACGGTCAAAGGTCGAGGTCACCAGGAGGTCAGAGTCACAACAGGGATTCAAACTGAGCATTTCGAGAAAGCAGACGATTCTAGCTTGTGGGGCAGGATGATTCAAGATCATTTTCTTGAGGGACAATTTTTTCTGGGGCTTTTGACACAGTTTAGGTTGCGCAAAATATCCCAAAATTGGATCTGTTAAAAGCGCTGTACCTGATTTTTACTGTTTAACGTGAAAAAACACAAAACTGTTCATGATTTTTTGCACGTAATAAGTTTTTGTACTGTTAATGTCACTTCCTGGTTGAGGATGAGCACAAATATGACATAGTTAGAGGTAATTCTACAACTGTCACCATAGCAACCAGACTGTAAACAAGGTCCAAATAAATAAACTAAAGTCCATATAAATCACACAACAGTTACGATTCGATAAACAATATATATATATATATATATATATATATATATATATATATATATATATATATTTGTTTTTTATTGAACACCCGTGTCATACATTGCATTAATACATACATACTATTATTGCTATCATTATAGTATGTATGTATTACTATCATTAATACATACATACTATTATTACTTGAAACAATATGGGAGAGGGGGAAGGGGGAAATACAAAAAAAAAGAAGTAGGGAGAGGAGTAGAGAGGTAAATACATAGCTTATATATATATATATATATATATATATATATATATATATATATATAGTCGCTGGATATATATATATATCCAGCGACTGGATAGCTCAGATGGTAAGTCAACTGACTTCCCCTACCAGATATTGGGTACGAAGCCCCAACAACCGTGATAACGCTGAGCGAGGCAGCGACTGACCTGAAAGATAGGATTGTGGCGAGAATGAAGTCAAGGCAACCCCGACGTCGATTACAACGGCTGAGTGAAGTACCATCAGAAAGTTTCCTAGAGGATGTGAATGCAGCATTGAGAGCGATTCCTACCATGACCATCACTGAAACCAATGAGCTGATATACACTTCAGCATCAGTGATCCTAGAAATGCTTGGCTATAAGAGCAACCATGGGAGCCATGAGAGACAATACCCACCATGGAAAAGACGGTTAGAGGCTAAAATCAAGATGGCGCGGAGAGAAGTGAGTCAGCTGACTGAGGCTGAGAGAGGTGCAATGAAAAAGCAAGTACCTAAGAAGTACAGCCAGATGCCCATACCTGAAGCACTCGAAACTGCCAAGCAAAGGCTCCAAGCCTTGGCCAGCCGCCTAAAGAGATACACGAAAGATAATGAAGCCAGACGAATAAACAGGCTGTTCGCAACTCAACCTGCGAAAGTGTACTCTCAATGGCAGGGTAATAACAACAGAGCAGACCCACCAAGGCTGGAAACTGAGGGATACTGGAAGAGTATCTGGGAAAAGGAGGCATCACACAACAGCGATGCAAAGTGGCTCGTGGCTCTGAGAGAGGACCACAGCAACCTCCCAGAACAGAATCCAGTCACCATCACAGTGGCAGATATCCAAGAAAGAGTCTCAGGCATGAAAAACTGGACAGCCCCCGGCCCAGACATGATCCACGCATACTGGCTAAAGAAACTCATTGCTCTCCATGAACGCCTAGCAGCACAAATGAACCAGCTGCTGAGGGACGGGACTCACCCTGAATGGCTAACCGAAGGGCGCACGATCCTGATCATGAAGGATCCCTCCAAGGGTACAGTCCCATCCAACTATCGGCCAATAACCTGCCTCTCCACAACTTGGAAGCTCATGTCAGGCATCCTCGCGGCTAAGATAAGTGGGCACATGGACCAATACATGGGCAAAGCACAGAAGGGCATAGGCAAAGACACCAGAGGAGCCAAACACCAACTCCTGGTTGACAGAACAGTCGCCCAAGACTGCAAAGCCCGACACACCAACCTGTGCACTGCCTGGATTGATTACAAGAAAGCCTACGACTCAATGCCACACACATGGATCACTGAGTGCTTGGAGATGTACAATATCAATAGGACACTAAGGGCCTTCATAGCAAGCTCAATGAAGCTGTGGAAGACCACCCTGGAGGCCAATGGCAAGCCACTTGCACAAGTGACCATAAGATGCACTGTCCCCACTGCTGTTCTGTATAGGTCTGAACCCCCTCAGCCAGATAATCAACAAGACTGGCTATGGATACCGACTCAGGAATGGGGCCACCGTCAGTCACCTCCTCTACATGGATGACATCAAGCTGTATGCTAAGAGTGAGCGAGACATCGACTCACTGATCCACACGACCAGGATCTACAGCACTGATATCGGGATGTCATTCGGGCTGGAAAAGTGCAGTCGGATGGTAACAAAGAGAGGGAAGGTAGTCCACACAGAAGGGGTCTCACTCCCAGAGGGAACAATAGCAGACATTGAGGATGGGTACAAATACCTTGGAATACCACAGGCAAATGGCAACCTCGAAGGGGCAACGAGGAAAGCAGCAACTGCCAAATACCTCCAGCGAGTAAGGCAAGTCCTAAGAAGCCAGCTCAATGGCAAGAACAAGTCCCGGGCGATAAACAGCTACGCCCTGCCAGTGATCAGATACCCTGCAGGCATAATAAGATGGCCAAAGGAAGAGATACAGACCACAGACGTTAAGACACGAAAGCTCCTGACCATGCATGGAGGGTTCCATCCCAAATCCAGCACCCTGAGACTGTACACTCAACACCGTAGAGGAAGGAGGCCGTGGACTAGTGAGCATGAGAGCCACTATCCAGGATGAAACATCCAAGATCCACAAGTACATCAAGGATAAGGCCCCAGATGATGATGTGCTCAGTGAATGTCCCAGGCAATGGGGAACAGAAGGTGAGGTGCCGGAGGAGGGACCATCATGGGAGGACAAGCCCCTACATGGGATGTACCACCGGAACATAACTGAAGTGGCTGATATCAAGAAATCCTACCAGTGGCTAGAGCGGGCCGGACTAAAGGACAGCACAGAGGCACTCATCATGGCTGCACAGGAACAGGCCCTGAGCACCAGAGCGATAGAGGCCCAAATCTACCACACCAGACAAGACCCACGGTGTAGGCTGTGCAAAGAAGCTCCTGAGACAGTCTAACACATAACTGCAGGGCGTAAGATGCTGGCAGGGAAAGCATACATGGAACGCCACAACCAAGTGGCTGGTATAGTGTACAGAAACATCTGTGCGGAGTACGGACTGGAAACCCCAAGGTCAAAGTGGGAAACACCTCCAAAGGTGGTAGAGAATGACCGAGCGAAGATCCTGTGGGACTTCCAGATACAGACTGACAGAATGGTAATGGCAAACCAACCAGACATCGTGGTGGTGGATAAAGAGCAGAGGAAGGCCGTTGTGGTTGATGTGGCGATACCAAGTGATGGCAACATCAGGAGAAAGGAACATGAGAAACTGGAGAAATACCAAGGGCTCAGAGAAGAGCTGGAGAAGGCCTGGAAGGTGAAGGCCAAGGTGGTGCCCGTGGTGATCGGAGCACTTGGGGCAGTGACCCCCAAACTGGAGGAGTGGTTACAACAGATCCCTGGAGGAACATCAGACATCTCAGTCCAGAGGAGTGCAGTGCTAGGAACAGCTAAGATACTGCGCCGAACCCTCAAGCTCCCTGGAGGACCCGAGCTCAGAGATGGATGTGACCACCCGCGGAGGGTGAGCAGGGAATTTTATATATATATATATATATATATATATAATTATTATTATATATATATTTTTTTGTACTGTCATGGTGGCGTTTGTGAGTGTGCGAGTTTGGATGTGAGTGTTGGTGTGTGTTTGTGTGGATGTGCGCTGGCAACTGTTAGGAAGGAAAACAATAGAAGAAACAAGGTGAATTAATAATCTGAGCATTTTGGGTTTTGCATCGTTCACCAAACCATTGCTGCAGCATGTTTTTCTTCTTGTACCTACTACAGTCCACCTATTTTAGTTTTGTTCTTTTACATTTTTTTGGTTTGGTTTCATTTGGTTATTTAAGTATTTTCATTTTTTTTTTTTTTATAATATTAAAAAGAATTTTTATGCATACATACATACATATGGCATATATACATGCACACATACATACATATATATACACACACACATATATATATATATATATATATATATATACACATACACACATACATATATACACACACATATATAGGTTGAAGTTGTGGTATTGTGTATGTTGTGCATTAAAATAGGCAAGTTTATTTTATTTTTTTATTTTTTTGGGAGCCTGTTGTCGGTGGGCGATTTTTCCCACAGCAGCCTGCTCTCTCCTTGCTCTGTCCTGCTTCGTGTCCTGTGCTATGCGTTAAAAACAAAGGCAAGATTTACAGGTGGGCAGGCTGTCCAAGGGTTATCGGCCCTTGACAACATGCCCACCCCTTGCATGGCCGAGCTATAAGGTGTGATTGATTGAGTTGTTTGTTTGATATTTTTATCTATTAATTCATTAATTAATGTATTTATTTATTTTTCCCTTCTAAATTAAATTTGTTATTAGTGTCTGAGATGGGGCACGATGGTAGAAATAAGAATAGTACTGTGCAGCTGCAATAGCGGGGGTCAAGGGTGCAAAATCCAATGGCTGCTGTAGTAAATGGTTTAATCAGCAGTTTTAGCAGAGTAGTGATAATAACAGCAACAAGAATCAGAATCAGAAACTCTTTATTGCCATTGTCAGTGAAATTCACAAACGTAGGAACTTGCTTCGGCGTAGGTGCAACATAAAGCAAAGGATAAAATATAAAAAATATATAAAAAGGCATGCATAAAATTAAGAATAAAATAGACTAAGATAGACTAACACTATATACAGAATGTACAGTTGGCAGATAGTGCAATGTGCAAATGAGTAGTGCAAATAGATTGTTCTTAAATAGTATTATTGTTAAAGTGACAGGTGTTACAAAGTGTTCATGAGACCAACGGCAGAGGGAAAGAAACTGTTCTTGTGGCGGGAGGTTCTGGTCCGGATGGACCGTAGCCTCCTGCCCGAGGAAGAACTGCACCATCATCTGCGCCGGCAGCTTGGCTTTCCTCAGCTGCCGCAGGAAGTACATCCTCTGCTGGGCCTTCTTGATGATGGAGCTGATGGTCGGCTCCCACTTGAGGTCCTGGGTGATGGTCGTGCCAAGGAAGCGGAAAGAGTCCACGGTGGTGATGGGAGAGTCTGTCAGGGCGAGGGGGGGCAGGGGGGCTGAGACTTTCCTGAAGTCCACGATCATCTCCACTGTCTTCTGGATGTTGAGCTCCAGGTTGTTGTCGCTGCACCAGGACACCAGCCGGTCCACCTCCCTCCTGTAGACAGACTCATCGCCGTCCGAGATGAGTCCGATGAGGGTGGTGTCGTCTGCAAACTTGATCAGTTTTACAGAGTCGTGGCTGGAGTTGCAGCAGTTGGTGTACAGGGAGAAGAGCAGAGGAGAAAGTACACAGCCCTGTGGAGTTCCTGTGTTGATAGTCCGAGTCTCTGAGACATTCTTCCCCAGCCGTACGCACTGCCTCCGGTCCGTCAGGAAGTCAGTGATCCACCTGCAGATGGAGTCAGACACGTTGAGCTGAGAGAGCTTGTCCTGGAGCAGAGCAGGGATGATGGTGTTGAATGCAGAGCTGAAGTCCACAAACAGGACCCTGGCGTAGGTTCCCGGGGAGTTCAGATGCTTCAGGATGAAGTGGAGGGCCAGGTTGATGGCGTCGTCTACAGATCTGTTGGCTCTGTAGGCGAACTGCAGTGGGTCCAGGGCGGAGGAGGTGAAGGACTTGAGATGGGGCAGGACCAGGCGCTCAAAGGACTTCATGACGACAGGCATCAGCGCCACAGGCCTGAAGTCATTAAGTCCAGTGATCCGGGGCTTCTTGGGAACAGGGACGATGATGGACGACTTGAAGCAGGCTGGGACATGGCATGACTCTAGGGAGGTGTTAAAAATGTCTGTGAAGACAGGAGTCAGCTCGTCCGCACAGTGTCTCAGGGTGGCGGGGGAGACACCGTCTGGCCCAGCAGCTTTCCGGGGGTTGGACTTCCGAAACTGTTTCCTTACATTGTCCCTGTGTAGTGAAAGGCCAGTAGGGGAGGTGGGGCGACCCGGGGTGTGATTGGCAGAAGTGTCCATTGTAGTGAGATGGGTGGGGGAGGGGGTTGAGATTTCGAACCGTGAATAGAAGGAGACGAGCTGTTCAGCGAGTTTCTGGTCGTCGGCAGCATGGGGGGCTTTGGGCTTGTAGTTGGTGATCTGCCTAAGTACCCGCCAAACCGCCGAAGCGTTGTTAGCAGAGAAAGACTCCTTTAGGCGAGTGTTGTACAGAGATCTAGCTCTTGACACCTCCCTGCTAAATCTGTACTTAGCACCTTTGTAGCTCTCTCTGTCCCCTGCTCTGAAAGCTGCCTCCTTCTGCTGCCTGAGCTGCCTCAGTTTGGGTGTGAACCAGGGCTTGTTGTTGTTATAAATCACCCTGGTGCGTGTGGGAATGATACAGTCCTCACAGAATTGGATGTATGACGTCACAGTGTCCGTGTACTCATCCAAACCATCCGTGGCAGTTTTGAACACATCCCAGTCTGTAATGTCCAAACACACGCGTAGTTCCTCCACTGCCTCGCTGGTCCACTTCTTAGAAGTCCTCACTACAGGTTTGGAGAGCTTCAGCCTCTGTCTGTACGTGGGGATCAGGTGGATCATGGCGTGATCTGAGAGCCCTAGGGCAGCACGAGGAACCGCGCGGAAGGACCCACTCACTGTAGTGTAACAGTGATCCAACGTGTTCTGCTCTCTGGTCGGGCATTTAATAAACTGTCTGTACTTTGGTAGTTCCTGGCTGAGATTACCCTTGTTAAAATCCCCGAGGATGATCAACAAGGAGTCCGGGAAGTCCTGCTCCGTATTCAAAACCCGCTCCGGTAACACGCGCTGTGTGTCTTGTATGTTCGCGCACGGCGGGATGTAAACAGCGGCGAGAATGAATGAAGCGAACTCACGTGGAGAGTAGAATGGTTTACAGTTAATGAAGAGATATTCCAGGAGAGCAGAGTTTGGAGATCACAGTCACATCGGAGCACCAAGCGTTGTTGATGAAGAAACAGACTCCACCGCCTTTTGTTTTTCCACCGGAGAGATCCCTTTGTCTGTCGGCGCGGAGGAGCTGGAATCCCTCCAAATGCAGTGCGCAGTCCGGGATCGACTCGCTGAGCCACGTCTCCGTGAAGCACAAATCAGAAGACGAAGAAAAGTCTCTGTTCCTCTTCATCAGCAGCGCCAGTTCGTCCATCTTGTTGCTGAGTGAGCGGACGTTGGAGAGGAAAAACCCAGGTAAGGGCGTACGCGCGCCACAACAGAATAAACAGAACAACAGAATAAAAAAAAACAAAAAAAAAAACAACAACAGCATAATAATAATAATATCCCGCTATAGTGGTGTAGAGCAGTGGTTCCCAAAGTGGGGGTCGGGACCCCTCGGGGGGTCGCGAGGGGTGTGCTGGGGGTCGCGAGATGATTTCAAGATCTCATTTAAATGAATGTGACATTGTATTTGATCTATTTCTTAATTAATACCAGTATCTTTTAGTCAAATAGGGTCAAATAAGATAGCAAACTATTCCAATAACCAATATTAAACCTGATTTAACATGTTTTGACACTTAAAATTATTGCTACTGTCATTTTAATTTTTGGTTTGGGGTCCTAAGTCAGTTGTATGGCTATTTTGGGGGTCCCGGCCAGAAAAGTTTGGGAACCTCTGGTGTAGAGCACAGTTTATGGTGAAGTATAGTAGTTTCATATAGGGTTTTGGTATGTATTCGTGTAGTTGTGTGGATGTATGTATACAGAGTGGTAATCGTGAAGTGTGAGGCATTTTGAGAAGTGAGTGGATTTGGCAAGCTTATTTTATTGGCATTTGTTGTTTAGACATGAGTGATATTGAAGTGGTTAATGAATGGTGACCAGGTTTCTGTGAAGGATCGTATATCCTCATCGTAATATGTCTTAGCTTGGGAAGTTATGATGTATTGTGTGAGGGAGTTGGTCCAGTGAATTATGCTTAAACAGTTTTTGGATTTCCAGTTTTGTAGGATTGTTTTCTTGGCAATAGTTAGAGATGTTAGAAAGCTGTGTTTGTATTTGGTGGGTATGGGGTTTGTAGAAGTAATGCCAAGTAAACAGAGAGTTGGGGAAAGGGGGATTCTGCCGCTCAGAATGTCTGTGAGTTTTTGGATGACTGTATTCCAGAAAGTCTGAACAGGTGTGCATCCCCAAAGTGCATGAAAGTAAGTATCTGTTACTCCCATGGTGCATTGTGGGCATGTACTTGTGTTTGTGAATCCCATTTTATATTTTTTGTATTCAGTTACGTGTGTTCTGTGGATGACTTTATATTGGATCAGTTGTAAGTTGGTGTTTGATGACATAGAAAAAGTGTTTTTGCATATTTCAGTCCAGAGTTCATGTGTGAGTGGTGTGTCAATGTCCAAGCTCCATTTGTCTTGTGGTGTGTGTATTGTATTGTCATAATTGAGCAGTTTGTATAGTTTAGAAACAAGTTTTTTCATTATCTTAGTATTTCTAATATGTTCGAGAAGTGGGGGTGCAGTCAGTGGGTTATTGGGAGTGTTCAGTGCACTTTTAACTATGGATTTTATTTGCAGATATTGGAAGTTATTGTTGCTGTTGAGATTGCATAAGTCAGTAAGTTGTTGGAATGTCATTAGTGTATTGTTGCTAAATAGATGGCAGAGGTGAGTGATTCCTTTTTGTTCCCATGTGCGGTAGTGAAGTGTGATGTTGTTTGCATGAAAGTCGGGGTTGTGCCAAATGGGAGTGTATTTGCAGGGTGCAGTGGATGAGTTAGTTAGTTTCAAAGCTTTCCACCAGGCTGTCAGAGTTGTTGAGATAGTCAAAAACTTGAAGGAAGAGTGTTTTTTGAGTGTAAGGTTCATTGCTGGTAAGTCGGCCAGTGAGATGTTTTGGAGATATGACTGTTCTATTTGGTACCATGAGGGGTTTTGTTCTGATTTTGTCCATTTCGTTAGATATTGTAACTGATTTGCAAGGTAGTAATGTATGAAATTAGGGGCATCTAGGCCGCCTTGAGCTTTCGTTTTCTGTAATGTTGAGAGTTTAATTTTAGCCTTTTTGTTCTTCCAGTAAAACTTTATAAGTGCTGAGTCAAGTGATTGAAACCATTTGTCTGGAGGAGTGACTGGTATATTGGCAAATAGATAATTTAGTTTGGGTAGTATCTTCATTTTTATTGAGGCGATGCGTCCTATTATGGTGAGTGGGAGATTTTTCCATCTTTCCAGGTCGTCCTTTATTGTTTCAAGAAGTGGATTGTGATTAAGTGTGAGCAACTCTGACAGCCTGGGAGAAATATCTATGCCTAAGTATCTAATGTTGCCAGTGTGTATCCCAGGGAATGAGTTCTGAGCTGCAGAATCCCAAGCATTGTCAGTGAGGGGGAGTATTGTAGATTTGTTCCAGTTAATTGTGTAGTCCGATATAGATGAGAATGAGTTTATAATTTTAAAAGTTTCGTTTAGTGATGTTTTTGGTGTTTGCAAATGCAGTAGAATGTCATCTGCATACAAGCTGATTTTGTGTTGTGTGTTGTTAATATTTATTCCTGTAATGTTGTTGGTTCTATGAATAGGGCAAAAAGGGAGGGAGAGAGTGGACATCCTTGTCATGTGCCCCGGTGTAATGTGAAAGTAGATGAAATGGTCCCATTAGTTGTGACTGTAGCTTTGGGTGTGGTATAGAGTGTCCTTATCCAGTGGATGAATGACTCCCCGAAGCCAAATTGAAGGAGTGTGTGAAGTAAAAATGTCCAGTTTACCTTATCGAAAGCCTTTTCTGCGTCTAAAGATGTTATAATAGTTTTGGTATTTGAGTGCTGTGAGATGTTTATAAGGTTGAAAAGTCTGCAGAGATTGTCTGAGGAGTTTCTGTTTTTGATGAAGCCTGTTTGGTTGGGATGAATAAGAAGAGGTGTGACTTTTTCTAGTTTATAGGCAAGTGCTTTGGTGATTATTTTAAGATCTGTATTGAGTAATGAAAGAGGTCTATAGCTGGAGGGTTGGGTGGGGTCTTTGTTAGGTTTGAGGAAGATCGTTATGGCTGCTGTGTTCATATGGGGTGGAATGTGAGATGTGTTTTTTATTTCATTAACTGTACGGATAAAAAGTGGTCACAGTAGGTTCCAGAATTGCTTATAATATTCAGGTGGGTATCCATCTGGTCCAGGTGCTTTATTATTAGGCATTTGAAGGAGGGCTTTATGAAGGTCCTGCAGTGTCAGTGAAGCGTCTAATATATGGGCTAACTCTGAGGGCAATTGTGGCAATTTTACATTTTGAAAGAAAGATTTTATTTCTGTTGGATTTGGTTCAGTTTTGGAGGAATATAAGTTTTCAAAAAACTGGCGGAACGTGTTGTTAATTTCTTGAGGGTCGTGAGTAATTTGTTTTTCAGGTGTTTGTATTGCTTGAATGATTGATTTTTCCTTTTTTCTTTGTAACAGGCTTGCTAGATATTTTGCTGAGATACTATTTTTTTCTATAAGTTCATAGCTCAGTTGTTGCATTAAGAAGTTGTTCTTTTCCTGTTGAATTCTTTCGAGTTGTTGCTGTGTATTTAGTAATTCTGGTAATTGCTTATTTTCCCTGTTTTCTGATAGTGTTTTCAGTTTTTGTTGTAATTGCTGTTCTAATTCTTTTTCTTTTCTCTTTTTGTGGGATGAATATTAAATATTTTTTCCTCGCAAATATGCTTTGCTGGTTTCCCACAATGTTATTGCAGTGGTCTCCGGGGAGTCATTCATATCCATAAAGAAATTCCATTCCCTCCTTATCATCTCATTGAATTCTGGGTCTTTTAGTAATGAGAGGTTGAGGCGCCATCTTGATGTAGATTTGATATTGTGTTGAAACTCTAATGTTAGACTGACAGGTGCGTGGTCACTGATAGCAATCGGATGAATTGTGGTATCTTTAATGTTTGATAATAGAGTATTGCTTAACAGGATATGGTCGATTCGGGAAGAGGAGTGGTGTACTGCCGAGTAATATGTGTATTGTTTTGAATGGGGGTGAGACAATCTCCAACTATCGCCAAGGCCAAAATCTTCCATATATTGTTTTATTGTGACGCTGGAGTGCCAGTGTCTGGTGTTTCGAGTTGCGTGTGACCGATCAAGGGTTGGGTCCAGTATTGTGTTGAAGTCTCCTGCAATGATTATATTAGATGTTTCATTCAGTTTGGTAAATAAGTTGTGGAAAAAGGTGGGGTCATCATTATTAGGTCCGTATAAGTTTACAATTGTAAACTTGCAGTTGGATATGATGGAATTAATGATGACATATCGTCCCTTAGGGTCAGTTATGGCTGATGTCAAGTTGAATGAGTTTATTGTGAATTAATATTGAAACACCTCTTTGCCTGCTGTTATATGTGGAAGAGTAAATGTTGCTATAGTCTTTGAAATGTAAATGATCCAAGTCTGCATTAGATAGGTGTGTTTCTTGTAAAAGGCATATATCTGGCTTTATGGTTTGAAGATGATTAAAAATGATTTGTTTTTTTGCCTGTGTTCGGATGCCGCACACATTCCATGTAACAAATGTTAATGTGTTATGTGTCTGTGGAAGCATATATTAATGTCAAATGAATTAAATTTTGGACCAGAACAGTACAGTAAATGGGTATGTTGTTCATGATTTAGAGGTCTGAGACGAAGCATAGATAAGGGGGACAGAAAAGGACAGGTATGCAAAAAACGGTCTTTTAGTGAGTGCAGAAAAGATGGAGAACGCAGAGAAGAGTTTTGGTGCAAAAGAAACGGAAGAGATGGATAAGGAGAGGGGAGTACAGGGTTACCGAGCATGCAGTTTGTGTTATTTTGTTCCATTCCATGAGAGATGAATGCGATATTTATGTGTAGGTGAAAGAGCAAAGTAAAAAGTTATTAGTGTAAATTGTAATTATGTCCTGTGGGGATGTTTTGTGTGTTGTTGTTGTTGTTGTTGTTTTTTTCCCCCTCTATTTTGTCTATAGTTAATCAGTAGAGCCATGGTGTTATTTCTGCATCACGATAGAGCTGTCCATTTATGTATAATTTGTCTACAATTATTATTGATTTCTTTCCTTGTTTTATCATGTTTTTACGGATTGGGTAGAGTTTTTGGCGCCTTTGAATTATTTCTTTTGGGAATTGGTCGTTCATTCCAAATGGAGTTCCTTTGAGCTGTCTTCCTTGGTTCTGTACCTGTTGCTTTTGTTTATAATGTTCGAATTTGGCAACAATTGGGCGGGGTCGTTTATTGTCCGTGTTTTTTGCTCCCATACAGTGCACACGATGGAATGTGATAGAGTCTGATGCTGTGGCTGGAAGTTTGAGTTGAGTAGTAAAAAAGTCCTTGATCAGTTTTTCGAGATCCTCCGATGGTTGCTCCGGTATGCCGTTGAAGACGAGGTTGTCCCTCATGCTGCGTGTCTGCAGGTCTAATATGGTTTCATTTATGGCCTTATTTTCCGCGGTGATGGTGTTGAGTTGAATTGTGAGTGATTTGACTGACGTTTTAAGCTCTTTGTTGTCTTGGGTGAGTGAGTGTAATTGTTCTTGGCTGTATTCAAGACTGTGTCGGAGAGCGGAGAATTCCTTATGCAGCAGTTCAATGAGTGAGATTCTGTTGTCCATTGTAGTAAGTTTGAGTTCAATCGCGGTGAGAATTGCTGCGATGTCGGAGGAGCATGCCGGGTCTGCGGGTGTGTTTGTGTCGGCGGTACCTGTGTCTGGCGACGAAGCCATGCGTAAACTTTTCTTTTCGTTACCGGGAGTAGAGTTGTTGACAGCGGGGGTAGTTAGGTCCTGTTCCATGGCGCACAGTCTGGCAAAACAGTCATCGATGTAGATCTCGAGTGATTCCAGGGTTTGTGGTGTTGCGGAGGCAAAATGAGTGGGTTTCTTTAGAGGAAGATGTCAAAATATACGGGCACAGCGGACCGTTTTATTCCGAGGACGGCAAAAGTTTTGCTGGTATCTTGCAGCAGGACGCCGCCATCTTACATCTCGCACAGTCTCGTGAGAGTTTGTGTCACAGCGTCATGCTCCCTCCCAATAAATATATAAATAAACAATAAATAATAATAACAATAACACCTTTATTTTGTTGAATGACCGTGTAAACTGTGTTGCTTCAGCGCAGATATGTTGTAAAAGCATCTGTTCAGGTGAAAATAAGACCACGGCGCTTCCTCTGCATCTGGTTATAGCGTTTTATTCTACGAGAAGCAGGAAGTGAGAGCAGGACAAAGACCCCTGAGCTGCTGAGTTAAAGCTGGGACACCTCATTTTCACATAACAAAACTGTAATTTAAATGTGTGTGACCGGTTCCTCGCTCGCACAAACGCTTTGGCACATCCTTAATATCCACAAACATTCATTTTCAGGCGGCGAGCTCAGCTTTAAACAGCATTTTTCAGACTGCGACGCGACACTCAAGTGACCGCCCCAAGCACAGCCAATCAGAGTGCTGCTTTCAGCTCCTATTTCCTGGTTGATGAGACATAAAAGGATTTATTATGAGATGCAGACAGCGTGCTGCGGTCGCATTTTTGCTTTTATGATATGCTCTTTTGGGGAAAAAACAAAACAGCAACAAAAGTCGGGTACTCCAGCTTTAAATGAATGAAAAGGGGCATAAAAACACCTGACCAAAAACTTGCTTTTGACAAAACATTTATCAGTTTAGAATGTATTGTACTGATTTTGCATGGGCTAAAATTTTGTTTTGGAATATTGAAAGTCTGACCTCAGAACGTTGCTTATAACGAATAAGATGACACACTTGAATAAAACATCTTAATTTAAATTTGTTTAAAGTCTATATGAAGGTTCTATTTCCTAATTTCTTTTTCTAATTATGACTTAGCTTGGTGGGAGGGCACCTGTGGTAAATATTTATTGTAGTTTCATATTTGTGGTGTGGTAGTTTGTGAGGACATTTCGAACAATATAAGTTTAAAATCACAGGAAGTAGTGCTGAGTTTCCTCTGTGATGTCATCAAAAAGTGACGTTCAATTGAAAATAAAAGAGACAATTTACACAAAACGGACAATTTTTTCTGACAGTTTAAACGATCATTCAACAAAATAAAGGTGTTATCATTATTTATTGTTTGTCGAATCGTAACTGTTGTGTAATTTATATGGTCTTTAGCCCTTGTTTACAGTCTGGTTGCTAGGTAACAGTTGTAGAATTACCTCTATGTCATATTTGCTGCTCATGTTCAACCAGGAAGTGACATTAACATTACAAAAACTGTCAAACTGGGGATAAACAGGCAAAATGTCTAGTAAAATCTTAAATATAATCACGTTCTCTGTGTTTCAGTAAAATGTGTCGTCTGACCTGTCATAGAGACAAATACTCATACATACTAGTGATCAAATACAAAATACCAGGAGTACTTCTACCATTACTTCATCTGCACTCGCTGACACAGGATAACAATGTAATTAGAAATAAAACTCATATTTGAATGTGCTGAGGATTATTTAACTTTCAAAGTGCTCCTGACAGGCAAACGTGGTCCACTGCGGCAAAACGGAAACCCAGATGCAAAATGCCATCCTTTTAAAGATTCTGAATGGAGAACAGAATTTGAATGAACAAAAAAAAAAAAAAAAAAACACTGCGGTTGATTCTTTAGCATTTCATATTTTAAAATAAAGCAAACCTGATTGTTATCCTAATACTACTCTGAACATTTGCAGAGCGGGTTTTCACAGAGTGGGTTTGCCTTTTTAAACCTTGTCAAGTCCCTGATTGGTTCTTTTTTGATTGATTGATCTATTTTATTGTTTCAGATGTGGTATGGTCTTGGTTTGGGCCTAGTTTAGTCCGGGGTCCGGGTACTTGATATTCCAATTCTGCATGTAATATCAAGAAGAATTCTTGATATTATCCATATTTGAACACAAAATATGAATATTACATGAAAATATGAATATTACATGAAACATAAGAATTCAGCTTCAGCTCAGCAGCAGCACCAATGACAGCGGCACATTTAAAGTCTATATGACAGGTTACACTTCAATATAGTCCTGTTTACCATGTTTTAGTGAATTTTGTGGCCTAATCTGTCATAAACTTGAAACAAATAGTCCCTAATCCCTCATCCCTAATTATTTGAATATGTCCAAAGGATGTTCTTAGAAAACAGGCTGTTGACGCACTTGTCATTTTGGAAACAGATCTGTCTGACGCTGAAATTAAGAATTCAGCGTAATCCCTCATTTGTCCGGGAAGGGTCCATAAAAGTTCAAGAGTCAACACAGAAGGCACAGAAGGGCTTAGTTCTATAACAAAGTATTACTTACTTTGTTTGTTTGTTTGAGATAGCCCCTGAGGTGACCCTACATCAGGCAGGTTGAAGTTGAAAAACTGACAAAGAAAAATATAAAAATGACAGGAGATAAAGCAGAGTTCCAGTACACAATCTGCCTGTGATGTCATCAATACGTGACATTCCATCAAAAATTCTGGGACAATGGGCTCTGTACATGAAACTTCAGCCGGCTGTTTATTTTCAATGTTACTAGCTCATTGTACGGCTGAGTCTTTCCTGTCCAATTCAGTCTCTATGGAGGGTTTTGCAGAGTCACTAAAGTGAATAAATCCTTACAGATGAGGCAGTGGACAGTGAGCTACAGGCGGATGTCACTGGAATGTTTTAGACCAGCGCTTCTCAAACCCTTTACCCCAAGTACCACCAAAGGAAAAAAAAAAATCTAAATTGGGTCCATAACTGGACTATTTCAGGTCTAAATTAGGGATAAACCAGGCCTTAAGTGGGAATATACCATTGTCACAGAAGTTTTAACTAGAAATATACTAAAGGAAGAGCAAAAATGTGAATAAAATGTACCATAAATGAAGTAAACATTACAATTGATGAGGTGTCCACGCACCACCAGAACACGTACCACAGTTCGAGAAACACTGTTACAGACTTTACGCGTGATATGAACACTTCCCCGGCGACACTTCTGTGAAGATAAATGGAGGTGTTTGTGGGTCAATGCTAACGCTAATGCTAATTTTGAAGCATGAAGACAAAAGTAAAGCAAATTAAAATAAAAAATGCAAGTAATCTATAAAAAAAAATCGATGACGTAATCTTTACTTTACTTTCATTGGTTATTTCTTTGACTAGTCAGCGATTATTTTGTCAATTAGTCGACTGGTCAAACGATTATTGTATATTTGAACAGTTTAAATACATTATCAGTCAAATGGTTGAAATGTGGGTCTGAAGGCTTCTAGATCAAAAATGGTTACGATAAAGTGTATTATCAATGAACGTTAGCCACGATCTATTCTTTTTTGATTTTTTATTATAAAAGGTCTTTTGACATGAGTTTTAGAATCTGTGTAGTTCAGTTAACAATTAGTCGAGTATCGTTTTTTATGGTCGCTAATTCTTTGTTGAAATTTTTTGTTTGTATGTTGATTAATTGTTGCAATACTAGCTTAGCCAACTGCAGCTGATTTACACACAACAATAAAGTAAATAACACAAAATTAAGGTGTTATTGGGTCAGATTTTTTGTATTATTTCTCTTGTGCACTTTAAAGCAGAAGATTGAGCAGTAATGAGGTGAGCAGGTAAACAGGGCGGGTCAGGTCAGGTCCTTTAGGGCAGGACTTTTCTGGCTCAGGGCTGTATAAATAAAAGATCCTCAGACCAGAAACGTCTAAACTTCAAATACAGTGTATACAAATACCACCTTTCAAACTTTTTCTGAAAGCCATATATTTTGAAAAGCAAAGCATGGACGACAAAGCGCTTCTGAGTTTCCTCCTTTGTGGTGAGTTCCCTTTTTTTTCCACAAATTTTCACATTTTCGACATATTCTGCATTGCTGTGAACATGTGTGGTGAATAAAGGATGTGTTTTGATAATGGTCAGTTGATTATGGAGCTATTATCTGACAAAAATGTGCTAAAATTTGTCTCTAAATGTGTTATTCAGGGTTTAAGTATCAGACAAATGTGAACATTCTGTCAAATTTCCCATAAATATACAGAAATATTACTGTATCCCATTGATTATCACCAGTTCATTTAATGTTTAATAGAGATATTAGAGATAAATCGACTATAAAAAATAACCAACTAAAAATGTATACTTGTAATCGTTAACTGAACTATACACTCAAAAGATCAAATCAAATCAAACAAAAGACCTTTTTATAACAAAGACAAAATGTCAAAGAAGCACAAACAATAGCAATAATATACTTATTTATATTTAATAATTGTCTAGAAACCTTCAGTCCCATATTTCAACCTTTACTTGGCTGATAATGTATTTAAAAAGTAAAAAAAAAAGTCTAAATATAAGTTCACTCTTGTCATGTATGAATTATTTTTCAGGGCTTGTTGCGGTTACGTGCTCCCAGGCACTTAAGTATCATTTTGTGGATCATTCAATGACGTGGAGCGAAGCACAGCAGATCTGCAGAACGTACTACACAGACCTGGTCACGGTCAACAGCGCGCAGGTAAAGCCAATTATCAAGAAAAGTACATCATTAATGGAAGAATTGGAATGCTTTGGCTGCAGAGGACTCTGAAGTGATTCCTTTTTGCCAAGCGTCTGATAAAAGCGCACTATCACCTTTTAAATTTAGTCAACTCAATTGCAACATACAAATGTCCTGAGATCTCAATCTATTCAAACATGTTAAATAATCAGAGTTTTATTCATAGACAAAATGCAGAGTGTTGTCTTGAAGCTAATGGTTTCCATCTTCGAATATAAACGGCATTGTTGAGTTCTGTATCCTTCTCCTGTAATGAATCTTAATGCAGTGATAAACTCAGTTCAGTTAAAAAAATAAAAAAAGACTATCTGCTTGTTTTTCTATATATGTTACGGCCATTATTTATTTTGTTATGTTTTATTTTTATCTTTATTATGCTTCAAAATGAGCATTAGTGTTAGCAGGTCTATACGAAAGGTTCTCATGTTTTTCTAATGATAACTTCCGCATTTGCACGGGTGCACGGTGGCAGAGCGGTTAGAGCTTCTGCCTCCCAATAAGGAGATCGTGGGTTCGAATCCCGGACCAGACCAACATCACACGATCTCTCTGGGTGGAGTCTGCATGTCCTCCCCGTGTTACCGTGGGTTCTCTCCGGGTTCTCTGGCTCCTCCCACCGTCCAAAGACATGACTGTGTAGGTTAATTGACAACTCTAAATTGCCCGTAGTGAATGAATGTGAGAGTGAATGGTTGTTTGTCCTTGTCTGTCTGTGTGTGAATGAATGAGAGTGAATGCGGGACAACAGATGGAAATTAGCCCAAGGCTACAATCTGGTGTGTTTACAGCATGTATATCATGTATGTTCATTAACATGCACTGTCCCGACCAAAAAAAATAAATAAATAAATAAAAATTTACTTCCTGATATGGAGGCTGACATCTTTGCTTTACTTCCTGATATGGAGGCTGACATCTTTGCTTTACTTCCTGATATGGAGGCTGACATCTTTGCTTTACTTCCTGATACGGAGGCTGACATCTTTGCTTTACTTCCTGATACGGAGGCTGACATCTTTGCTTTACTTCCTGATATGGAGGCTGACATCTTTGCTTTACTTCCTGATACGGAGGCTGACATCTTTGCTTTAGGGTGCCACGTGACGACACTCCCTCATGATGCTTTGAGCGACGTGAACGACCACACAGCTGCATGTTTTTGTGTTAACATTAGCTTGTGTGATTGTAATTGTGTTCTTCATGTTAGACACACGTGAAAGCGTCTGAAATGAAATAAAATACAACTTACAGGTATCGCTAGTCAAGCCTTTTCCACGAGCTTCTGTTTGTATCGTCCGACGCTCGTTCACGTGACTCGCACATGTTTGCGGTGACGTCACTTCATATAAAAACGGTAATTACGGTGATTTTAGAAACGGCAGAAAAGAACGTTTCCTTCTATTTTATTTAAATAGCGATAATAATTCAGTACTGTCTGCAATTATAATGTGCAATTATAGAAAAAGGCTGGTTCCAAGAGGCTGCAGTACCTCGCACGGCCACAAATCAATCTGGGACCACAGACAGAGGGGGCGTGCCTTATCCAGTTCTTTTAATACATCCATGGATTACCTAACTATGACATATTTGTGCTTATTGACCTTATTCAGCCCCGCCCACTTTTGCCTCTTTTCTTCCCACAGATCCACACCCCTGTAGTAAACGCACTTCCAGTTTGACAAGAACCCCAGTCATGTAAATGACGAACGAGGGAAAAGTCTTGTCGCTAAAACATTAGATAAAGTCGATTGATTTGTGTAAAACGTTTAATGTACACGAGCAAAAACAAGTCAGCAACGCACTGATTTCCTGGAGCCTGAAAATGTTTTCTTAGTCCGTCTTAGGCTCGTCTGCCTCCATGTAAACTAATACAGCACAAAAAAGATGGCGGCGCCCACGGAAACCTCTGGAATAAGGTCAATGGGCTTGACCAAAACTGTCAAACTGGGGACAAAAAGGCAAAATGTTTAGCAAAACCTGAAATATAATCATGTTCACTACGTTTTAGCGAAATGTGTCGTCGAACCTGATTAACCTGACTTAGTATTTAAGTATTTATTAAATTTGGTGTGACTCTACTAACCCCCGAATGGATAGAACTAGACAGGAAGTACTCAAAAGAATGAGCCAGCCAGTAAAAAATAACCAACTGAAATGAAGTTAGAATGAAGATTCAGCTCTCAATGATCAGCTCGGGTGTTTTTGAAGAGGTCAGTTACATATTCCAATAAATTAAAAAAAACAACAACAACAACAAACAACAACAACAACATATAAAACCAATTTTATTTTGTTTTATAAAATAGAAGTAAAAATTGTGATGATGAATATAAGGAAGGAAATTGTGATTAAAAATCTCCTAAAGCTTTTTTTGTTTTGTTCTGAGATACAAAATATATATATATATATTTTATATACAATTATGTAAAAAGACGCAGCTGAATTGCATTTATACTCAGATTTTGTACATTTAGATGTTTTCAGAACTATGTATTGCATATCAAGTTTTATTCAAGTTGATTGACGGTGTATTCAGGACTGATACTGTCCTTGAATCCTTCTCTTCATCGATCAGTTCATTTATCTCGACTTTCATCTGCAGGTCATGCTCAATTTGTCCCGACCAGCTTCTCACACTGAAGACATTTGGATTGGAATGGCCGACACAGGGTTTCACAAATGGAGGGCTGGGTTCCCCATTGGAAGCCAATGTGGAGTCTTTCTGAACAGAAGTGAATGGATAACCCAGACCTGTACTTCGATGAACTTCTTTATTTGTCACAGTGGTAAGGATAGTTTCCCCCTTTGCCTCTCGTGAGCTAAAGATCCGACAATTGTACAGAGTAGGTTATAAAAAGTCTATATCTCAAATACTAATCATACTAAAACTGGTATTGATATAAATTTGGACCGTTTTCAATACTGGACCCTTTAAAGTGCGTATGACAGGTTTTGATGATTTCACTTTATTTTGTGTGGATTTGACCGAAAGTTGAAAAATGTGTTGAAAATTACTTTTAAAAAATTACGATTTATTATCATTTTTAATATTATTATTATTATAACAAAACACGTGCAATACCAGTCATTGTACAAACAAAGAAGGATATTCAATGAAAAGTGTCAGTCAATAACACAGTACACAAAATGAATCCGGCACAAGCTGGGCATAAAAATCTCAAAAATAAGGACTTTTTGGTTTTGTAATACATTTTTAAAGCTTTACAGATAATTTATACACAAGAAACACATTTCTGACCTTTAAACTTTAATTCAACAAATATAAATTTGTTGTAATTTATTTCTATTTGTCAAAAAATGATTTCTGTGACATTAGAGGAGTGTAAAACATGGTTGCTAGGTAACAGCTAAAGCATTTCACAGTGATGTCATCATTTACAACCAAGAAGTACAATTTATAAACAAGCAAAAATAATAAATAAATGGCCAAACCGAGCAAAAAAGTTAATAGATTAAATATAATGATCTAAACTGTGTTTTAATCTAATGAGTAATTCAGCCTGTCATAGGCACTTTAAGTTCCATTCTTGAACCGTGTTCAGACGACATGACCCTGCTCCTTCACTACAGCAGGAGGTGAGCTCTTGCTTATTTTAGCCCCAAAGATTGCAGAGAAACTTGAAGTTAAAGTTATAGAACCTTATTGATATTTAATAAGAGAGAGATCCAAATGCTGTAAACAATTCAGCGTTTAACAGTCATTATCATTTAGTTTGACTGGTCAGTTTCAGAGCAAATAATCAAATAAGAGAGAATTAATGACTATTTGATTAAAAAGTGTGCATTTTACCCAAACAGTACATTTACAGTGAACATTATAGTCAAAACCTAATGCATTTTTACCTTTATGGACTATGTTTGTTGATCCTTGATTCTTTTATATTTGTCTGCAATAACTTGATTCTCTTAGAACTCTGGAAGCACTGAATAGTTTTACAATGATCTACAGAAGAATTAGCTAAAGACCACATGCTCAAACGGATAAAGATACAGACAACACAATTAATATATGATCTCGATAAGTTAAAAATAATTTGAGTTTTCACTATAGATCAGTATGAAAACTTTATTGTGTCCTTAACTTTCTGCTCTGGTTTACAATTACCCAAACGAACAACAAAAGTGTTTTATGAACGTACCCTTTGCATTGTGTGCCAAAATGTATGCATTTTTACAGCTTCTGGATTTCATCTGGTCAAACTTCTCAAATCCTGGTCGTCCGCTGTGAACTACTGCAGGCTAAACTTCCTAGAGTTGGGCATAATCCGGAGTGAGGAGGAAAATGAGCAGGTGTATTCACTTCAGCAGCAAAATGTGTCAAGCTCTGGTCCAATCTGGATCCGTAACAAGGACACAAGCTGGTCTTGGTCCGACAATAACCCGCTTTACTACAATAACTGGCTGAGCGGGCGCCCCCTGAACGTGTCCTACCCCAGATGTGTAGGCCTGCGCTCAGACAACGTGTGGGTCGACCAGGCCTGTGACCAGAGACGAGCCGCCTTCTGCTACCAGGGCAAATCCACTCCAGGTACAGCTTTCCATTCGATATTCTGGAGCACGAGGCTGCAATTTAACCATAAAGTGGTCTTGACATCAGCACTTAAAGTCCACATGACACACATTTCACTAAAACGTATAGTGAACATGATTGTATTTAAGATTTGATGAAACGTTTTGCCTGTTTGTCTTCAGTTTGACAGTTTTTGTAATCGTAGAAAGGGTTTCAGGGGTTGTCATCCGGACGCTGTTTGAAGATCTTCAAACAGCGTCCGGATGACAACCCCTGAAACCCTTTCTATGATGGACCACACCTGGACGAATGAGGGTTTACGTCGACAAGTTTTTGTAATGTTTATAATGTTACTTCCTGGTTGAACATGAGCACAAATATGGCATAGTTACGAGGTAATTCCTCCTAACTATGTCATATATATATATTGTGATATATATGTTGTTAGTTTGTTTGATGAATGAGGTCTGACAGTCCTCTCCCTCCGACCCTCAGAGACACTCTGGTCTGAATGGTCCTTCGATGTGTGTTTTCACTTATCAGAGAATCTTCTGCTGTCCTTAAATAACCGCCAGACTCGTTCTTTGTGAAAAACATGTTATTTTTAGTTCTAAAACATGAGATGTCAAAGTAAAGATAGTCAATAGCACGTTTAAAGGCCAATAACAACACACATAATCCATAATATTTGTTGTAGAACACTGCTTATGGATCATGGGTGTTTCTATCTGGATGGTGGCTCTCGCGCTCACCTCCTTCCTCACAGCTAGCGTACAGTTAAATATGGATACCCTTGTTATAAAGTGTTACCAAAACATCATGTCATTTATATGTTCTGACCAGAACATTGGCATTTTGAATTTGAAATTTAGCCATAATTTAGAGTTTAATGATTTATAATTATACATCACACCCTATTGTGTTGATAATTCTTTTCTCTATATCTATATTTACATAGATAAAATAAGAAGTTATACCACACTGAAGATGACTTTTAGCACTGGATTGAACTTGCTGGATCCAGTTATCTTCAAACTCCTGGTGGAAAAGGTAACTCTCCTCTTTCAGTCAATGGATTCTTCAAGAAAATGTTGAAATAATAATCTCAGATAGAGGGCAGGGACTAGTTTAGATTTAAGGGAGTGGAAAGGATCCTTTTATTCAAGGGGTTAGATATGAATACCATCATAATGTGGATTATTTTCTCCAAATGATACAATTTGAAAAACTGAGGTCTACACTACTGGTCTACATAAGCAAAACACAACACAGCAATGGTCTTAAACTTCCATCGCCTTGTGCCTTTACAAACCTATAAAACCATAAAGAGACTGTTCTCATCTGATCCTCAAACTATTCTGGAATGTTACTGATTCTGTTGTACATGTTTTCTTTTTAAAAATCTAAACAGATTGAAGAAATGCTGAACCAAAAGAAGTTCGTGAAGGTGACAGTGAAGTCTCCACCCAAAAAGAAAGCAGCAGCAGAGGGTCCTGTAGAATGTGCAATGTCATTCAGGGCACCTTGAAGCTCCGCCCACAGCCACAGTCCACACCAGCTCATATATGTTTTTTCCAATTATTTTTTAGGGGTGCACCGATACAACTTTTTACCAAACGAGTAAGAGTACTTTATTTTGAGTGCTTGTTGATACCGATACCGATACCGATACTGCTCTTAAAACTAACTACACTCAGTTACATTTGAAAATGCTTTTTATTTTTCTTTAATTTTGACAAAAAGTAAGCATTAGTTACTTTCATTCAAGAAGCTTCTTCAGTAGGCACTGAAAAAAAGGGTCTTGATGCGAGTGCTGTGCGTCGTAAACAGGAAACAGCTGATGCTAACGTGTGCTCGCCTTCTTTTGCTAACTCTGTCGGCTCAACAAACAAAGTTTCTGTCTCTGGAAATACGCCGGTTTCTCACAAGATCAAGGCCGCGTTTAGTGAAGAAGGATCAATTTGTCTTTATATTTTCTTCCTGCAGTTTCGTTCTCACCTCGTTCTCTTTTCTTCTCTCTCGTCCACTCATAAACCGTTCCACGCTAAAGCGAGCTGCACCCTCTGGGAGCCTCTCATGGCCCCTTCGGACCCTCAAATGGGGCAGTGCTCCGTGCTGTACCACGCTGATGGAAACATGACTTTAGTCAGTCTCGTTCACTTTGACAAACTGCCACACGGCTGACATCTCCGCTCCTCCGAGCTTCTCACGGCCGCTGTGCGACTGCAGCTGCAACGACATCACGACAGCAAGAGACGCGCCGTGAGCGTCTACTGACGTGAGCTGCCATTAAATTACCATAAGAGGTATCGAGCGCGGGTATTGGGTGCTCTTCAGTGAGTACGAGTACGAGTCCCAGCACCTGGTATCGCCCAATACCCGATACTGGTATCAGTGCATCCCTAATGTTTTTATTACTTGGTTTATTTCATTTTACTCTAACCTGTATCTGAACAGGAGCTTAGGTCTTCAAATCATGTGGAACATTTCTCATCTCAGTCTTAGGCTCTTTTTCAGAACGCTCTCATTTGGAAACATATGTTCACTGAATTAATTTTTCTTTCTTGTACCATAGGCCTGTTCATATTTGTTAAAGAATGTTGACTCTACCACTGTCTAACATAGAAATTCAGACATAACAGAAAAAAACAAAATCTACCAACAAAAGATCTCACCAAACAATCAAATGAAGTTTGAGTGGAGGGTGCAGAGCAGTGACAGCAGGACCAGCCCCGGGCTCACACTGCACACACTGCCGCTCCAGTGCAGCGACCACAGCCCTTCTGTGGCATTAAAAGTATGACAGAGGATTGAGAGAGGATCAGATTACGTACTGGCGGAGATGCCACGGAGCTCCGGATTCTTGTTAGATTCAAATTTTCGCAGGAGTCCAGCCTTTTGCCTGTATTAATGATTATTTATTGGTCTCACGAATCAAAGCTAGTGAGCAAGAGCACCGTTTGTAATGTGTGTCTCCAACTGCAGTGCAGTGTGAGCGAGGTGTTAGGCTTCTGAGCTGCAGCGTCAAAGAACTAAAAGAGCACAAGAAAGTTTCAGAGTTTTGGACAATTTATCAGTTTTTAATGTAAGTGCATTTTCCTAAGAAAAATTGTTTTTCAGGAAAATTGAAACTGTATTTAGGATTTTGTGTGAGCTGTTTTGCAATGTCAATTTTGCAGGGGCGGAGTCTAAAGGGGAGAGTGAGGGGCGGAGTCTGCAGGACTAAAGGGGAGAGTGAGGGGGAGGAGTCTGGAGGATTAAAGGGGAGAGTATAAGGGGAGGAGTCAGAGGTGTCTGATTTCTCAGGTTTCTTAAAATGTAGTGACAGAGGTGGCAGCACACACTAACAGTTTCAGACCACAGCTGCAAATGAACCAGTTTGCATTAAAATGGTAAATAGTAATAATAATAATAAATATAGCCGCAAGCGGCAATGATCGGCCCTCGCCCGCACCACGCCGCCGCCCCGCAACGCAAGAGGGGGGCGCTTACGCGCCCCAATTTCCCTCCTCATAAAATACTTGCTGCCGAATCCGTGGCGCTACCGCGCCTCCTACTTCTCATATTCCAACTGAAAATTTGGTCAAAGTTTGCGGCTGCGCCGCACAAAGACTGTAGTGCTTACTGCTACTACTACTTACTGCTGTAATACATACTGCTAAAATCCTGGATAACTTTTAATGTCTCACTCCTCAAGATCATTTTCACCAAATGTCAGGTTGATCGGGCTTTCACCCGAGGAGGAGTTAGTTAAAATACAAAGTTTCATTTGAGTGATTTTGCATTTTCCTCATAGGAATAACATGGAATGTTTCTGTCATTTGTACAAGTTTGGGAAATTTTTGTGGCTTCGCCACAGAGAAACCATAATACTTTTCCAAAAAATGTGGATAACTTTTTGGTGCCCCACTCCTCAGATTGATTGTCACCAAGTTTCAGGTTCATCGGGCTTACGCCCGAGGAGGAGTTCGTAAAAGTATGTAGTAAAGAAATTAGCAAAATTTAGACATTTTGCGATTTTCCCATAGGAATAACATGGGATGTTTTGTCATCACCAATGACAAAACATCCCATGTTGTTCCTATGGGAAAATCGCAAAATACTTATTAAAAGTACGTATTAAACACAATACATGCTCAAGATAAAATACTCGGACCTTGAGCTCAAGAAATAGACATTTTTGTCAACCAAATCTTGCGTCTAAATAAAAGCTGACAACTATTGTGTTCAGGTCTTGACAAATATATCCATTACCAATGTTCTTGTGATAAATCTCATGTAAATTCTTTTGAAATTTCAACAAAGTCACTTAATATGTAATCTTAATTCTAGAATTAGCTTTTACAATAACAAGGCACTACATGAAAGGTAAAAGGTCCATTTAAGTCAGTTTAGTTAAGAGAGATCTGTGTTTAAGGATAAAATGTTTATTGTGCAAATCTGAGAATATTGAACATTAAGCCCATTATATTAAACACATTAAAGGTCAGTGAAACCAGCTGTATGTCCATGTCCATAATAAACTTGATTTGTGTCACAATTTAATACTTAATATTGTGTTATGACATGCTCCATCTTTAGTAAATACTGATCTACTACACCTTAAAGGTCCCATAACATGCAAAATGGACTTTTCAGAGGTTTTAACCTTCCTCCAGGGCTCTCTGGGCCTCGTATGTTGTGCCCAAAGTGGTTTTTTGATTGATTCCCTCATGTTTTCACTAGAGAACTGTCTTTTCCGTCCCCCTCGGCTGAGCAGCAGACGGGGGCTCCTCACTAAGATGACGCGGTGTTTAAGCCACGCCTCCAGGAAGAATAAAAACAGCTAATGCTAATGCTACACAGTAATTACACGATGGATACGACAGATAGAAGAGTTAGCTTGTTATTTACCAAACGGCACGTCCGTGGTTGAGGCCCTGGAGCACGTCAAACTCCAGGTCAGATCCAGGACGTAGGACTCAGCACGACGCACCGTCAGGACGGATAAAAGGTTTATTCAGTGTTTGTGTATCGCTGTTTACCGGAGCACACGGCGCATGCACCATCTCCACTACAGGGGAGGCACGGGTTGGGAGGAGGAGGCGCACGGGTTGGGCGGGGGAGGCAGCCTGCTCTCTGTTCGGGGGGTCAGATCTCAGAGTGAGCCGTTTGCTTTTGCAAGGAGGGGGGCCAGTCCAAGAAATGGGTGTTTTTTGTAAACTGTTATGTTATGGATATTACACAACGAGAAAATGTATCAACAAAGCCCTTAGAATAGACTGTGTGAAGGGGAAAAGAGCAGAATATGGGACCTTTAACAACCAGAATAAAGATGGCTGCAGGTGGCACAGATCACATGTCTGGCATGAACACCAATTGCCTTTTCTGCTTCCTTTGAATGGTGTAAGTTCAGTAAACTTGCTATCTTATTCAAAAAATCTTGCATTATTAAATTCTACTAAAGAACAAACAAATAGCTCATATGGATTTTTCATCATTACTTTATAATACATATTTTGATAATTTAACTTTAGTTTTTGTACTTCATCTTACACATATTCAACCAAAAGTATGTAGGAAAAAAAACTTTTTATTTTAGGTCTTTAACATCAATGGTTGTGTCCATATGGTTTGCGCACACAAACAACAGTTTAATTTTGCATAATATATAGACCAATGAAGTGTTTTTAGGGAAAATATTCACTTTCATTATTCAGAGAAAATTATTCCTGATAGACACGGGTGAGTTCTGCATTATTAGGGCACAAATACTATTACATCTGAATTTACATCTGAATTTAAACATTTTAACATGTAATTAGCATTACCCTGTTTTACATTATTATATTCTAGTCCTGTCTGTTCTAAAATATTGCACTTCTGCACTTGCAAGATGGCCGCCGCTATTACCAGGACAACAGAAAGGAAGTTCTCTCTAGCTTTAATTATGACAACGCTTTACTGTGGCGCAGCCATTTTGCGAAACTCCCGCGCGGCTCTGATTGGCCAGAGAAGGATGCATTCTTTGAAAAGAACGGCTCTAATTGGCCCAGCCCCTTTCTATATAAGAGAGCGGAGCCCAGCGATCTGCGCAGATTCACTCTGTTCACTTCGCTCCTCACTGGCGTTCACTTGTGATAACCTTTGAGTCGCATTTTCTTCACCTTTTTGGACAATCGGATTGGATTTACTTTTGCTGGTCTATCTGGTTCGTTTGTTCATCCACCCACTCTCTCCGGAACTTTCTTCACTGAAGAAAGCGCCTTTGATCGTCGGACCACGCTCTTTCCTCTGAAAGGTAAGACCTATTTTTTGTCAAACTAGTTTTCCTTCTGGTTCTTGTTTAGTGCTGGTTAGGTCCTGATTTAGCCATAGTCCGTCCCGGTTTGGTTCTGGTGTAAACGCGGGGGCAGCTACACGCAGCAGCGTGGCATTTGCCTTTGCGGTGCGTTCTGTAAACGTGACTGTACGCGGAGCATTTACTGCAGACTACAGTGAGAGGCCAACTTTCAGATTAGAGTACAATAAGGTACACTTTATTGTCCCTTTATTGTAGGGAAGTTTGTCCTGTGCAGGCTCAGCAAATGTGAGCTTTTCTGAACCAAATTTTAGTCGTAGTCTGGTCTTGGTTTAGTCTGGTTTTGCACCCGTATACTGTTTAATTGTACTTAAAAGTGGCCTATGGGGTGCTGTTATAATTAGCTGGTGTAATGTAATTATTTTGTTATACCTAGTCTATTCCTATTTTAGACTTGTGTTAGACTGGTTCTGGTCCGGTTTAATGTGTGGGTCAGTGTTGACCAATCAGAGAGCAGTGAGCCTGCAGACAGCCAATCGCATTGGTCTCTACTGCAGCGGGAAATGTGGTTGCTGGGCTGTTGCTGGGCTGTTGCTGGGCTGTTGCTGGGCTGTTGCTGGGCTGTTGCTGGGCTGTTGCTGGGCTGTTGCTGGGCTGTTGCTGGGCTGTTGCTATAGGCATAGGCGTCGCCAGACCAATTTTTACCAATGAAATTATTTCATTATAGTGATTCTGATTAAAAGTCCGCACTATTACATTGCACTTTATGATGACCAGAGCGACTCTGCTTTGTTCGCTGATGTTTTCACTGGACTATCACGTGTGCGGGGCTCAGCGCGGGGCTGGTGAGCGAGGCTCCTACGCTCCGTGCGCGGGCCTCGTATGCGGGCCTCGTGCGCGGGGCTGGTGCCTTTGGTGAGTCATTCAAGCCCGCCTCAGCGCTTCCGCTCCTCAGCGCCTTTTCCATGCGCTCCCTGTCCACATCCTCCAGACAGTTCCGAGAAAAGTCCCACCTGAGGCTGGGGCCTCGTGGCTCCGTGTCGGTCCACGCCTTTTACTCTCTCTCTCTTCACAAAATGGCACCGAGAAGAGCTCAACCTCTAACTCATCCTAACTTACTTGTCCTAACTAACTCATCCTAACTTACTTGTCCTAACTAACTCATCCTAACTAACTCGTCGTTCAAAAGTTTCAAAAAGTATAAAATAATATTGATATATTTTTTTGTTGTTGTAATATTGTAATACAACTATATCAGGTGTTTAGCTCTGTAACTAGTAATATATAATTTATTACAATTTCAACTTTTGTATTTTAAATTCTATCCATCTATCTATAATTTTTTTGACACTGATTGACGAACATTGAACATAACCAGATAATTGCTTAAGTCTTGGTTTACGTCTGGTTTAGACATGTTTTAGTCCTGTCAGGCTCAAGGTGCAGGTTCAATCTAGATTCATCACTATTTTGTTGTATTTAATAAGTCATGTTTAGGCCTAGACTCTGTTGGTCACTGGTAGGTCCTGTTATGGTCTCGTTTTGGTATTGCTTTAGTCCTGAGAATGCAAGTTTTAGTTCTGTTTATGGAGTTTTCCCAGGTGAACGCCAGAGGTGGTGCTTGAGCACTGAATGACTCTGAATGAGTACCTTTGCACCATCCAGTGCTTAAGCACTGCCACTGGTGGGCATCTGGGTTTCATGGAACCGTTTTAACATTTATAACTTTCATTTTACTTCTGGTTTTGTGTTTTTAAATGTGCATTCTTGCTATGAGCTGATGTAATTGTGTTGTGTGCGTTGTCCAGGTCTAGGCCTGGTCTAGCCTTGGTCTAGTCCTGCTTTACTTGAAATTTAAAGCCTGTCTTGCTTTAAAAAAATGTTTTGTTCTGTTTTTAATGTGTCAGATTAGTCTTTAATTTAATGTTTATTTGTTGCAACATTTGAGCCTGGGCCTGTAATGTGCATAATTCTACATCAGTTATACTTTTTTATTAACATTAATTCTTTTTTTCCCAGATGCCTCGGCCAAAGGGCTACAAGCGCTCTTTGGCAGCAGTGCAGCGACGGCAGGAGCAGCTCACGGTCGGCGCTCCTCCGTACTGCCCCACCAGCCCTGAACCCACCATTCGTAAGTTCAGTGTCTGTTAGGTACATGTTAACTGCCTTTGCGAGTTTGTCTGATGTTTTCTCTTTCTCTTTAAGGCTATGGTACAGGTTCACGCCATTCTGTGCGAAAACAGAACTGGCCAACTTCTTCCATCACTGGAAGGCCCTACAAGTTGGTCATTCCACCTGAGTGTCCCGACAAGAAGGTATGATTTGTTGTTGTAATAAGTACTTTGTAAACTGAAAGCCTTGCTATCTGGAATATTAAATTGTTGTTTGTTTCTAGTTCGTCTTTGTTGTCGGACACTCTCATCTGCGCGCTATCGTGGATGGATTCGTGCCGATGCCAGAGGGATGCCTCTCCTTTGGCTTCAGCTCGACACCTGGAGGTTCTGCTCGTGACCTCCACAGGGAGCTGGCCCAGACCGTGCTGACCCGAGGTGACTGATAACAGAAGAATAGGGTTTAGCTGAATTTCTAAATGATCTGCTTAAATATACTGACTCTTCACTTGTTTTAACAGACCCCGACCTTGTGTGTCTCCTCGCTCCCTGTAACAACTTGCAGGCCAGTCGCACTGTTGATGAGGCTGGCCGCGAGTACACCAAACTCCTGTCCTACCTTTTGGGACGTTTTCAGAAGGTACTAGAGTTTATTATTTGTCATTTTTTTATTTATATTTTTCATGTCACAGTATATTAACATGATTTTTATCATAGGTTGTGGTCATGGACTTTCCAACTCGTCTGGCTGACGATCTGGAGGTCCAAACCTTTCTGAGGCAGGAGTTTCACCGTGTCTCAGTGCGCATGGGTAGGTTCAGAGTATAATCTGTGTCCTTTCACACACAACATTGGGTGTGGCTCTTGGTGCAGACTTCAGATGTGAATCTGCACAAAAACCTCTCTTTATATTTAGCACAAGTATTTACTGATGTGGTTTTCACAGGAGTCCGCTACTTCCCTGTGGCTGAGCACTTCCCGGTGGATCGCCTTGCGTTGTGGAGCTGGGATGGGGTAATTACAATCATATCTCTGAATCTGTGCACTGTGTCAAATGCACTTTTGCCCATCAGCAAATCCTAAAATTAAACATTTGTAATTAAATTTGTAAATTGTCTGAAAGCATCATCCTAACACCAATTTTCAAAAGCCAGTTGAAGATCTCAGATCTGACAATTGTCTTCCTTTAGGTCACCTCACCAGCCTGAACCTGTTCATTTGTTATGTCTGATAGTTTCCTCCCTCTTTCAGATCCACCTGAGCGATGATCATGGGATGGGGATCTTCGCTCAGCTGATGTGGCAGGCTTGCTACACTCAGCTGGAGACACCTGCTCCCACCGCCCCGGTGTCTCCTCCCCCATCACGCCCCGCCACCAGAAGGGTCAGACCAAGAGTGGTGGTGACCGGACCTGTGCCCGTGCCACCTCCACCCCCTTCTGAGTGGACGGCTGCTGGACAGGGCAGAAAGGTAGGACACTTGTATCAACTGATGGGATGTGTCACACCTTCCTTTATAAATCTGTATTCCATGTATCTTTTCAATTATTCTGACAACAGTGACAATCTGTCATGTTAATCCTAAATGTGCCAAACATTATTAAACCTGCAGTAACCAATAAAAATAACTAGCTGTGATCTGATAAGCTGCTGTTTAACAGAAATAGATTAAATAGATTTTTCACACTGAAGTGTCCAATTAAGTGAACACTAATATACATATATTTTTTAGCAATTTTGTGGAACATTCTTGGCATTTACATGTTTTTAAATTGAGCCTTTAGGCTGAATTTGCTGCCACTTTTTGCACAGTTGAAAATGTTACTAAAAACGTTCCACTGTACCCATTTTAATTAATACATGACTAAAAAAATGTCAACTGAAAACCTGCATGAAAAAAATGAAATAACATCAGGTCTGATTTCACACCAATCATAGTGGAGTGGAGCAGCGTCCCAACATTTTAGGAAGTGAAGACCCAAACCTTTGATGTTTTATTTTACAGTATTCTTATTTTATAGGGCTTGAGTGGTGATATATATCACTTAACTCCAAGGTCATAATTGTATGAGCACAACCTCTTATTATCTCTGAACATGGTTTATTGATTCATTTTTTGTGCATCTATTACAGAAGAACCAGCCAAGGGCCTCTCCTGTGGGACCCAAGGCACGGCTGGTTCGACAGGAGGTGAGTTTAAGAATCCAGTCACATTCATTAGTCCTGATCTGTGAAGTGTTGATATGTGGACTAAAACATTTAATCTATGTTCACAGGTGGAGACCGTCTGCTCCATCCCCCTTTCGCCCACGCTGTTCAGCCCCGCCATGTTGGTCGAGATGGAGAAGATCTCTCCATCTCACCTTGGCTCGGTGAAGCCACTGGGCTCCTTTCCTAAGGGAAAGAAGGTATTTTACTGTTATGTCAAGTTGTGTATAATGTGCTGTTTCATTTTCCAGTTTCAAAATAATGAACCCCTTTTTCTTTGTTAAAAAGACGCCTCTCGTGGGGCGTCCCAAAGCTGTTGCCCTGAAGCGCCGCCGCAGGGGAGCGGCCAAGGCAACGGCTGAGGAGGTGACGCCTTGCGGCCCACCTCCCCACCCAACGCCCGGGACGGAGGAGCACACGGTGGGTGTGGGATTACAGATTTCCTCTGACGTGGGACACTTGTAATAACTGACTTCTGTTGTTTGTTCTGTAGCCTGTTGTGGAAGTGAGGGACCGCCGCTCACGTTCACGCTCCTTCCCCGGTCTGGAGGTGAGACCCCGCTCACCTGCCAGCACCTCACCCGCATCGGAGGGGCACCAGGTCAGTGTCCAGGAGCTGATATTTACATGTCATTACATGTCAAAATGTGTGACTCATTATGTTCATATTACTCTGTAGGCGGTTGTGGAGGTGAGAGGCCGCTCACCTACCCGCCCCTCCTATGCTGACGTGGTGAAACGCCCCTCACCCGTCGCCTCCACATCCGGGATGGCAGTGAAACGCCACTCACCTGCCAGCTCCACATCCGGGATGGAGGAGGATGTCTCGCGAGAGACAATAAAACCCGCTGCCTCAAAGCGCCGTCGCTTCCAGCGGCAGGTGAGATTTTACACAGTCTTTGCCCATTATGTAAGTAAAAAATTATAACTGACTTCTCTTTTCAAAGTCTGAGGCAGCACCTGCTCTGGGGGTGAGACCGGGCTCACCTGCCAGCTCCTCATCAGAGATGGACGAGGACCAGGTACGAGCTTGCACTTATTTAATTGGATTAAAGGGTTACTATGTACATTTTAGGTGGAGGACAACCATCAAACAAAACCATTTTTTATTCAATTAAAACATTTGTAATATCCTCTGTGTTACATTAGCTCATACTTTGGTACATTCCTGTCAAAAACAAACAATTGATTAGCCTTCATCCCACAACACCTACAGGGTGCATCTTTAAAGGTCCCATATTCTGCTATTTTCCCCTTTACACAGTCTATTCTAAGGGCTTTGTTGATAAAATTTTGCGTTGTGCAATATCCATAACATAACAGTTTCCAAAAAACACCCATTTCTTGGACTGGCCCCCCTCCTTGCAAAAGCAAACGGCTCACTCTGAGATCTGACCCCCCCGAACAGAGAGCAGGCTGCCTCCCCCGCCCAACTCGCGCCCCTCCCCCGCCCAACT